>ML677491.1:2476572-2706062 GCA_007922305.1 Dermatemys mawii | reverse complement strand
AAAGGTCAGCCATCTTAGCTGATACTATTAGGGTCCCTGGGCTGGAGCCCAGAGTAGAGGGAGGGCCTGGGCTCCCCCCTTTCTGCCTCCCCTAATTAGTCTCTGAGATTGGGAGACAATAGAGACTGTGCCAGGAAGGATAGCTTCTCCTCACTGGTTTGTGATGAAAATGGCTCAATAGGCTGTGACCTTGTCTCCAGAGAGAGAAGGGCTCCGTGGAGGGTCACAGTGAGCCGCTGAGGCTAGTAAAAATCCGCCAGGAAACGCAGGATCCACGAAGATAAGGACAGAGCTTTGTCACAGTGTATATATATATATACACACACGTGTGTGTGTGTGTGTGTGTGTGTGTATGTATATGTATGTGTAGATATATAATGAAAAGTCTCTGCCTCAGAGACCTTAGAGTCTCAATGTGGGAGGGAGAGAATGAGGGAAATGGGTGAAAGGCCAGAAGGGGTAGTGGAGAAGAAGGAATGAAGAGGAAAGGGGACCATGTCTGCTCATCACCTGCCTTGCCAGGGTCAGCTGGCAGGATCTGATAAGCCTCCCAGCAGAGGAGCGCCTAAAGGTTAAGGAGCGTGGAAGGACCACTTTGTCAGTACTTCTGTGTATGTCATAAAGAGCCTAACTATGCTCCCTCTTTTGAATGACAACTGGGTTGACAGCAAGCTACCGTCTGCAGCACATACAGGTCATTTCTCCCCCACAGATCCCAGCCTGTTTCTCCTTCCTGTTGACTTGCATTTCTTTTCAATAGCTCCAGGTTCCATTTTTGTGCGGCCCCTTGGCTTCCCATATGCAGTAGAAATGCTGGAGCATTGCCTATAGCACCATGTTCTGCAGGCTATCGGAGGGCTAAAACCCAGGCTGTAAAACTGTCAGAATTCTTCACACCAGCCTAACAAATGACTGAACAGCTTCCGAAAGTCTAACGGTTTGGGAGAAAATGAGAGAACTCAGCTAAATCCCCTTTGGAATTGGCTTTTTTCACCAGGTTAACTGGGGTGATTAATTAAAAAGCAGTAAGCGTGAAGTGAAATTTAACATCTTAACTTCCCCAAATGCCAATCTATGGACTGGTTTCCCTGATGCACAGTGGAAGGAATCATATATTTTCCTGAAGAAATACAAACTCAAGCTCAACCCTGCATTGTGTCCTTTGTTAGTTTTCAGATTTCCTTTTATATTTCTATAATGGATATTTGAAAAAGTCCCATTATGTCTTATAATCGGGCCAGCTGCCTCCTGGGCACCTCGTGGCCTATAGTCACACTACAGTTTCCCATCTTGTACTGTTCACTTCAGACCCCTTTTGAGGGACTGGGTTTAATAATCTGAAATGAACTGAAAATAAAACTCAAAACACCAAAACAAAATTCATTTGCAAGTCCACACAATTCAAGGTTTCTCTGCCTCCTGCCAGGCCTCCCATCCCGGAGAGCTTTCCAGTCCCTCCTTTGCTTGAGCTGGGTCCCTACGGCTATGTCTATGCTGCAATTGAAATCCCACTGTGGGCCCCTGCCAGCTGACTTGGGCTCACAGACTGCGGGGCTGTTTGACAGTTTGGGGCTAGAACCCAGGCTCCAGGGAATAAAACCCATAGTCCTCACTCCTAGTTCCCTGCGCTAACCATTAGGTACACTTTTAAAAACCAATGGAAGCTCAATTCTATTATTCCACTTTCCTCTGCAGCTTAAACCTATTACTGTTAAGATTTTACATAGAGCAACAGTCAACAATATCTCCTTCACGTGTACAACCCCCCGGTTCCTTGTTTGTCAAGTGATCTAAATCCACATGCTTTAAAGCTAAATTTAGCTTTTGGATACACCTCCCATTAACTGCAGCGGAGCCCTGTGCATTCCCCAGAGGGTGGAATTTGTTCCTTTGGAAAGATGCATTTCCTTGTTGATTGCTTTAACCACCGCCAGTGTCCTAAAATTCTCAGTAATCTGGGGATGTGCATAGGCAGATTGCTGTCTACAGTATACCCCTCCCCCCCCCACCCCCCCCAGACAATCTCAGCGAGCTGATTTATTACCAACAGCCACAAATGCAGGCTTAAGACATCTGAGCAAGTACCGTACATACTACCTGTGCTTCCTTCAGGCAATGAGACCTCTTGATGGGCTCATGCACTGGTTCAGGTAGCCTTCTGAAAGTTATTTAAATCACAGAGGTTGGTGGAGAGGGACTTGTGTACTGTAATTTAGATTGCTGAAGCACAGCTGCTAGACAGGATTAGAATAAGTTCTAGTCTGAACCTGGAACAGCATCTGCTGTCCACAAGTCCACGCATAACAGGTAATGAAGGATAAAGAGAGGGAAAGGAAGATGTGAAGAAGGTGGATGGGAGGACAGTCAAATAAGTGGCCAAACCATAAGATAGTCTATGATTCTACTCTCACCATCAGGGTTGGAAGGGACCTCAGGAGGTCACCTAGTCCAATCCTCTGCTCAAAGCAGGACCAACCCCAACTAAATCATCCCAGCCAGGGCTTTGTCAAGCCTGACCTTAAAAACCTCTAAGAAAGGAAATGCCACCACCTCCCTAGGTAACCCATTCCAGTGCTTACCATCCTCCTAGTGAAAAAGCTTTTCCTAGTATCCAACCTAAACCTCCCCCACTGCAACTAGAGGCCATTACTCCTTGTTGTGTCATCTGCTACCACTGAGAACAATCTAGATCCATCCTCTTTGGAACCTCCTTTCAGGTAGTTGAAGGCTGTTATCAAATCCCCCCCTCACTCGTCTGCAGACTAAACAATCCCACTTCCCTCAGCCTCTCCTTGTAAGTCATGTGCCCCAGCCCCCTGATCATTTTTGTTGCCCTCTGCTAGGCTCTCTCCAATTTTTCATTGCAAGATATTTGTCCTTTGTAATTTGTGGTTTTGCACCCGCATTAGTTGCTGTTCTGTACAGTTGGTGGCTAGGATAAGAGGGATGGATTTTAAGCCAAAATAAGTTAAAATTATCTAACATCCCTGGAGGGTGAGACGTCTAGTACTGAATAGCTTTGACAATGATTGTTTGGGTCCTCTGCTTAGGAATTTAGGGCAGGAGTAGGAACAATGATCAGTTTTCAGGGCTCCATTGGAGAGGCAGGGGTTCTCCTGGGGAAAATACAACACTGATGCATAGCGAATGCAGAGAAACAAATCCTCTTTCATGCTGTTTCATGTTCTGAAAGAAGAACAGCTTTCAGAGGTTTTTATCTTCTATGTAACAAGGTTATGGAATAGTTCTAAAACTTGTCAAGTACACCACAAAACAAAAAATACAACTCTCCAGACTTTATAGGCCCTCTCTTCAGAGCAGTGGGACTTCCTAGTGTTTGACATCACAAAACAAAGCATTCTAGGGAATTAAGGAGAGCATGACATCATTTAGGACCCTAAATGAATAAACTGTATTTATTATGCTTGCTTAGCTGAAATTGACGTGTTTATTCGTGGGTCCTAATCCTAGAGTGGAAGGGGGAGGGGGTCTGTCCTGCTCAGTTCTTAGACCAGGCTGCTGCGGGAAGGGGTGGATCTCATTTGAGCCCTATTTTATCCTCACTGCCCCCAGTGCAACAGTTCTTACTTTTGCTGCTTCTGCTCCTAGTGGCTGGAGTTATGTAGCTTTATTTCGCTCACCTCATCAGCAGAACAGTGACAACACAGTCTGCCGACTAGTCAGTGAGCTGGGCTGTGGAGCCAGGGCTGAGCACTAAATATTGATTTTTGTAGGGCTGACCAAATTAGATGGACTTGTGTGTTAGCACATGCAGTAAGGAGAGAGAACGCTCATGGTCATTATTGCAGGGATGCTGCCCATCTGAGAAAACCAATGTTTGGGAGGTTCTTTAGACCCCAAATGATTCCTTTCAGTATTACAGGAATGTTGCTCTTACCCAGATGACCTGTCACGGAGAGCATATCGTCATTTCTTAGCATCTGAATTTTAAAGCATTAGTCCTGCTAAATGACTCAATCAGCACAAAGTAACAGGGCACACGTTTCTTCAAAGGAGGGCTGTGTTCAGAAAAAAGACTGCTGAAACCTGGGGGGCGGAGGGGCATCTTTATTCCAGCTTGGTGATTCTCAGGTGTGATTGACTTCATTCACAAGGGAAAAGCCTTTTTTCGAACTGCTGATGCTGCAAATGTCCCTTAGGATCTGAAAATCAAAGCAGTCCCACCGCCTTTCCCAGCCATCGCCACTAAGAAAGGTTCTGCACTTGGAACTCCCCGGACAGCTTTTTCAATGCAGGCAGAAGAACAGACTCCAGATCGCTTTCCCATAGGGATATTGGCTCCTGCAGAGTGAACAGGAGTAAAAACTTGCTCTTGTATCTAAAGTGAGCAGATATGACTTGAGGGTGCATGAGGAGTGGATACATGGAACAGCAGGAGCTATTTTTGGCTTGAGTTATTTTTTTGGACTCTCCCAATGCTTTATCCTGTGTGCTGGGCATACTGGAGCTCCGTCCCGTAGGATTAGACCTGGTGCATTTTGCATCAGGCTATTAAAAAATCGTGATTCTCTCCCAAGTAAGAGATTTTTAGTTATATCAGATCCACAAACTCCATCTCCAACATGCAAAAATCTTTACGGACCCCACCACGTCAAAAGACATTGAGGCCTTCAATCCTTGGGCTTTCACCAGCCTTTTATGAGGCTGAACTGGAGATAAAAAAGGGTTTAGTTATTTCCTCAAGCCCATTATTGCCCTTCCATTCACCTCACAACTGCAGCTGTTACCAGCCACGCAGGACTGTTTGAAACATTTTCCTCCACCCTTTTCTCCGCACTCAGATTTTCCCATTCTTCTTTGAGTTCTTTGTGCTGGCATCACCAGGGGAAACTCTTTGCCCCAGGAAATCCCAGTGTTTAGACGATTTCCATATGACACTTGACATAAGTAGAGCTGTCTGTGTTGTACCGAGTGTGTGAGAAAGGGATCTGAGTCCTGAGAGAGAACTACCAAGCAGAGGGGAATATCAGAACTGTTTCAACTTCCTGGCATTTGCCTGAGCTTCTGGGACTTCTGCTCCCCGCTCTCCAGGAAAGACTGCAGCCTCTTGGTTCAGGAGAATATTTAATGTTGTTTCATACCGAAGAGGTCTCCAAGATGGTGTTACCTTTTCTCTCCTTTCCTAGCATAACTGGAGGTGCAATATTATTAAAGCTGCTGCTGATTTTATAGAGAAAAAAATAACAGAAGAAAGGTGATGTGTTAAACGAGGTAAATCTCAACAGTATTAGGCCTGCCTGCTATTCGTTAGTAATGAGAAATGTGTCTTTAATACAAAATAACTTATAAACAATCAAAACTAACATTTTTGAAAAAAATTAAACATTTTCCCCCCAAAAAGCTGCTGTTTAACTACCATCTCACATTCTTTTTTCCCCAGAGTATCTCCCTATCTTTAAGATACCAGTTCTTGGCTCCAGATCTATTCTTCTGTAACCTACACTCTGCAAACTTAGCTTCTTCTCTGTATCTCTGTGCCTTCACCTCCTACTATAGTGTCATTTGAGTTCTTTCCTCTGACAGTTCCTCGCATTACAGGACCATCCTTCCCCTGATCCTACTCCCACCCATCTTTCTACACTGCCCATTTTGTCTGGAATAGCCTTCCTGCTGTGGGTCCAGTTGGAAATTTTTCATCAGAAACTTTAACTGGAAATTGGGCTTTTGACTAATAAACAAACGGCTTTTGTGGAAAGTTGATAATTTTCATCAGAAAAGATTTTTGGCCTGAAAAACACAAAGGTGAAGTTTTCCAGCAGGAGGGTCAGACAGTTTTCTGACCAGCAGTACGGTGGTCCTGTGTGCCCTTGCATCATTACATCATTGCATCAGCATTTCTTCACCGCTAGTTATCCGCTTGTCGAAGCAAAGTCTCTTATAAATCCAAGTCTTATCAATATATAGATATAGAAATGTAACTTCAAGTAAAACTGGAACCAACAAAAAACATGCCTAATGCAGGCAACTACAGTCTTAGGTTCCTCTTTCTACGCAGATGGTCTATACATTGTCTTGTCGTAGTAAACTCTTCAGGCCGAGGACCATGTCGTGTATACAGCATCACGCACATTGAAACCTTGCTCTCTGACTGCTGGTAGGGAAGTGATGCACTGTGACTGCTCTTCTTTTCCTACTCCCTTACTCTTACCAACTCCTGTATTCCTACCATTCCCCTCCCCCTACTTCTCCCCCCAGTTTACAAAATCCAGCAATGCACAGAACTAACCTGTGCTATTCACTGTATTCATTTGCTTGAATCTCTTAGCGCCTACGTTCTCAGGTGTGCAAGCGTGTGCAGTGTCGAGCCCAGTGAGGCTGCAATCCTGACTGATGATAATCCCCAGCCTGATTTCTTTCTCTCTTCCCTTTGGTCATAGGAACAAGGCAGAAAATTCTTAGACAGTCTCTGGAAAAGCAAATCCAGGTTTAATTTCTTTCCTTTTGGAGAATAGAGCCAGCCATGAGAAGGGAGAAAAAGGGTGGTAGAAATGTCAGGCTGACAGAATTTTGCCTCGCTAGGTCGTTTAGAAGAGGGCTCAGACTGCAGCCACAGCTGGTTGCAGTGCTCTGAACGCTCTCATTTAATGCTGTCATGGAGCGTACATGCTGCTGGGAGGCATATTCAGAAATCTCCCCTCCCTGCTGTTTGGAGGAGGTGGACTAATTTGCCAGTCAGTGCGATCTCATCAGGACTCTAACTGAGGCTATACACGAGAAGCATCCTATAGCAGGGAGGGCAGCTGGGTCCTTGCAATGTAATCACTGACTCCCTAGCAGAGGCAGAGTAACCAGACCTCAGACTCTGTTTATACCTTTTTCCCAGTCTTCTGTGTCCATCCAGCCTTGCTTTTACAAAGGAGCGAGGAGGTCAACCCTCGCAAAGCAATACTTGCTTAGACCAGCTGTATCGCTTAGGCCTGGTCTATACTTAAGTTAGGTCGACATAACAATGGCGCTCAGGGGTATAAAAAATTCACACACTCTGACCTAACTCGCAGTGTAGACACAGCTGGTTGCACAGGAGAATTCTTCCATTGACCTAGCTGCAGCTGCTCGGGGAGGTGGATCGCCTACACTACAGCAAGGGGAGAACCCCTTCCATCACTGTAGTAAGCATCTACACTATAGCATCACAGCTGCAATACCATCGTTGTACCGCAGCAGCACCTGTAGACGTGGCTTTAGCTCTTTTCTGTCTAGTGGGGAATCTGCTGTGATTAGACCTGAATAACCACTGCTGCCACTTTGGACATCAATGACCGTGGTGAGTCAGAGCAGCAGTCTTAGGGGAACGCTCCAGCGGCCAATTCTACCTGTATTTGCACAGTTCACCTCTTTGCACAGTTCTTTAGTTGCATGATCATGATAAAAGGTGACAGAAGAAGGAATTCTGAATAGGATTTGGAACACATGTATTAAGAGCAGTAAAACTGTTTCTCACCTTTGACATCAGACTTACATTTTTTAAAGAGCAATATTTACCTTTACCTAGAAGTCCTGTTTTCTACAGGACAGGTCAAATTCATTCTTCACTGGGCAATTTTTTGGTTACAGTTCAGGGCAGCTGCCCCCATATTTCCCCTTTGTGATCCAGCAAGAGTACTCACGGTAGGATCCCAGCTCCTCGGGCATCACCTCTCTGGGGCAAAGACCCATGTCTCTCTCCCTCCTCACCAGTGTTGTTCCAGGCTGCCCAGTTCCCTGCCTACACTGTGCTATTCCCAACAAGCCAGACTGCCTAAGCAGGGCAGCATCTGTGCTTTGCTGTCTCTTCAGAGGCTATGAACAGGGTCACTGCCCACAGTTCTGTTACTACACAGCAAGCCTATTTCTTCTTACAGTGACAGTATTACAGAGGAAAAATATTAAAATATAAATAGAGCCTCCAGGCATGTTAATAAGCTTACCAGAGATCACCCTCGCCTCACCACCACCCCAGTTCCAGCAGGAGCTCTGGCAGGAATCACTCCTTCAAACCCGAACAAGGGCTTTTTCTGGGCAACAGGTTCATAAGAGCCTCAGCTCAGAACAAGCCCCCAGAGTGCAGCTCAGCCTGTGTCTTTCTGCAGCATGGGGTTTTCGTTTCTAGCCAGCAGGAACAGGTAAGCAGCAGGTAGTAGGGTTGCCAACTATCCAATCGCACAAACCCAAACTCTTTGCCTCACCCCTTCCCAAGGCCATGCCCCATCTGACCCTTTCTCTGACGCCCTGCCTCCTGCTCACTCCAGTCCGCCTCCCTCAGTCATTTGCTCTCGCTTACTTTCACCAGACTGGGGCAGAGGGTTGGGGTGCAGGAGGGGGTGTGGTTTCTTGGCTGGGGGGTGGGTCTGAGGGGTTCAAAGTGTAAGAGGGAGCTCTGAGCTGAGCCTGGGGCAGGAGGTTGGGAAGCAGGAGGGGGTGAGGGGTGGGGTGCAGGCTCTGGGAGGGAGTTTGGGTGCCGGAGGGGACTCAGGGCTGAAAGAGCAGGTTAGAGTGCAGGAGGGGATTCTAGTGCGAGGTGACTTGGGAAAGGTGAAAGAGTCACACTGGAGTTGTTGGAAACAGTGTTCAGTGTCTTATGATGCAGTTTTCTCCATCCCGTCGCTCTTTGGGCATCCTATTATGTTTCACGCTGCTTTTCAAAAGTCTCATTAACCTGCGTCTCCATTGTCTCTGTGAGAAGCATGGATCCTGCACTGCTCTTTGGTATTGCGCTGAGTACAAACATGACGCACCTGATCCTGCAGGATTTCCTGACCTGCAAGTCCGACAACGATGCCTTGGTGGCTGCCTTGCTGTGCGCCATGGAAAGAGACAATTCAGAATTGCTGTGGACATTCATGGAGCAGCTGCACATGGTGGACTGCCATTTCTGGGCCCAAGAAACAAGTGCTGACTGGTGGGATCACATCGTTATGCAGGTATGGGATGACAAGCAGGGCTACAGAACTGTCAGATGCTCAAGGCCACTTTCCTGAAATTGTGTGCAATGCTTGGCTCTGGGGCACCTGGCATTGACCACTGTCAGAGGACAGGATACTGGGACAGATGAACCTTTGGTCTGACCCAGTATGGCCGTTCTTATGACACCAAAATGAAAGCTGCACTCACAAAGGAGAGGCAAATGGCAATCACAGTGTACCAGATTGATTCCCAACTGATCGGGAGCAGTTTGGAATTGGTAAATCCACCCTGGGGGTTGCTGTGAGGCAAGTGTGCAAGGCCATTAATCGCATCCTGCTATGAAGGACTATGACTGTGGGCAATGTGTGAGAAATAATGGATGGTTTTGCAGCAATGGGCTTCCTGAACTGCAGTGAGGTGATTGACGGCATGCATATCCCTATTGTGGCACCAGATCACCTTTCAATGAGGTACATCAACACAAATTTTTCTACGGCGTTGCGAGCGCTGGATCACTGGGGCCTTTTCACTGACATCAGCATGGGCTGGGCAGGGAAGGTGCATGACACACGCACCTCTAGGAACACAGGCTTGTACCAAAAGCTGCAAGCAGGGACTTTCTTTTCAGACCAGAGGATCACTATTGGGGATGTTGAAATGCCATTGGTCATCCTGTCAGACTCTGCCTACCCCATGCTTCCATGGTTCGTGAAGCTGTACGCTGGCCACCTTGACAGCATCAAGGAGTGTTGCAACAGCAGGCTCGGTAGGTGCAGAATGACTGTTCAATGTGCCTTTGGCTGTTTGAAGGGCTGCTGGCGCAGTCTATTCCCGAGATTAGACCTCAATGAAGAAAATATCTACATGGTCATAACTGCCTGCTGTGCACTTCATAACATCCATGAAACAAAGCAGAAGTTTCTGCAGGGGTGGAGTGTGGAGGTGGATCAGCTGTCTGCTGATTCTGAGCAACCAGTTACCAGGGCTATAAGAAGAGCTCAACGAGGAGCTATATGGCTTACGGAGGCTTTGAAGGAGCATTTTAACAATGAGGCTCAGCAGTGTGAGTTGCTTTAGCGTGCTGTGCCTGTCATTGGTTTTTTTGCACCATGCTATGAACTTTGTAAGGAATGCTGTGTATGCACTAATATAACAATGCAAATGCAACTGTTGCTGTCATCTTTGAATGTTGATCACAGCCACATATGTTGGAAACCAATAAAGATGAATTAATTTTCCAAAAATAGACTCTCATTCCACTATTTAAAGCTGAAAAAACTTTTACCTGTAAGTATGAAGTTATCTTTAAAGGGAAAAGAACTGGGAATTCACAACTACGTACATTAGTCTCTCACAGCTAGGTGTATGTGCAACTGCCATTGCGTGTACTCTCCCATGGGGTGGAGTGCCTTGGATACTGCTTCGGCCATGGAAGATGCATGGAATGTGGGGGTCGGGGGAGGCAGAGGGTAGGGAGGTCCTGGAATGCCGTTCTCTATGGGCTGCAGGGGGAGGCGAGCACGGATGCTTTTAGCCTGAAGTTCATCCAGGGACCACAGCATGTCTGTTTGCTCCCTGAGCAGCGCTATCATCTCTTGCTGCCCGTTTCTCCTGTCCTCACTATCCCTCTGAATTGTGTCATTGACCATCAGGCTCCAAGCCCTCTGCTCGCAATCTGAAGCACCAGAGGCTTGTGGGACTTCCTGGAACATATCTTCCCGTGTCCTCTTATTTCTCCTCCTTATCTGGCTGAGTCGCTTCGCCGGTGTAGACAGAGAGACTCTGAAGGCCACATTTGCAGCTGCTAAAGAAACAATGGACAAGAGATACTATTGTGAGTGCATTCAGTCCCCTTGATCCACACTGGTTACAAGCACAACATTCTCACTTCCCCTTGGGATTCATAGAGCACAGCAGTAGTCCCAGCCATGGTGAGCCCCAGGGAAGGGGGCAAGTTGGAACAATAAGGGGTGGGGTAGTACTCAGGCATTAGTACAAGCGGATAGGGCATTTGAACTGAATACTGGTGTGGTCAAACAAAGCCACCTTTGTTAATTTGTTAATAGGTGGAGTGCCTCCATTTATATAAAAAACATTCAGCTAGAAGACAAGGATACATACACAGGAACTTGGACAAGGCCTCAAACATTACGAAATATATTTATCATGTACAGGTATGTAAAGGAGCCTCTCTAACCCAAACACCAACCTCACTCCAGACCAGTCATGTCACCACTAACACTGTTTCGTCAATGGAATGTCCAAACCTACAGCCTTGGCCTGCATCAGGAATCTTCCTGTGGGAAGATATATGGTAAAGAGTATATGGTAAAGAATGTGGGATGGATGGTTAGCAGCCTGTTGACAAATCAACGTGTCATTACCATTAACAACATACTTTCAATTGCTCACGGGTTCAGTCACCTAAATTGTACTATCCTGTCAATTATTAACAGCATAAAAAAATGACATTTCACTAACTGTTGTCTGGCATATGGTAATAAAGTAATTGAAATCATCAAACAAAGCTTATTACAATTAAAATTACAAAATTGGCCACAAATATGGGACATTTTAAAACCAAAACGTGAGCAAGGAGTAAATTGTATTGCTTCAGTTTTTTTACAATTTGCTAAATTTAATAAGGTTTCAAGTTTAAATCATAACAGTAAAAGCCTTCACATCATACTGGCCATGCCAAGGTGAATGCAAAATCCAGTCCAAGTGTACTATGCCAACAGTGTGGAAACTTTGGTAAATAGTATTTGTGTATGGCACTGTCCCCCTGTGCACCTAGTAACTGAGACTGGCTTAAAAATTAATCAGGCTTGTTATACAAAACATAATGGATGGTGACTATATGAATATTATGCTACAATTAATACCAACAACACAAAAAAGAGGCTGGACCCAATTGGTACAAAAAAAATTAGTCAATAGCGTGATACAAATATCCATCGTTTATCTTATCCAACAATAAATAACAAAAAGTTAAAGGTAAAAAAGATAAAAACACCTTGGTGGGCAATCCCCGAGGATGTTACTCTACACCCAATAGTTCAAACACTTAGTGTAATACTAATAAAAATACAGGCCATAACAATAATTGCACTAATAAAAATGTGTTGCTACATGCAACATCAAACCAAAAAAGCCAAATTACAACACTGGGTTCAAAAGAAATAAAACTAGCTATCAACACTGCCATAGTGATAAATAATCATTATAAAAATAATCAAATGCTTATTAATATTTTAAAAGCAAATGTTTGTACTTATACCGTTTGTAAGGGCTCTTGGACATCTGTATACTTGGATACTCCGTGAGATGTATTAAGCCAAATATGTCCTATAAAAATGTTTAAGGTACAAACTTATACGTATATGCATATTATTATATTCGCTTTACATCTATGTATGCATTACCAACTATCAACCTTATCCATATTGTGACGGGGTCAGACCAGAAGGGTATATGAGAGTGCTGGAAGGCAGGTATATCAGCCTCAGGATGTGCAGGTCCCTGTTCCCTGGATAGCCAAACAAAGGCTACTCCAGGCTAACCAAGAAGCTTCTAGAAAGTAGCAGAAATAGCTAGCCTGATTGGGACACCTGAAGCCAATCAGGGGCTGGCTGAAACCAGACAAAAACCTCCCAGTTAGTCAGGTGGGGGAGCTAAGGAGAAAGGAGCTGGAGGAGAGGAAGCTTTGCGATACCCTGAAGTAAGGGAGAAGTGGGAGAGCTGAGGGGAAGTGGCCCAGGGAAAAAGTAGCAACTCTGTCAGTGAAAGGTTGGCTGCCAATAGCTACTACCATTAGAGTCCCTGGGCTGGAACCCGGAGTAGAGGGCGGGTCCGGGTTCCCTGCAGCCTGCTACTACTGAAACACCTCCTGGAAGGGGAAGGCAGGCCCCTAGCAGGACAGGAGGTTATACTGTCCTGAAATAAGCCCAAAGGGACAACAGAGACTCTGGGAGTTCTCTCACCAACTGCTTTGCTGGCTGATGATGAAAAGGGCTCAGTAGACTGTAACCCTGGCCTAGAGAGAGAAGGGCTACGTGGAGGGTCGCAATGAGCCTCTGAGGCTAGCACAAACCGCCGGGAAGTGCAGGACCCACAGGGACAAGGCCAGAGCTTTGCCACAATATAGTATCACTTATCACACGTTATATAAAAATATATCTGGTATTTAACTATTCAAGAAATAATCATATAATCCCTCATATATATTAGTGTATATATACCTATACTGTTCTGTAAGCTATAAGCACAATACACTTATAATCCTGACCTAAGCCCATCTCATCAACCACCAACTACGTATAAAGGCTTTCTCATGTCACCCACGGGGTATCAAAGCACAACTCTACACCCCACGTCTCAGTCAGGCCTAACATTCCCAGGTCCACTATAAAAAAACGAAAAGCAATTAAAAAATAAAATCTGTCCATCAGTCATGTCAGGGAATGTGCAAACTAAGGAACAAATGGGGCATGAATGTCCAAGGCAAGGTGGCAACATAAGTGTTTAGCCCACTGGGCCATTTTCAGTCCATGCATTATGCTTTTCCGGGACTATGGGTAAACATCCTCCCCAGAAAAAGACAAAAAACAGTGGAGTATAGTAGGAAGAGAGCCTAAGACATAAGCAGTTGTATCAGATGCCAGAGCTAAAGTAGTGGTCAAAGCTTTACTGATATAAAGCAAAAACAAGCTGTAAGCAAGAGACAGGGCCTGCTCACAGAATCTGTCAAGAACAGGGCTGATATTGCAGAAATACACATTCCTAAGAAGTGCTAGGCACAGAGCACTCACGCAAACACATCCCGACATCAAGGATGGTACAAAAATATTCCCCAAGGATAACAGGAACACACTGACCCCTCCTAAAAGGTAAGGTCAGGATGACAGTATATAATAGAGATGTTTTAATCGAAGTAGCATGTACAAGGTGATGAGTGATAACCAGCCACGTGAGGGGGCAGTACATAACTTGTTTGTATCGTGGTGTAAAGATGTATCTCAGAGAGAGTGTCTTTGTCTAGCCTAGGGAGGAATGGAAAGTCCCGCCATTCACTGAGCTGGTATGTTATGGGCATACATGTATTAGTGATCTGGTAGAGTCTGCGGCAGTGGCGGACCAAGGGTTGCCCACCACTGGTCTGTGGGATACTAGTACCATGCTCTGTTGACAATAGTGCCTTCGTCCCTTGACGGATCTTGTGGTCATTGGGCAGTTCGCTTGAGGTCTGCTGTGCCGGCTGTCAGTGCAGAGCTGGGACAGCACAGAGGGAACACGCACGCAGCTGATTCCTACAGAGGTCAGCTCACTTACTTACCACATCAGTGGTCGTGGTTCACCAGTGTGGTTACATGTTTGGCAGCACGTGTGTGTACATGAGTTGATGGGTGCTTGCAATATTGAAGTAAACTGAGTAGTTTCCAGGTTCCTTCCCATGCATAAGAATTGCCAGTACAGGACTGTTAAGAGTGACTTTACTGCTCAAGAGTCAAACGCAGGTCCTGGCTTGCCACACCACTGGATCCTTGGGTTGCCTGTCTCCCATACTCCTCCTCTTCCTCGTCCAACACTTTAAAGCAGGAGACTGGACTAGATGACCTGTTGAGGTCTCTTCCAGTCCTACACTTCTGTGATTCTAACCTCAGCTGCCCTTGTGGATTGCCATGACCCAGTGAAGTGGCTGTGGGCCCCAGCTCTCTCTCTGAGTCACTATGCCCAAATATCTGGCTGTTGCCCACTCCATCCCTGTGTAGTACCATGTCACTCACTGCTGCCACTTCTACCACTTCCCTGCAGCAACTGACCGTGCAATGACAAGACAGAGAACAGCCTTACAGAAAGGCTTGCCAAGAGCCCTTGATCCTGTACCACAGTGCAGATCTATTAAACTGATTCTATGGGACAGTAATGTTTGTGCAATGAAATACCCACAAAGCTAATTAATGAAGATGGAATCCAATTGGTTAATCATAAACTTATTAAATAACAGAATGGGGCACTGAATCTGTCAAAGTTACAGACAATGAAAACCTTGCAAATGAAGAAATCACACTGGTAATCCTGTTAAAGGAATAGGTTGACTGTGCATAAAGGCTTTGTAGCTGAGTTGCCACTGTTCCAAAGTACCTGGAATTCAGTCTGCTAAGCAGAATAACAGTAGCATATACCCCAGGTATTGCACGTCCTGCTTTCCTGCCAAAGATTCATAGTAAACAGACAATCCATCTTGTGAAAGGATGTTCTAGCATCTCTGTTCCAGCAAGCAAAATGTCTATAGGGCTGCACACAAAAGCTAAGCAACAGCCTTTTCCTCACCCAGGAAAAATACAGGTGGCGTTAAAGCCTCAGGCAATCTGTCTACAGTAGCTAGTTATCAAAGGACTGAAAAGTGAAGAGCATCCATTCAGCTGGAATGCGCATTAATCGCTTCTAGTTGGATTATTCCATCTCCCTTCATTTGATTAAGTACAAAATGCTGTTTTAATGCTAAGGTGTGGAAAACAAATCAACAGCTGATGTGGAACTCTTGAGTCGACGATGCCATTCTCACTCTTACTATTGGAGGTAAAACTCCAATGCAATTAATATTTCATACTTTTCTATATTTTATCAGAGGCCACAAACACATCCATGATTGTCAGCTAAGCTACCCCCATACTGTCTGGGCAATACTAAGTCCAAACTTCTGCTCCAAAAGAACCACTTGAGACAAAGAGAAATCTTCATTAGCTGTCAGTAGTCTTGGAGCTTTAATCCTCTATTTGCTTTAGCTACTGGAGGGCAATCTAATGACACATGAGTAGTACAGATATTCCAGAGAGCAGTGGTGCCTACTAGCCAGCAAATTAAACTTTCTCACAGCCATAATCTTTTAAAAGTAAATGAAATACAACCCTTTTAGAGGTTATAAAATGTATACTTTTTGCCCTTATAGCGGCTGCTTAGTGCACGTTTTTAGACTCATACAAGTATGTAAGATTGGTTGAATGTAAACCTAGTTACCTAAAGCTCCATTCAAACACTCTTGCTATCAGTAGGCACTTCGCAGCTGAAAGCTCTGGTTGTCTCCTTCTACTTTTAGGGTAAGCAGGTTTTTCCTTTACAAGCATCACTTGTCCTAATAAAATACACACCATATTAAACTTTGCTACATGTATTGCTGAACCTAAGTATTTCTTTATAGCCCATCAGGACCTACTGTATAACTTAACTGTGATGCACATACTAATGTAAAATCTATATACCTGATAGATTACTGTTCCACCATCAGAGTCCATGATACTTTAAATGAAGAGAGAGATGCTATAATCCATAGTTAGTGTGCCTTTTTATCTGATATACTACAGCAGAGCTGGGTCAGGCAGAGTCTGTCCATAACCTTTCACTTTGAGTTGAAAATGATGAGTGTGCTGTTGCAGAAATTGCTTCCAGGTGAAGCTGCAGTTTTTGTTCACTTTTAAAATGTGTCAGGGAACAGAGCAAGACTCTAGATTAGGGATGAGTGGTCTGCAGAGTTAGGGTTATAAATTGAAACTGGTTTCATTTGGGGCTGTGCAAGTGAGAATATAAATCTTCAAAATTTTCTAACTTGTTTCTTCTTGTAAGACTCCTCAATATCTCACGCAGACCAGATCGTTTTAAAAAAACATTCCCCTCCTAGAAGGGGATACAATTTAGTCTACAAACACATTAATACTCCTCACCAGCATCTGGGGTCTTATTTATGAAATCCTGTGCAAAATCTTTCAGAGTTTCATCTGGGCCCAGCCCCTTCTCCCTGTGGATCTGTCCTCTCTTTAAAGTTCCTTTGCCTCACCCCAGTTCCCAGCTGGGCACAGCCCCTCCTTCCTAAGGATCCGTCTTCCTGCTCTCCCAGCACTTCTTGTGTGGAATTTGGTAATGTCTATAGTCCTTTTCCCTGCTGACTTAGGGCCCTGCACAAGCCTTCTTGCTCTCTGCAGGCATCTGTCAACCATCCTTTTCTGTCCAGGCCTCTTTCTTTTCTACAGCAGGTCTGTCTGGGACACCCGGCCCACCAGTCACATGACCTTCATTCTGTCCACCTGGGGAGGTGAGTTAAACTTGTCACAGGTGCACTAAGACCCATCTCCTCTTAAGGGCAATACTGTGTGACACCCAGAGTATGTCTACACTGCAATTGGAGACCCGCAGCTGGCCCACCTCACAGGGTCCTAGAGCAGTAGTTCTCAAACTACTTTGTACCAGTGACCTCTTTCACATAGCAAGCCTCTGAGTGCGACCCCCTCTTGTCAATTAAACACACTTTTTAATATGTTTAACACCATTATAAATTCTGGATACACAGGGTTTGGGTGGAGACTGACAGCTCGTGACACACACACACACACACCCCGTGAGGGGTCCTGACCCCAGTTTGAGAACCCCTGGCCTAGAACCTAAGCTTCAGCTCAGGCCTGAACATCTACACCACAACTAAACAGCCCCATGTACCCAAGTCATCTGGCACTGGCCAGCTGTTGGTACCTACCTGCAGTGTGGACATATCCTCAGTTACTAAAAATAAAAACCTCAATCAAAGAGGAAATAAAGAGGATGCTTTCCAGCAAGGTTCCTTTGTGTTTATGGGATTGGTATGAGTGGTGCCCAGACACTAGGAACTCCTGGAGATAGGTGTTGTGGAGTAAAGTGTAGGGATATCATTTCTATCTACTGTTAGGCAGTCAGAGAACCTGTGGTTATTAAATTAGCACTGCTACACAGTAGCTTGTACCACAGCCAGAAGTTCCTTTTTGGGGCAAGCACAGGACTGGGAGCCAAGAGCTCCAGAGTTTTAATCCCAGCGCTGCCACAGATACATGATGGGGCTTTGGGGAAATCAGTTCACTGGTTTCCCATCAGTAAAATTTGGATTCTAGACTCAAGGCTGGTGAGGATTAGTTTGGGCTTGTTCATTGTTGTGCAAAAGCAAAATGCTATGTAAATGTAGATACTAAATGTTATTTTCTTTCTTTTCATTCTCTAATGTTCATAACCAAGGCTTCCTTCACCAGCTGTTCTGCTATGGTGGAATGCTTCCTGTACTTAAAAAAAAAAACCTGTGCATATTTATAAGGTCTAAACACCCTCAAGCTGTGGGGAAGTTTTCTTCCCTGTATGAAATTGTGGCTTACATTTCTTCTAGATTTCACACAGGTAACTGAACTATCATCTGATGACCAAAAAGAGCTATCATCTGAAAGGGATTCACCTCTTCCCACTGGCTGAACATCAAAGGGAAGTAGGAAACAGTATTATCAGGCTGGTGGTGAAAAGACCTTTCAGAAATCTCTTCAGGTCAGCATTTTGGAGGAGAGGACTCTACGTCCATTGGTTAATCTAGGATTAGCTCTGTATCACTGTGTATATAAAGCATAAACTTCTTGTTGCAGTAGGTTTTTAATTAGAAGTTAAGGCATCTGTGCTCCCCAGATCACAGGCCAACTCTGACTGGCAGGCCACTTGAGTAACTGATAGCAGCCTGAAGCTTGTTCCTGGTTATGCCAGTTGTCAGCAGTCCCCAGGGGATGAAACAACAGCCGGAGTTCAGCAGGCATAAGGAAATGTAGCTCACTTTTTCTGGAGATATCTGGATGTATTAAACCCTGGTCCAGCAAGGACCTCAGAGTGCAGATTTCTGAGCATGCTGCCACTGGTCAGTTCTCGCAATTACATGTAGCTAGTTAGGTCAGGAAAAGTAAGGTGCTTTAGCGAAAAAATACTGAGCCGACCGACCCATCTTGGAAGCTGGATGTCTCAGTTATCTAAACCTCATTTATCTGAAGCTTCTTATCTGGAACAACAGTACCGAGGAAGTGTGAACATGACCTTGTTTCAGGTAATATTGTTTTGAATAATCAAGATTCTATTTTTCGGCATCTGAACTTTAATCCATATCCCCAAGTCCCTGGAACAGAGCTACCTGACCACTAAGAGATTATTTTATTTCTAATATTCCTCTTCAACAAAGGTAGCATTCCTATGTCACCTGGCTTCTAACATACAAAGGCCCAATCTTGTCTCACTTGGATGGTATGAGTGTCACCCCTGTGGTTTCAATGCCTTTTCAAGATCTCATCAGAAAAAGCAGTCCTTACAATTTACCATTCTGATTAGTGCTGCTGCAAAACAGGCAGATGGGTTTAGTCCTCTGCCATACATCCATATTTGGTGCACTTGCCAAGCTCTTATTGATGTACATATTGCAGGGTAAAATATACCCTAAAGATGTGACAGTCCTGATTGAGGGAGACCCTCTGTCAGAGCTGAAATTAGGGAAGGTTTTCTATTGGCTGGATGCATGCTAATATCCATCAGCTGCATTACAGGAGGGAGGGTAATGCTGGGGGTATTTCACTCTTTTTTCCCAGTCTCACCCAAGACTCCATTAATCATTCAGCAGAATGCAAATAGACAGAGGAATTATATTTCCTGTGTAATTTATTTTTCTGCTTCCTCAAGAAGGTAGGAATTCATCAGGACGGGCAGTCCTCATGCTCAGCAATGTTCCCATCCTGGGATGGGGCCTCATGGAGCCAAATATCTGATCATCTCATTTAATGGAACTTAGAGATAGAAAAAGACGTATTATGTCACATGCAACTAATTTCCCTTTTTCTTTCCCCATCCTTCAAATCCTATGGACCAGTGTAGGATTGTTCCCTATAGCAGAGCATAATCTCTCAGTAGCTAAGGTCAGTATTGTAGGACTTTGAAGGAAATAATATTTGGTAGGATTTGAACCTTTAATGTTGCGTAGTTTGAACTGATGTCCACCCTGCTTAACGTCTGCATGTTTTTCCTAATGTTTGCAAAGACAACAATTCTGTAGAAAACTGCACCTTTTTTGAGCAGTATGCTAAGCAAACTGAATACTAACCATAGGAAAGACATACAGTGTCAATTTAATTATAGAGTACAACAAAGCACAGTCATTTATTAGTTTAGTGTTATCATTTTAAAAAGAGCAGAAGCACATTGAAATGTGTTGTGATTTTTTTAACAGGCTGAAGTAAATCAATCGGAATAGCTCTGAAAGTTTTTTTTTTTAACTCTAACTTTCTAAATTGGAGTTTTCACCTATTCATCGTAATCATGCTATATTTATTTATCCTCTTGTAATATAAGAACAAGGGAACAGTCAACAAAATTGAAAGGTACCTGTTTCAAAATGACAGACGAAAATACTGTTTTACTCAATGTGCAGCTAATCTGTGGAACTCATTGCCACAGTATTCCATTGAGGCAGTGAGGTTAGTTGGATTCAGTAAAGTAGCTATTTATGTGGATAACTAGAACAGCCACAGTTACGTGAATGTGAGTGGTGGTTTTTTGGTTTTTTTAAAGGGACATAAATCCTTCATCTAATTGATGAGGATAGGTAGAAACTTCCTTTGTGGACAGGTTATTCTGTAATTGTCCACTGTGGGGTTTCTTGCGCCTTCCTTGAAAGCATCTGAGCTCGCCAGATGTAAGCATTTCGGGGTAGGTACTGTCTTGCTATATTTTGTTCAGCTGTTAGTATGATGAGGTATGATCTTGATTGAAATCTCTGGGCGCTACTGTAATATACATAAAGATCACTGCAAGGATCCTGGATTAGATGGACCATAGCTTTGAAAAGTGCTTGTTGGGGTAGCACTTGGAGCAAGAAATGAAGATCTTCACTGTGGGAGATGGGGAGGGGACAGATTGTGCTGAATTTCTCCCTTTCTCCATGCAGTTTGCGTTATTATTGTTCTTTATTATTTGTATTGCAGTAGTGCCTATAGGCCAGGGCTACACAGTGCTAGGCACTGTACAAACATCTCACAGGGATGATTTCAAAGCTTGCAATCTAAACTTAAGATGATACAACAGATGGGTATGACACAGAGCAGGGGTGGGGGAGCAAAAGATAACAGCGACACTCATGGACAGCGTAGTAAGCATCTGTCTCAATGCACCAGCCTGCTAACCCGTGTTAAGGGTTTTCTCCTTGAAGCCCTAAAAGCCAAGAGTCGGTGTATTCATGAGTTACCCACATTTTCCTACTGTTCGTGCAGCCCATTCTCGTAATAAACTATCTTCATGTGATGCGAATAGGATTAAAACGCTGCAGAGACTGAAGAAACCAAACAGTGCGGTAAGGAAAGGAGAAAAGTGGAGAGCTAATGCAGTGATGTGGCAAGCCCTGTTCTAGCTTTCCCTTTCCCAGGGCCGTTCAGACCCACTCTGCAGCGTTCCAGGCAGCCAGCTCCCCCTCCTCTTTTGCACACGCTGCCCTAGTGCTTTCCTTCCTGTATAATGTCAGCAATTAGCATAAATAGAAGTGGTGCAGCTAAATTCCCCTGTGCACTGGGCTGGAAACATATCTCAGTCTGTGTTCACTGATCCATCTGCCAAAACGGAAACAAAACTGCTGCTTGCATCCACCCAAGTGTGGAGCCTCGTGGGTTCCTCTGAACACTACATAATCTGTTAAAGATGAGACGGGAGCCTCAAAATCCTAATCCGGCATCCCTAGCAGAAGGCCCTCAATATTAAATGGCACAAGCCAGCTACTTCACACCCTCTCCGCTTGCCCATTCTGCTTTTCTGCAGAAGTTACCTAGGTGTGGCATGAAGATGGGATTGAGCAAAGCAGAGCTCTCCACCTAGTGTAACGTGTGTGTTCATACCGCACATATCTAGTCTGCCAGAGCCACTTTTTGGAACTAGGACAAAATGGGATTGCTGTAAACGTTTATAGTTAAGTGCAATTTAAATTAAAAAGGTGATGAGAGCTAAGTGAAGTGGAAGCTAAATGACTCCTTTCAAATACTAGGTAACAGCTTCCAAGGTAGCCATGGTTTGGGTGGGATTTCATCAGTATTCTGCCCATATGCTACATTGTTTGTGACGTCACAGAAAAAGCTGAAGAACAGCCCTGTATTGTCTTATCTTCCCCAGCCCTGCAGTTTCTCTTGGGTTTCTGAGTCGTAAGCTTTTTACTATTTTTTTTAACAGCAAAAACACCAGACAAAAGGTTGGAAATGGGTTTCTGTAATTCATTGCTGTCTCTTTTCTCCTTTTGTTCCTGTGAAATTTCTTGAAATCCCATTTCTTTGGGATTTCTTTTTGCCTCACTAAACATAATCAGGAACTCCCATTAACTTAAATTCCCAAGTTTTCTGACTCTTGAGAGTTGTTCAGCACTTGGCAGTTTTGATGGTCTCGGCTCCTTATGAGTGATGATCGATTTTTCCATCAAGTTGCTTTGCATTCTGAGAAGTTCATTGCATGTATTGGGAATGCTACATGCAGTGTGATCAATCCTTGATGGGGCAAGGGGGAAAGCCTTGTAGTATCCAACAGTAGTAACACCAAAAAATGAAGGATGGGCTATGCCCATGCCATCTTTTGCTATAATCCCGTTAGATTTCACAAACTAAGCAGAAGCAATCTGATGAGTCCTTGGAGGCAAGTGTCAAGGGATGAGTCCTCAAGCAAGTAACAAGGGAGCTCAGTAGGTCAAACTCTTCCCACTGACAGTACTAAAGCCAGTGCCCCGCTCTGATGTTAATAAAGGAGCTGCCAACTCTTGGATGAAACACAAAATGTCCTTAATGGTGACTGGAGGTTTTATGGCTCTTTATAAAAGCAGCCCTTTTGTATGCTGGTCAAATTCAACCGTGAGTAATTGTATTGTGCCTACCAGAGTTCACCTTGCAGTTTGCTGATTATTCTGTTCTTTTCTTTCTATCCAAGACTGTTGTTGTCAAGGCTGATTCCCCACTCTGGCACTTCAAGTGCAGAAGGTGGGGGCCCACAAGGATTCTATAAATTAATAGAGGCCATTCTAAGCATGTATTAAACTCCCACGGTTACCGCTTCTCTCTGACCTTGGCTTGGTAAACGCTGTCACCACCCAAATGCAAAAAAACTCTTTGAACCCAGGAAGGCGCACTTGGGAATTCCTCCCTGTGAGGTACCCTCAAGCCCTTTCACATACCCACTCCGGGGAAGAGCTGAGAAAGAAAACAAAGGAAATCAGCTGTTGCCAGCAGCTAATTAAACAACATGTGCACAAACCTTTTGGTTCACCAAAAATCCAATCCTATTCTTAAAAAAGGTAAATTTTATTAAAAACAAAGAAAAATACATCTGGAACTTAAGCTTTTGCTAGATTTTAAAAAACCCTCTTATCAAGAATAGCCTTCTTGAGGTCCAGCTTAAAGTTTACAAGTAAAACAAATGCATTTGGGGTTAGTACAGAGGAGTCCACAAGCCAATAAGAAATAAAGAGAGAGAAATCTAATCAAGTCTTTCTAGACATTTTCTGATCTACTTACATATCTGGGGTTCAAATGAGGAGTTCAGGTATGATCTGATGATTTCCATACCCGACAAAAAGATTTTTACAGCATATTCTCAGCCCTGTCTCTGCTCTGCCAGAGAACAGACAGAAGGAAAGTTTTTTCCCAATTTCAAAAAGTTTGAGCCCTCCCACTGGTTCCTTGGTCAGGTACCCGCTCCTTTCCTTTTACCTGTGGACTTGTTAACCCTTTACAGGAAAAGCAAGTAGAGAACAACTACCAAGGAAGATTCTATAGCTAACTGGCTGGCTGGATGTCCACAAAAGGGAGCTACTCCCGGCTTCATTTATCATAGCTGTGTTGTGCTGCTGTGCACTATTCAATACATCCCCTATTCTAGTCTGAACCCTGACACACCTGGGGGAATGTTGGCTGGGTAGAAGTTGTAACGTAGCTGGAACACATAGTGGCAGCTGCAGTTAAGGTTAGCTGTAACCTTTGATATGGCATTCGTCACTGCAGTGACTGAGCACAAACATTAATTAATCCATCTTCTCCCCAGCCTTAGAGATGAGGCAAAGCATGACTGCCTGATTCACAGATGAGAACTGGGGCAGACTCACTTGCCTGAGGTCACAGAGGAACAGACGTGATCGTTCCCCTCTATTCGGCATTGGTGAGGCCTCATCTGGAGTACTGTGTGCAGTTTTGGGCCCCACACTGCAATGAGGATGTGGAAAAATTGGAAAGAGTCCTGTGGAGGGCAACAAAAATGATTAGGGGCCTGCAGCACATGACTTATGAGGAGAGGCTGAGGGAACTGGGATCATTTAGTCTACAGAAGAGAAGAATGACGGGGGATTTGATAGTTGCTTTCAACTACCTGAAAGGGGGCTCCAGAGAGGATGGATCTAGAATGTTCTCAGTGGTAGCAGATGACAGAACAAGGAGTAATGGTCTCAAGTTGCAGTGGGGGAGATTTAGGTTGGATATTAGGAAAAACTTTTTCACTAGGAGGGTGGTGAAGCACTGGAATAGATTCCCTAGGGAAATGGTGGAATTTCCTTCCTTAGAGGTTTTTAAGGCCCAGCTTGACAAAGCCCTGGCTGGGATGATTTAGTTGGGGATTGGTCCTGCTTTGAGCAGGGGGTTGGACTAGATACCTCCCGAGGTCCCTTCCAACCCTGATATTCTATGAAGTCACTGTTGGAGATGGAGATAGAACCCAGATCTCTGTCTTCCAAGCCCAGTGCCTTAACTTCGACTGTCCTATCTCCCTTAGCTTGCCAAAGCATTTCCATTCGGTAGGACCTGATCCTGTCGCTTCTTAAACTGAACATTCACCTTTCAGGGTGACATTTTCCAGGCCGAGTGTCTGCCCGAGGGTGAACATTTTCAGAGTTTCAGAAAATGATGTATTCTGGCTTAGAACGCGATTTCAGGTAGTGATGACACACAGCTTTTAGGAAAGGTGACTCTTAGCAGCACTACAGTATTTGGGGCATACTAGCGCTAATGGACTGGATAGTCTAGGACCATGGTTTTCAGAGTAATATTCTTTTACCTTTGTACACAATTGTGGCTATTAAAATTGCACTGGCTGATGGTTAGTGGTACTGAAGTCTACTGGGCTGCTAGGAGAGCTTGTTCAATAGAGGGCCTGTGGCTTTGGAATGCGCACCAGTCTGTGGTACAATGGAGCCAACATTTGACAGATTTCACGGGCTGATGCTATTTACTGAACTAGTTTAGTTTTAGGTCACTTATTTCATCTTGCTCCTTCCTGTGGCTCCTAATACGTTTGGTGGCCTCATTGGCAGTTCTGATCAAAACTATCCATAGTGAGTAATTTAATTGTAATATGTGCTTTAACAGCTTTTTATAAATATTCACTTGCAGGTCTGTTTACACTGAACTTAGAGCTGTGACTGCAGCAAATGTAGACCTGCCCGAGCTAGCGTTAATGTAATTAGCCCGAACAACCAGAGAAGTGAAGTTGCTGGAGCATTAGTGAACTATTCAATACCCAGTGTCCCGCCTGTAATGTCATGGCTTCGCTGCTATGGTTATTCAAGCTAGCGAGTTCAAAGCTACCTTGAGTCTATCTACACGTGCCATCGTCATCCCTCTACTTGCAGTGCAGGCCTACTCTTAAGTGTTAAATTAAGCATTGTTGAAAATGTTACCCCAAGTCATTACATAGGAAGAGAAGGGGTCATACAGGAGACATTGGCTCACTCCAACTCACAAACATGCCCAGCAGAACAGCACAGTCATTCCCTGTTTGCGTTTCGAAGCTGTGTGGAGTCCGGTGTCTTTTATAAATTATGAAACCTCTTTGAGCTGCCAATATTTTTCCAAGGGTGGTATTGTCTCCCTAGTTTTATGCACAACCAGAGGCCTCTCTTACGTTACAGAAAGGCAGTTGCCTTTTCGCAGTAAAGGTTACAACCAGCTTCCACCATATTTCCCTGTTGTATCCGCATATGTCTTTGGCAAGGAAAATGAATTTGACCTGAGATATACCAGCTGTCTGAAGAGGAAATGACCAATCCATGTCTGAGTTACAACGTCATGAAAAATCAGCCTGATTTGAAATGTTGATTTCTGTCCAATGTCTGCCTCCATCTAGCACATATCAGTGAGAATTATGGGCCCAATCCCGTTCCTACAGATGTCAATGGGAGTTTATTCACCATTGACATCAGAGGGGTAAGACTTGTTCACAGCTTCTGTATGTTCTGTTCTGTATAGTTTCAGAGACCACCACTCTAGTATCTGAGTGCCTCAGTTGGCTGATTGCCCCTTCAAACATAAGGTTCTTCTACTACTGAAAGCAGAACTCTTCTTTTTAGCTGACTTTTTTCCTCTGCTATCTGCATTGTTTTGCCCATGTTTCCCCCTCTTGTTTGTTGCACCCACTTGTTGCCTTTTGTCTAATATTACATGGCTAGCCTGTTTGGGCTGAGATCATGTCTTCCTGTCTGGCTGAACAGCCCCTGATATAATGAGCTGCCATCCTTACTGAAGTCTCTGGTTACTGCTGCCATAGAAATAATAGAATCAGAGGGATAGCCGTGTTAGTCTGGAATTGCAGAAGTGACAAAGAGTCCTGTGGCACCTTAAAGACTAACTAAAGTTTTAGAGCATAAGCTTTCGTGGGCTAATACCCACTTCATCGGATGCATGCAGTGCAAGTATCCAGGGGCAGGTATAAATAGGTAGGCAAGAGCCAGGTTAAAGATAAGAGGGTGGGTCCAATGAGGCTGAACCAGCTGTTATCTCTAATCAGGGAGGGTGAGGTGTTCCTCTAGCACCGGAACTGCAGGTGTGAACAGTGAGAGAGCTGTTCCAGCTGAACTGGAGGTGTGAACAGCTCTCTCACTGTTCACACCTGCAGTTCAGCTGCTAGAGGAACACCTCACCCTCCCTGATTAGAGATAACAGCTGGTTCAGTCTCATTGGACCCACCCTCTTATCTTTAACCTGGTTCTTGCCTACCTATTTATACCTGCCCCTGGATACTTGCACTGCATGCATCCGATGAAGTGGGTATTAGCCCACGAAAGCTTATGCTCTAAAACTTTAGTTAGTCTTTAAGGTGCCACAGGACTCTGTCACTTCATAGAAATAATACACCGACTGTCTTAAGGACCTAGCTACCACTCATTCTGCAAGGAGACGAGTTTGAGGAGCTGGATTCTAATGCTAGCTCTGTAGGTGAGCAGTTTATTAGGGAGAGGTCGAAGTCTCTGTCTAATTAAAGCTGATTTTGATCCCCACTTATAATTCAAAAAAATCCTCAGGCCGTTGCATTTTTAAGGTTCCATCTCATTGGCCACTTGAACCTTGAGCAGAATAAAGTACTATTTGAAAATCATGGAAAATGCTCCAAGGGTCGACATTCATAAAATTATCTAGAGAAATGAGAGGTAAGGACAGTAAAGAACATTGAGATTCAGTGTGGGGAAGAATGCGACCACACCCCTGGGGACAGATAATAATTGGTCTAGAACTGAAAGGAGCTTTGAAGGTGATAATACTTCAGGCAGTGGAAACTATTATGTTGCAGATTTGTCTCCCAGGAAAGTGGTCAAAAATTAGCTTGGACCAAGCACTAAAACCAGTACTATGCACAACGTCCTGTATTGGTGGCAAGCTCTTTTCCATTTTCAGCTTCTGAGTGTGCCAACTTGGACCCCTTCCCAGCAGTCCCAACAGAGTCAAAGCTTTCTTGGGCTACCTGCTCCTTTCCCCACCCCAACACCAGAGTAAGGCATGAGGCATCTTATAGAGTGGGGTGGAATAGGGACTAAGCTGGCACTTTCCTTGAGCTATCCCTGCTTTGGAGAGCAAGAGCTTCACTCTCTCTGGCGTCTAATCCTTGCTACACCTTTCACCAGCTCAGAATTCAGTGTCAGCAGCCGCATGGTAGCCTGGAAAATAATGGTACTAACTTTTTCTCCTTTGTATTCCTTATACAGAGAAGCAGAGGGAGTTAGCTCGAAAGGGGTCCCTGAAGAACGGCAACATGGGAAGCCCAGTGAATCAGCAGCCCAAGAAGAACAATGTGATGGCTCGAACAAGGTAGAGGATTTCATAGTGTTCAAGTATGCATGCAGTGCACCACACATCCCCGGTGTGCTTCCCTGCGGGCTGGGACTGTCATAATGCTGAGTTGACTTCACACAACAGTAATGATGGCTCTCTCGGGGTCTGACAGGCCACAGACTCTGTGTGCTACATTGGAGAGAGGTGGAGTCAGTGGGCTGGTCTTCACTAGGGGGTTGGATCGACTGCAGATACGCAACTTCAGCTACGTGAATAACGTAGCTGAAGTTGGCGTAGCTGCAGCCAACTTACTTGCCGACCTCACGGCGGCAGCAGTCAGCGGCGCGCTCCCCTGTCGACTCCAGCTTGCGCCTTTTGGCGAGCTGGAGTTACGGAGTCAACGGAGGCGCTGCTGCCGATCGATTTATCACGTCCTGACGAGACGCGATAAATCGATCGCCACCGCGCGTAGTGAAGACAAGCCCAATGTCAAGGTACAGCCAGGAGAGCAGCCAGGATACCATGGCAGACTGGCTGATCTTTATTAAAAGCAGGACTAAACCCGAGGTTCAGTCTGATCGACTGCGGTGTTCCTGGTAATCCAAAACACCATGTAATCCTGTGAATAGGAGATTGCACAGTACGGCTTCAAAAGAACACCATCCTGATTTAGGGCTTGTCTCTGACATGGCTGGTTTTATCCCAGTCATTCTGTTGCTCTTCTTGAATTCAAATGCTTCCAAATACCAGTTGATTTAACAAAGGCCTGTGAATGGCCCGTCTGCATGCATTTTGCCATATATTTCCTCTGCGCTCTAAACAGCATGACCAAACTTTCTCAAAGCTGCTCACGCTCAGAGAGGTGACAATATTTAGTCTGTGTTGCAGGCAGTAGTCACTTGAAAAAAGAAAGTTCATGATTGTATGTTTTCCTGGCTCCCATTTTGTTTCGTCTGTCCAAGGTTCACTACAGTAGAACCTCACTCAGTGAGCATTAATGAGTTGGAACGCCACTGAGTATCAGGGAGGGGTGCAGTCATTGAGAATCAGCGAGGGGAACCGTTTGAATGCCATCTTAAGGGTGCCATTTACACCTAGCCAATCTTCAGTGTAGAAATGAAGACTACTTCAGAATGTTGGTGAAACCTGGATGCTTCTTGGCAGATGAGAACGTTGTCTAGTTCACTGTATAGTGAATAGAATGGAAACTTGTAGGTTAGATCCTGTCTATGTGCTACGCATCCACCTGATGAGAGATTCTTTGCTGAAAGAAATCTCACGCATCCTCTTCGGCAATCATAAATCATGCCAGAGTTCCGTCAAGTTTTATTTGTAACTTTGATGACTGCAGAACCTATCACATTGTTTCTAGTTTATGTTTGCAAGTTCAAAACTGTATAGAAGTCTCAGAGCCTTTCGTTGCTGGCAAGAGATGCAGCAAATGTAACTGGGATGGCATGGAATGTAGGAAAAGTTAACTGGGGTTGTCCCTGTACATCTTTCATCATGGTAGCCGAGGATTTCCCAAGTCAAGGCTGGATATCAGGGAGAAACTACTACTTTGAAATATTAGACTGTGGTTTGGCTACCCTGGGGATGTGATAGAAGCCCTGTTGCTTGCCAATTAAAAAAAAAACATGAGAATACGGAGCACGGTCGTCAGTATTTAAACTGGAAGTGAGGAAGGTTGGATGGGGGAGGTGGCAGACATAGGGACCTATATGTAGTGCTAGTGACTCATGTTGTCAGGGTGGGTGGTTACTTCAGTGTACAAAAAAGCAGCAAATTGTGAAGGAGGGAAACTGTTGGGGGCCAGCTCCTGACAGACGCTTTGGAAACTATTCTAGGGAAATGATATCCCTCCCAGACATCTGGCACAGTGTCCTGCAGTCTGGCTAGTCTGCATCTCGCACACCCCTCAGCTTACTTCACTCTGTGGGATGCTGAAGAACAAAGCCCCAAGATCAGCAGCCCCACCAGGGAGCTACTTTCCCACACCTGGCCCTGATGACTCAAGCCCTAAGAACATAAAATGCCTATGAAATGGTTAAAGGAGCTTATTTTTGCTAAAAATTACACGGTAGCGTGTAATGTTATGATCTTAGTGCAGCTATTGTTCCATATCCAGTGTCTAACAATTCCTTAACTCTGCTATGAACTTGCTTCAATCTGACAGCCTGACAGGCGCTTTGGAAACTATTCTAGTGGAGTGAAAGGACTGAAAAAGATTATGTAATTTTTTCTCCTTTTTTTCCCTCTTTTGCTTTATCCACATTTATCACTTTTCACCCCCTCTGGATTTCTTATTATTAAGAATGTTATAAACACTTGATCTCCCCTCACCACCCTGTCTCAGCCCTTCTTTGTGGGCCAAAGGGTAGTTGAGTCTTGTCAGAACTGTGCCTCTCTGAGACTTGCCAAGGGTACTGAGTGGTGGTTGGTTTTCCCTGTGGCAAGCATCTGTCCACTAAGGATTGGACTGAAAATACTAGCTTGCTTAACCTAGCCCAACAAACTATCAGATGGTAACAACTTAAACTGATTTCTTTGATACTCCATATCCAGTGAACAGTCTCCTGCACTGTCCAGTCCTCCTTTTTCAGTCAGTATTGTTCATTCCTTTGCCTCAGTTGGGCCATCTTCCACCCTCTTTCTCCTGTTTTGTTTGCATGACTTTCTTCTTTCTCTCCTCCTTCATGAGGCTCAGTTAGACTCCCTAGCTGATTGCAGGATCAGTTACTGACTTTAATCATAGAATCATAGAATATCAGTGTTGGAAGGGACCTCAGGAGGTCATCTAGTCCAACCCCCTGCTCAAAGCAGGACCAATCCCCAACTAAATCATCCGTACCAGGACTTTGTCAAGCCTGACCTTAAAAACCTCTAAGGAAGGAGATTCCACCACCTCCCTAGGTAACCCATTCCAGTGTTTCACCACCCTCATATTGAAAAGGTTTTTCCTAATATCCAACCTAAACCTCCCCCACTGCAACTTGAGACCATTACTCCTTGTTCTGTCATCTGCTACCACTGAGAACAGTCTAGATCCATCCTCTTTGGAACCCCCTTTCAGGTAGTTGAAAGCAGCTTTCAAATCCCCCGTCATTCTTCTCTTCTGCAGACTAAATAATCCCAGTTCCCTCCACCTCTCCTCATAAGTCATATGCTCATTGTGAGCATCATCGCTGCTTCTACCTCCAATATTTTTTTCAGGAGTAGAAAGACCCCTTGTATGCTGTGGAAACAGAACCTAAATCTGCTGCAGGGCCAGGCCCTTGTTTTCTGCAGTTCACTGGTGCGGCAGATTGGAAATTCTGCAGCAACTTTCAAGTAATTTTTTTTAATGGGGGTTCTTAATCAATTCAGTAAGAAAATGAATAATACAATCAGTGTGGGATTCCACATGCATGCTTTGATAGAAACTTGAATGTATTTTTCTCTTCCCTGTCTTTGTCAATCTTCAGTGCACGGCAGATATTTGTATTCCCAGTGCCATACATGCTTTGTGTAAAATTGCCAGGAAGGAAGCTGGGAAGTTTGCAGCTGGGGCTTTTTACACTGGTGGAATTAATGGTCATTAGGCTCGAATTAACCCTGCACCTGCCAAACTCTTGAAAGCTGGAAATTTCAGGAAAATTGAACTGATCCTGATCCCCATCTTACAGTTGCACCGTGTATAGTTAAAAGCCTACCTTTATATACACCCTTGAGGACACACTGAGTTTCACCACTGAAAAGAAGGGGAACAGCTCACACCTCTATTACTGTTTCTGCCCTCTGCATACATCACTGTTGCTCTATTAGTTTAATTTGGTTAGTGTTTTTTAAGATTTCTCTTCAATTGCATGGCTAGAAATGTCGTGTTTTTTAAATGAAAGGCTGAGGTTCTGCAGTTCATTTATGCAGAAAAGGGGTTTGTGTGTTGTATGCAGTAGGTCCCCAAGGAAATTAACCAGCTTTCTTTCCAGGAAGATCCTGAATCTACATTCTGTTATTTAAATCTCCTATTGATTAACAATATTAACTTGTATTCAGTCTTCATGAAATATCTGATGATCCCAAAAGCCACTATAAAATAACAAAATGTAAAATGTTCGAGTCCGTTTGGGTTCTTACACTACACCCATCTCTCTGGTATCAATTTAATTATTATGCTAAAAGAAACAGTTTTATGAAAAATCTCTGTGAAAAGGAGCAGTTTCTAGGTGTCTCCTTTTTCCAGTTCCATCTTTACTCCCTTTGTTCTTCCCTGAACATTTGGAGCAGCCTTCCACTTGTTCATTAGAAACCTCTCTCCTTCAAACCAAGCCATAAAACCCATTTTTTCCCCAGGAGTCCCTAATATATGTTTTGCCACACTGATGGCCAGCATTGGATTATTGTCCTAGGATGCTTTCTGAATGTTGGCATAAGGATTCTTAAACCCCTGGCAGATTAATTACTATGAATGGCCTGTTAAATCTCTTGGGGTTTAGCTAATGATTTCCTCATGTAAACATATCTGTTTCAGGGTGGGCAAGGGCTAAGTCCATAAGGCCAGTGATTCACCCATTTTGAATATTAGAGGTACTCAAGGCCACTGCCTCCTGAGGTCTCATTACATTTCCTTGTTGGCTAATGTAGTCCCTTTATTACTACCAAAAAGCATTCATACATCACAAGCAATTCTAGCAGAACACATCCACCAGACTGAAACACTAGAAAGTACCAGCTGTATCCTTCTGTGAGGGAGGAGTGCACTTCCAAGGTACAGCTAGCTCATTCATCTGTGAAAACTGGCCTGACAGCTAACTGGAGAGGAAACTTGATTCCATTTCATGGTAAAAGGTTAATTACTGGCATATAAATTAATTTTTTCTACCACTCTCAATCTAAACAACTTCATGAACAAGATGTTCTGTGGAATGAGAGAGAACTGTCTCTCCAATAGCCTAGCTACACTATGACTTTGTCTCAAGTGTTAAATGGTTCTGAGTTTAATTTTGTGCTTAATGGAAAATTTTACTTCTTTCAGGCTGGTTGTTCCCAATAAAGGCTATTCATCATTAGATCAGAGCCCAGATGAAAAGCCACTGGTAGCGCTGGATACAGACAGGTATGAAAAGTGTTAATTAATAGTAAGATTGTATATCAGTATCTTGCATTGTTTCTTGCAAGGAGTGTAGTGTTGAAACTCAGGAGTCCTGAGCTCCCAGGTCCCTGCTTCCACCCCTCATGCTAGTTCTTCTACCAACTTATTATGACCTTGGGTAAGTCTCTTAATGTGTCTGCCCGTTTCCATAGATGTGAAATGGGTAAGCAAATACTCATTTTCAGACTTTTTAAACCTGGGGCAGACGGAGTGCTTTGAGATGTGTTGATGAAAGCTGTTAAGTACATATATAAACTTCTCTGTGTATAAACTTGAGATTCACTATGTGGACAAAATATAGAGAGGCAAGATGCTAAAGAGAGAACAAGGTTCTTTAACTGTTTCCTTCCCTTTGCTGTATCTTGTCTTCCCCACAGCGATGATGACTTTGACATGTCCAGATATTCCTCTTCAGGATATTCTTCAGCTGAGGTGAGTTACAATCTCTTCTGCCTGCCTTGCCATAGATTCTAATTATCAAAGCAAGAAACTCCAGAATTGAGCTGGGCAAAGAATTTAGCAGCAACACTTTATTCCAAGATTCTTTTTTTTTATTTTTATTTTTTTTAAAGATGGCAGGTGCTTCTCCCCTCACTGAACTAACTGGCTCTCTCCACTCGTCCATTTGAGAGAGGCATAATTTTCCCCACAGGTTGTTCTCACGTGTGATCTTAGCACTGCTGAAGTTTTATCCCATAGTTGTTGGAATTTGCATTCCATGCTGGCAAACCACAAATATATGGTGCTGTGGCACAAAAACTATGCTAGATTGGAGGCCATGGCAGACTTGATAACCATCCACCTGACACGTACAAGTGCAGGAGGTCCCTGGGATGCTACAGTAGTGGTGGTTCAGAGCTGTCTATAATTTGGAATGTTGATACGTGCTATGAGTATCAGGCTCCCTTTGTGCATTGTGATCTGGGCCCCCACAAAACTGGAGAAAGGGAAGTTCCAAGAAGAACTTGTATGGAAGTTCTTGCTGTCTCTTCCTTTGGGGAAAAAACTGAGAGTTCAGTATTGTTGATTCTTCAGCATTATTTTGTTGTACATTTCAAACATCTGTAGTGAATCAATAGCTCAGCCACTGGTCCATATTTTGCATAATCAAATAATTAAATTAAGCTTAAGCTGTTGGCCAGCCCATTTTCACATTGAGGCTACTGGAAACTGCTTTTCCTTCAGTCCCTTCTTTGGGCAAACAAAAATCAAACCTTCAAGAGTCAGCTTGGAGCCAGGGTCAAGTGAAGAAATCTGGAATATATCTGGGTCCCCAAACAAAGCACGCTGTTACAATCATGCAGTCAGATCTGGTCAGCTAAGCAAGGTCAGGCCAGGTCAGCCTTTGAATCGGAGACCTCAAAGGAACACCTATGGACCACAGATAGTGGTGATGATTTCAGTAGCCCTTCCTTCTGGATCAATGCTAACACAATGCCCCTGCTTGGTGTGAGGTGCTGTGCTGTTGCAGGGTTTGTTTGTTTGTTTTTTAACAAGATCTTGTCTACACAGGGAAGTTTTTCTGGAATAAGGTAAGCTGTGAATTTAAAGCACTATAGCTGTTCTGATATCATGTGGACACTCTTAGTTCGGAATCAGCGTGTCCACATTGGGGGCTGTTTTGATCAATTTCCCTGATAGTCAAGATCTGAGATGTAAAAAAGAAGTCCTGGCCGCATGTGGCCTTCAAGGACTCAGCACTCTTTTACAGAGGAGAGGATTCAGTCCTGGTGTCCTGGCCCAATTGCAGCCTCTCCTTACTGCAAACATCTCCCGACGTTTCAGTTCGATACAGTATTCTTCACTTGCTGGCCTACGCGGCTGTACATTGCTTTTGCGCATTGTTAAAGAAGAGCTGTTTGTCCCACAACATGGCTGCAATAAACCCCTGTGCATAGTTCATGTAACTGTTTGCGAAAAGTCCAGTGTAAATATTGGCTGCTTATTGCTGCATGAGAAACTCAAATACACTTTTCTAAAGAATGGTGAACTTGTGAGCCAGTACCCACCACGTACGCACGTTGGCTTCAGGGATTCACTCTGGGTTCATACCTGGCAAGCGCTGAGCAATAAGACCCCCTTTACCCACCCTTATTTTAATAAAGAAACTTTTTGTTAAAAGCAGAGTTAGGAGGAGATCTCCCTCAGAAACTATTATTTTAATGGTACATTTTAGAATTAAACTCTGCACTAATGAACCAGAGGGAGCAACCCCCTTGCAAACCCATGGACCAGAATTGTACTTGGTAAAGTTCTTTCCATGGGCAGCCATCCTCCCTCTCATCCTTTTTTTTTTTTTTTCCCCCCTTCTCTTCCTCCAAGGAAAAAAAATGTTGTGATTTTGTGAAGCCTTAATTAGCAGCTCTCTCATGTAGAACTCCCTGTCCCTGCCATGTAGTTTGTCAGGCAGCCAACCTTGTGACAGGGCCCATGTTTGATGCTCAGGAGCTCTTAAAATAATGCATAAGACTTGATAGGTTCATGTGGCCACTTACCACTCTGGCTATGTCTACACTACCTCAGTAAGTCGACCTAAGTTACGCTACTCCAGCTACGTGAATAATGTAGCTGGAGTTGACGTAGCTGAAGTTGACTTACTGCGATGTCTACACTGCACTGGGTCAGTGGGAGACACTCTCCCATTGATTTTCCTTACTCTTCTTGTTCAGGGTGGAGTACAGGGGTCAACTGGAGAGCAGTCTATGGTTGATTTGGCAGATCTTCATTAGATCCACTAAATCAACCCTGGTGTATCAGTTGCCGGAGCACTGATCCGGTGGTAGTGCAGACATAGCCTCTGACTGCGTCTACATTGCAGCTGCTGAAGTAATTTCCAACTCGAGGAGCCATACACATGAGCTAGCCCACTAAAAATAGCAGTGTAGTGGCAGCAGCATGGACTAGCCACCTGAGTATAATCCTGTCCAAGATCCTAGAGAACATACTCAGGCAGCTAACCACTGCTGCATCCACACTGCTATCTTCAGCACCTTACCTCGGTCAAAGCTGGTATGTGTATGTCTGCCCCAGTTGGGAATCACAGCTCCCACTCCAGTGGAGGAGTACCCGGTGAGGCAGGGAAAGCGAGAGGCTTTCAGCAGCAGAAAAGGGGTCTTGAATTGTAACTCTTGGCAGCTGGAAAGGAAGTCTGCTTTGGTCCGGTGGTAGTAGGTGGAGGGTGTTTGGAAACGTTCCAGGCCTCTTGTTTGGGTTGAGAGGGAACTGAAAGGGTGTGGCACTGGGGGATGCAGTTGGCACTCCGGTGGGATATTTTTCACTGCTGGGATGTTTGGCAGCTGGGAGCGGAAGACAAATATGTCACATGTTCAGGAAACAGACTCCAATTCTGCATCATTTGGGGGTGGAAAAAAAGTCTCAAGTATTTGACTGTTTGTCTCTTTGTCTGCAGCAGATCAACCAAGACTTGAACATCCAGCTGCTAAAGGATGGCTATCGGTTAGATGAGATCCCAGACGATGAGGACCTCGACCTAATCCCCCCTAAATCCGTCAACCCCACCTGCATGTGCTGCCAAGCCACCTCCTCCACCGCCTGCCAGATCCAGTAATGAGGACAGCAGGCTGTGATCAGTGCTTTCCACTATAACTGTAAAACTTAACAGCCATTGCTTCCTCCTATGGTAGGACGTGCACCTCTTTGTGTTCATGGAGCCAGGAGAAACCAAAACTCCATTTTATGATTGGTTGATGAGTTATTTTAAGCTATAGTTAACAGACATAAGCTGCTCCAAGTGCCAGGCAGGAGCCTGAGCAATTGGCTGGTCTGGAAAGCTAATGCAAAAGGGTTTAGTGGTCCCTGGGTCTGGGCAGGCTCTGGGTATGGTTTGTAAGGTGTGTGTACTGGATGGAGAAGGATCAGATGTGGCTGCAGTTAATCCTATCTGTCACAACTAATCCAACCGCGAGTTCAGCTGAGTCTAAAACGTAAGGTCTTTCTAACCTGGGGGAAGGTCATTGTTTAATTCCTTCACTGAAACTGATCAGTTTGTGCCAACCAAAATTGTACCTGAATAGTAACAGAACGTATTCTAGACTACGGCAGTGCTGCTGGCAAGGATTAATAGACCCTGGAAATCAGTTACACACAAACAGAACATGTAGGTGGCATTTCATTTTGGGTTAATACCAAACTTGACTTGCACTGTCATGTCACAGATCTGATGTAATCTACTGTTATTTCCATATGAGATTAGCACCAAAGAGATAAAATACTGTCCACAATCTGTCCATGCCCTTCCTGCATTCAGGTTACTCACCGGAGTAAACATACCATATCCATGAATTCAGTCGGGTCATATTTATTGGGTTTTGCCTTCAGTGTTTAAGGGAAACTTTTGGGGCCCAGCTGCTGGCAAAAAATCACAGTCCTTGTCCATTTAAGTAAAAAGTATGTATATACCTAAGAAGAATCAGAATGATACAGTCTTAAGGTCAGTACCAGAAAAGCGAGTTGAAGAAAGCACATGGTTTTTACAGTACAGAGGTTCGTGTTATCTTGAATTTGCATCTCTTAGTGCCTACAGAGAGATTTACCAACACTATATGTCTGTGCATTTACTGTTGCCATATGTTAGCAGGATAGGCAATTTCCAGAAACAAGAGGATTGAGATGGTTCCCATCATGAGACACACGAGGGAAACTGCCGTCATCCCACCTCTGCCCTATTCTGAGCCAGCCTTAGCTTGTGTTAGGGCGGTGACAGTTAGTCACTGTTAGTGAAGGAACAGTTGTCTTTGCACAGTGCAGTGCGTGTTCAGTGAAACATGCCTTGAAGATCGGTAGATTTACTGCATGGCCAGTTCAGGTTTGTTTTTAATGCAAGTAATTTTCCTGAATTACGAACCATATTGCCCTCCTGATACTTTTTAAGCTTTTGTGCAAAAGGTGCCCAAGAGCAAGGTGAATGTCGGGCCTGCGCTTATTATGCCATCAGACTAAATTCCTTGACATGAAACATGACTGCATGTTGTTCTGCTTTGTCAGGAGGGCCAAAGACGACCAGCCTTGCTTTTAGTGCTTGCTTCAGGTATTGGTGGTGAAAATATTTGAGGAAAGCGAAACTATTTTTCTAGTTTAAACTTCTGGGAAATCCTTCATAATGCCACACACATGCTTGAATTTCACCTTCCTGGAGTATAGCAAATCCTTGTGTAAAAGGTGGATGCAGTCAACTGAATCTTTAAAAGGACACTGTCTGCTGCTTTTAATAGTTTTAATCATTGTTGTCTTTTACTCTGTGTTTGGCAAGATGCCTCATAATCTAGCGGTCTGAGCACAGGATTAGCGCACGGGGGCTCCTGAGTTCTAGATCCCAGCTCCACCACTCGCTTGTGTGGCCTCAAGCAAGTTGCTCAAACTGTGTTTTCCCCGTCTGTAAAATGGCAGAACGCTTACCTACCTCACAGGACATGGTGAGGATAAGTTGCAGTTGTTTATAGCACGTTACTTCTAAGTGCTAACTGCTCTTTGCAAAGCCTCTGAGATTTTGGGAAACTGAAAATTCCCCTATTGATCTTGCCCTTTTTAATCACTTGGCAACTATTGAGCTGGAAGTTTTCCCATACGTTTCTGGAGAAGCACAAATCGCCAGCCATTTGTGCCCATTTCATCTATGATTGCAGAAATGGTGATCCGCTTTGGGAATAACTAGGCAGAAGAGGAGCTCTCATAAAACAATATGTGTAGAGACAAGATGGCTTTTGAGTCTTGGGAGTAATGAGTGGGAAATGTGGCCAAATCTTCCTCCCCTCCCCTCCCCCCAAAATCAAACTTTATACTAAAATGATTTGACAGTGTCCCTTTAAAGGGCTATATTAATACAGGCTTTGACTGCTGACTAAAACTTTATAGACTAGGACTACATTGTGTAGTATTCATACGAACACCAACATCATCATATTCATTCTCTGGGGCAGTGTTCATCACGTCAAGCACAGCTGCTCAAACTTTACCCAACTGGAAGCATTGTAAGGGGTCTGGTGCCCCAGAGCTCTGCACCTACTTTGTATTTAACATTGGCATGGCCTGTGTCAGACTACAGGTCCCAGCATGCGAAGCCCCTGACCTTGTACTGAGCATGAGCTTGTATGCAGATCAAGATGGAGCACTGCATGCTGGGATTAATAGTCTTCATAGGCTGCACCATCATATTAAAGAAGAGACCTCACCTGCCGATGTGATGATTATTGCCCCAGGTTGGCAGGAACAAAGGCTTTTATTTCTTCTGGTTTATCTTTTTTCAACCTCCCGCCCCAAGTGCATTATTTTAATAGCGCACCCTACTCCATCCCCAGCACACACACACCACCTTTTGGGTTGTGAAATAAGCACACGCTTCCAATTTAACCCTTTTAGGATCTGAGTGAGAGAGATGCTCAGTGTTTGAGGAAGATAGGAGGGAGGTGAAGACTATGCTGAAATATTAATTACACTACAAGTACGTTCATGATATCTACAAACCATGCTCCATGACCGGCTCTTTCTACAGTTATAAGGAAATCACATGGTGAGTTGTTTCATTCCCCATTCACAGAAGGGTTTTGGTTGTACAAATAGCTGGCTTAGCATGATCAGAACGGATCCATAAAATGGAAACTTTTGGCTTCTCCTCACTCTATGCTTTGTGTCCATGTATTTCACCGGGGGGGATAAACTAGACAGGGTAGAAAGAAAAGCCGTTATCAATGTAGGGTTGGATTCAGGAAATGCATTGAGAAAATGCACACGTGGCTATTGTAGAAAGTTGACCAATAATCCTGCTCCACTACAGCTTCTTATCCAGAATATGAACTTGTTGTTGTTTTAAAAATAAAAGGACTATGGTGGGAGGTTGGGAGGGCTATTAATCTGAAAAATGGCTAGTTAAGCCTGGCTCTCTCTGCGTGGCCTCATGTCCCAGACTTGGATGGCTTCTCCTGCCTCAACTGTGCCCACAGTTCCTGGCAATGTACCTGGTTGATTCTGTGGCACCATTTCTCAGCCCCAGGAGATGAGGGAAGAAAAGGGAGGATGTCCCTCACTTTCCACTTCAGCTGGCGAACACATTTATAAAACTGCCCGAGTGCTTCTCGTGTCAGCAGACTGCTTGAAAGAGAGCACTTGCTATTCCGACGCATCCCTTATTTCAAGGTGACGGTGGTCACACCAAACCACATGGCGTTCTCGAGAAGAATCTTACTTTATCAAGAGTCCCATCTTCCAATCCCAAACCCTCGAGGGCCACATTACAATTCCACACAAGGCGAAAGCCTGTGTGACCATTAGCTGAAATTATCACGCAGATGCTCTTTGCTTGACAATTTGGAAAAATTTCTTATATTGACTCTAGGGCCCCACAAATTTATTTCCACTTGATGCTGCTAAAATCACAGCTCCTCTGCTTGATGCATATTAGGGTTCTTAATTTTAGTCGTCATAAAATAATGGAATTTAATCACATCTGTTCCTGTCTGTCTAGTGTTAACTTCCATATTGACTCTAGTAGGCAAGGCCTCAGAGTACAGATTTGGTTCGCCATCTGGGATGAAGTTTCCAAATATTAACACCATAAATAGGGAATCTCTGTGTTCTGCCGCACTGGGATGGGTGAGTGATAATCTCTGTGTGGCGTGTTGCTCCCATTGAAGGAATATATATTCAACAAACACATTGTAAAACTCTGTCTACCCTCGGTATTTGTGAGGGACCTCTACTGATCATCCTTGTATATCCCAACAGGTGATTATGATGCAGGGCAGGTTGGAACCAAGTTATCTTGCATTAGCACAATGTATTGCAATATAGTGTCCAACATGGGATGATTTTGATTCATTCTAGTCTGGCTCTTCTTCCGCTTAATGCCACCAAAAGTGATTATGTAGAAAAATTTGGTTGATGCACTGAACAGTCGCATGTTCTGAGGTAGGGTGGCCAACCCTCCAGGATTGGCCTGGAGTCTCCTGGAATTGGCATCAATCTCCCATTGACTACTGAAAGCAATCCGGGAGATTTTAATAGGAGATTTTAAGAAAATAATGCTATGTCATGGTGGGAGTGGAGGAGAAATCTCCTGGAATAGCTTCAGTCAGAGTTGGCAACCTTATTCTGAGGCTCTTCATATCCAGTGCCCTGGGCCATCAGGGTGTAGGAGCACTGTAGAGGCTGTTGATCAGAGCAGCATTGTGAAGCTCTGGAGAGGAGTCAAATACCATCTCAAAAGGAAGAGGGGATGTGATGGGAAGTCTTAGGGTTTTTAGAAGCAGTAAAAAGGTGGGGAAATCTTTTGGAGTCAGGAGGGGAGGGCAGGGCAGTCAAGTTGACCTGAGGAGGAGAAAGGAAATTTTAGCTGATGACAACCTGCTGTCATCTTGTAATGAACTTGGCTCACAAGCTTTTCAGCCACTGCACTAACTTAGCAATGCACACTGGAAAATGGAGCAGAGGGGACTTCCTGGTCCACTAGCCAGTAGCCCTGCTTTAGGCCTGGCTTGATCTAACTAGGCTACTGGCCTGAGGCTTGTCTGATGAGATGTTTTCCCAGCTATGGAGCCAATCCTCAAGGAGGGAGAACTGCTGCGTCCTTCTCTGGCCTATGTTGCTTGCCACATTACTTATCGGGATTGTATTTTAGATGTAGTATCCTCCAGCTAGGCTCTTCTCTGTCACCTCTTCCTCTGCCCTTCCTGCTAGCCTGTTTATTCCAGCAGCCCATGTGCCTTTGGGTCTGTTGTGCTACTTTGGCTTCACAGAATCATAGAATATCAGGGTGGGAAGGGACCTCAGGAGGTATCTAGTCCAACCCCCTGCTCAAAGCCAGGCCAGTCCTCAACTTCCTTGTCTGTGCCTACCGAGAGCCTAAATAAATAGCTGGGGGTGGGGGATAAGCCTGTCCCCACTGACTGGACTTACCAGAATAGCCCTGGGCTAGTTAAGCTTACTCACACACAGGGTAGGTCATACTGCTCCTCTTCAGCTTCTGTATGTGCCCTCCAACTCCCCCATCCCAGAGCGGGTGTTGGCTTCTCTTTGGCTGCATCCCGGCTTGCACTGTCATAGCTCAGAATCCTTGTGTCGTGATGACTGAGACACCTGTTCTTAGGCCGCATCGCAGCCAGTGCAAAGGAGTCTGGGAGGTTTGATAAATAAGCTGCCTGTTGACCTTGACTGAGCAGAAACGGGAAAGAGGAAAGGACCCAGATGAGCGCCAGGTGGGTTGGTGGGAGGAGAAAAGGAGGCAGTGTCTGGGGGTGCCAAGTGCTTTCTTATGTTAGGGCAGGTCCTGGTTGTCCAACCTAATCAGCTTCAGTAAAGTGCTGTTACAAGCAGGATGCAAATGTTGCTCGCTGTGCATGCACGGGAAACCAACCCGAAAGCCAGCTGGGGATGAAAGCTGCTACCTGTAGAAAATCCGCTGCTAATCTTAATCAGCAGAGTGATGTCCTGGTTAAAGCAGATGACTGGCCTCTGCTATACCCTTGCTGTGACCTTGCCTCTGTCCAGGCCTATAATTCTATCTCACAGGAGTGGTGAGGCTGCATTTATCATTGTCAGGTGCTTTGGGATCCTTTGGCAAAAGGTGCTAGAGATGACGGGTGAATAAAATGCAAAAACTACATTTAAAACTGTCATATCTTTTAAAAATCCAGATCCACAAGAAGCCTCGGTGCAGCTCCCCCTCTCTTTATGTAGAGGATTCCAGTGTTGCATTGTGCCAGAAGGTCTCAGGGTGGGGACTAACGGAGATAAAACCGGATGGGGGAGAGCCGTTTGGCAGGGGTGCCTTTCTCAGTTTTACAGCAGTTGCACATGAGCAGCTGGCTGCCTAGGCCTTGGCTATTGCTGCTCCAGCTATGTGGACTGTGGGAGCGTGTCTGAGAGCCCAGCTGCGCTGTCCATCGTCAGCAGGATGGAGGCGCGGAAGAGGGCAGGTGGATGTGCAGGCGTCAGAGAGAGCATCTTGGATTCATTGACCGAATGGTGGGAATGAGCAGCCCAGCAGGGGATCTGATGTGTGAGGGACTTTCCATGGGAAGCTTCCTGTGTTGGTTTTTTCTGTGCACGTAACAATTCAAGATATCAATTAAAACTTTCCTCCCTCTCTTGCATTTCAGGTTCTCTCTCTCTCTCTGGGCCCTCCCTTCATCTTCCATTCTTCCTCCAAGCCCACACTGAATGTGGCTGCTGCTACCCAGAATTCAATTTGCCTTGTCATCTGAGCCTTGCTTGACTCAGCACACATGGGCCATCGCTGTATGCCCGGCAGTTAACTTGTCCTTGCTCCATCCCTGACTTAGTTTCAGAGCTGGCACCGGGATTCAGGAGTGTTCTTTTCTTTCTTGTGGCCCCTGTATAAATAGAACAGTGTATGCAGATGCTCAGGCAGGGCCTTGGGGAGGATGGTATGAGTTACATTGTTTAGACTGTTGTGACATAGGAGCCTAGTGGAGGGTAGTAAAGGTCCGCTGTGATTGGGGGTGTTCTGGGGTACGTTACAAGCTCACACAGTGCTGAGTCCATAATTCCGTCAGTTGCTGGTGCTCAGGATCGGTCCCTTTCTGCCTGTGTGCGCCCCTCGTGGTAGGTGGGAGGGTGTAGTGGCACTGGGAGATAAAGACTGTGCTTCTCAGTTTCGCTGAAAGCACGGCCTCTTCCTCACTTTCACTCCACGGCTCCCTGTGTCTGAGGGTTTGCTTCAGACTTTGACGTGCATCTCATCAGACAAGCCTGCCTCTGTTACCAGAACCATGGCACGGACAGCGATCGTAACCAGACAAATCCAGGCCCAGAAAGGCTGGTGACTTAGCCTAAAACTGCTGTGAACTAGAGCAGCCTACAACAAACTAACATGTGAGCATCTCCGACAGACAGGGTACAGGCATCTGTTCTTTGCGGTGAGGCTTAGTGTTCGCAGCTGCTGGAAGCTGGCACCTGATCCTCAAGCATTAAGCCCATTCCTTTGTGCTATGTAAGAGAAGTTGCAGTGATAAAGGCAGTCTCCCAAAAATGTGAAACCTCGTCTCTGAGGGGGGTGATGTCACCACCTGCTCTGCAACGCTGGGTGCCTTCAAAGCTGTGATCCCAAAAGCCAGCCTACCCTGGCTTCCAGTGCCCAGTTACTTTTTGCAGGGTGACCCCAACAGCCTCCAATCTCAGATTTTTCCCCAAATTGTCTGCCCGGTAGTGCCCACTACACCAGTGTGACAATCTGCTGGGGTCCCCAGAATTATGAAATACTGTGTTACCCCTCTCAGCCTCCACAGCCGTGAGTCTGCCTATTGCTAAGCCGTGTGACAACTCCTGACACACCAGCTTGTCTGCCTTGCCAGGAAGCTCTTCAGGACTCTCAGTCCAAACCTGGCCTTGCAGATAACAACAGTGAACCGCAGCTCCCGAGTTCCCCAGAGATGTTCCCCTGCAGTGCCCAGTCTTCTCGCTGGACACACAGATGTTATTGTTCATTGCTCCTTTAAAGAGCAGCTCATCGATTTTAACTGGGGTTTCACAAATACTCTTCTTTCAATCACAGCACTAAATTAGGTTTATAGTAGAAGTAAAACATGTTTATTAAACAAAAAGTCATAGGTTTAAGTGTTACAAGCAAACAAAAGTAAAAATATGGTTCTGAGACTAAAACTTAACTTCAGCAAGTTACACTCTTTCTCTAAGCAGGATTCTCGGGGACTTCAGCTGCTTTGATTGAAGGATCCAACATTCTGTGACGGCTACGAGGCTGACTTCCTGTTTCTGCTTCTTTCTCCCAGAATTCATTGATCCTGTGAGGTGGGAAGGCTCCATGCTGGTCTTCCCTTCCAGTTTACTTCCCACCCTCCCGCTGATTCGAATGTAAATAGGACTTAATTTGCATTAGAGACAGGCAGATACCTTCCCTCCTGTCTAGGAGAAAACCTATTTCTCCCAGTGTTCAGTCCCAGACTTCAAAGGATAATGGCAGTGAATATCCATAATCCCTCATGTAGTGCCAATGAATATAGTTCACCTTAATATTAATCACCAGTGTATCATAGGCTTTCCTGAAAGGCCTTGCATGCTACATTTTTACAAAACACTGATATACCCGATCAGTTCCTTCAGTTGCTTACTGTTTAAAGATCACACGCCCTGTCTTTATAGCTCAGTAAACCTTTGAAATGTGGTCTTTGAAAAGTCAGCCCAGCCAATGCGTCTCTCTCCTGCGCTGGTGTAGATGCCAGGCTGTCGTCCCACAGTTCATTCATCCTGCTCCAAGAGGCCTTCAAGAGGGATGATTTAGTTGGTGTTGGTGCTGCTGTGAGCAGGGGGTTGGACTAGATACCTCCTGAGGTCCCTTCCAACCCTGATATTCTATGAAGGCTTCTTGGAGGGTGTTATCTCAACCCCAGATTGAGATTGTGTCATCTTGTCCCACTTGCTCTCCTGAGGGCTTAATTTACCTTGTTGGTAAATGTCCTTTTCCTTGTCTTTGGTCCCACCTTGCCTAAATCACATTGGAGACCCATTTAAGCAAGCGGAACCATATTCCTTTGTCTGGAACAGGCGTGGTTCAAACGCTGCCAGCCAAATACATGTTCAGAACACTTTTGCAGTGCAATGTCTGTAAAGTCCTTTGTGTATTTACTGTGCATACACCACGCAGTGATTTTCAGGACCAGTGTCTTGGAGTCTGAGACATCCATCGGACAGCAGCACCTAAACTGTGTCCAACTGAGAACGTTGCTGGCTGCTTGCTGGGAGGCCAAAGGCGTGCCATCTGATTGGGATTAAATGAAGGAGACTGCAAAGGTCTGTGAAGACTGCAGGTACCCAGCATGAGTGGAACTAAAGAGTATCGCATTGGGCTGGAACATTGCACTCGGGGACTTGTGGGATTTCCCGGGAGCCGCACTTTTGTATGAAAGGGAAGATAGTTGTAGAACACTGCGACTTTGGAGGCTGCAGGCTCCATTTTGGCTGCTCCTTTTGGCCACCTTGCCATCAACGTGTGTGTCAGTTTTCCCCTGCAGCCATAGGTGGCATTGCTCCCAGGATCTTCCAAATCCAGTGGGATTTGCCTGTGGGAGCTAGTGACAGGTCTGATTCCATCTTTTCCTCTAGCGACATGCCTTAGTGAAAGATAGGTTTGCGTTTGGAACAATCGTGTTTTGCTGATAGTCCCTTGTCTGTGACGCAGCTATTTCCATAGTAACAAATTATGATCTAAGCAGTGGAATTACATCAAGAGAGGGGAAGGTACAATGCAGCCTTCATTGCAGTGCAGCTAACTCAGACATGTAACTGCAAACCACCACAACAGGCACCAGAAAAACAAAAGCACCCAACAGTGAGATGAGTCCCATTGCCTATAGGGACGTTTGTTCTCAGAATTACATTTTCTTCCCTAGTTACTCACTTGGTTCTGCTCTTTCCTGGTATTGCATTGTTCTGATGCCCAGACTGTATTTAACAAGAATTCCTGCTCTCTGACCTGGTTACCTCAGTCCCCATTCTCCTTCCAAAAGGGTAAAGGAATCCGTTTTTACCAGTTACTTTCCAGCTGATGTACATTTGGGCTTTTAACAACCCCCACCTCCCAACTGTCTCTGCTCAACCTATTGCAAATTACTTGTATTGAAAAGCTCACACAGATAAGGGCCCAGGGGCATTAACATCTGATACCTTGGAGGGGGGAGGGGTGTAGCCAGTTCTGGCAGTTGGCTGTACCAAGGCAAATCAAAGTGGGCGTTAGGCCAGCGGGAGAGCCTACAAATAAATTGATGGTGGAGTGGCGGGAACCACTTTTGATTTCCGTCCAACAACCACCGTCCCCTTGAGAAGTTTCCTGTGTAATGAGTTCTGACATTTACAATGACTAACTGAAAATCAGTGTCTCTCGTCCATGGAGTAGGGCAGAGTCATCACTGGCTTTGTAGAAGCAGAGGATCCAATCAGAATACCAGGCATACAAGGGCTTGAGTTTCAGGCTTGTGGTTCTTTGGTGTCTGACTGCCCTATGTATAAAAGCAGCACAGCATTAAAACATAAGAGACCGCTGCAGCCACTTGGCTCAGCATTCAGAGTTTGTGCTCTGCGTTAGATGGGTCCAACCTTCATAGTTCCAACCCAGATCCAGACTTCTCAGAGTTCAGGGAGATTTAGATCTGGCTCTTGGTGTGGGCTCATGTCTACTTTCTTGTAAGAATGAATTTCTCGCTATGAAAGCGGTGGAAAAAGTGGTTGTTGGATTACAAGCAGTTGTCATCCTTCCTTCATGCTAAGGTTTATCCTCGGCAGGGGAGATGTTTCCTGCTTATTTTTCCCTTTCCTCTCAGCCCCAAAGTCTGAGTCATGAGAACACCCTTTGGGCAGAAGAGATGTACCGCCCTCCCTTCCAGGAGTAAATGTTCATGGAATAAATCCAAGATGTCACTAGAGTGACACAGGGAGCTTCCTCCCCTGGGCTCTGTGTGTTATCCAGCTTCCCCAGCTGGTCCTGCCAGCTCATGAGCAACATCCCAAGCTCAGGTTCCAAGCAGGAGTTAGCAAATGTCTGCAGAAGGCTAAAGAATCAAACTAAGCGACCAATATTGGCAGCTGGCGTCTACCTGACATCAAGGCTCTGGTCACAGATGAGGTTACTTTTCTGCAGCGTAGCAGCTGGCAGCAGCTCTGAAATGCTGATTTTAATCGAGACATTAAATTAAATGCACAAAAAGCCTTTTCAACTTTTAGGATGTTGCTGTGCAAATGAGGAGTGTTGCTTTCTTTTAAGTAATACTAGAGACAGATCTGAACCAGAGCACAGGATCTAAAGCCCTTTGGACTCAAGGGAAGTTTGACCACAGATCTGAACTCCAGGGGTCAGACCCATCTCTCGCTGTGGTACAGGTGGTATTCACGTGGATTCGTAGGTCACATGATGGAGATGCATGGTGAATGGTCAACCAATTAGCCACTTGCTAAGCTATGTCCTATCCCATCTTGAGGTGCCCTGCAAGGAAAAAAGACTTCCTGGTATGGTTGCAGTTTTGTGGTTAGAAGGATCTCATGAAAACTCTTAAGTCGCTATAAAGGAGAGGAAGTGGAAAGGTTTTTTGTGCATTTTTAACCATTTTTACTCCTTCTGCAGGGGTTGTGAGCCTTTTATAGAAGGAAACAAGTCACCATTTTAGTAGCATTCTAAAGGATTCTGAAAGCAGGAGTCATCTTGCATGCAACGTCGTTCTGTGCAGTAACATGCTTCTCGCAAATCCCATTGTAAGTACTGTAGATGAGTCACCTTGTGCTCTTTTTAGGGGTGGGGGCAGGAGATTTGATCCTGACCATCATGTCAACTAGCTACAGCTTCCCAAAACCAGGGAATCAGCCAAGGAAGGGGACAGGAGGGGAGAAAACAGCAGTAGCAACTATAAAAGTATAACTAGTTGTAACAGGTAAACTTTGGTATCTGTGTCCAGTGGTTAGCTCTAGAAGTGTTATATTGCACACACCCTCCGTTCACACCTGTCCTTGTTTTCTTCATATGAACTAGTGATGAATGAAATAGATTGTTGTATCAGAATGATGGTCAGACCAGTTCTGTCCCCTTTCCCAGCCAAATCCAAGACAGCATAGATAGTTGAGTGGCAAAAAAGTGTTGGCCATCCCTAGTTTTAATTTATTCGTTGGGGTTTTTTTCTCCCCTTTATTTTTAAGCTCCTTTATCTGAACACACACACACACACACATATATATAGGTAATCATCTTCTTCAAGTACTTTAAAGGGGTTGTGTAGAAGTCTCTTGCCATCTTCCAGAAGGCCCACCAGCATCTTGCAGACATGCACTTTGCTAGAACTGTATTTGGTGGATATAAGTGAGATCTGGCATGGCCCCTCTTGTATACACTACAATTGATAAGGATCTACCCATAGAAGCTGGCAGAAAGTGGCTACTGTCCCTTTTTATGTTGTGGAGGGAGAGGGGCATTTTTTTTGCACTAAGATTATTTGTTAACCTCAAAATGGCCAATTTTCAGGGTTCATTGATACCCAGGATTAATCTGGTGTGGCAGAGTCCTGTAGGCTTTGCATTCATCGTAATGGCAAATACCTTGGTTCTATCTATACAGTGGGCCTCAGAGTACAGTGGTTTGCAGTGATTTTTTTTTTCCTTCCGTGGAATTAAACAGGCCTCTGCTTTTTATTGATCTCCATTATTTATGAGTATAGAAGCATAGGAGAGCTCAACTCTTTACTGTGTCTAGACCCATCCTGAAGGTCAACCTTGTGCTCTGCATTAAAGACCGTGTCAAAGCACTTCCAGGATATCAATTCGCTTCATGAAGTCCAATGCAGTGGACGACAGGAGGTGTTTGTGGGTCACTGGAACTGAGCTCTTTTTTGGATCAGTTAAATGGATTTTCCTTCTCGTGGAGAGAACTCCTGACCTCTCCGTTGGTCTCAGACCAAGAGACGAATTTCCAGCCCCGTCTTGCTCTCGGATGTAGTGAAATGTAACTGAAACTGCCAAATACAAAATGGCATTAAGTCTAGGGTTAGGCCTAATCAATCATTTAATTAGGAAGAAGAGATGATTTTCATAGCTTGGCCTTGTTCCACGTTAAGAAACTGCTAGTTATTTGGCACAGCCAAGCATATTAGTGCCATGCTTCCCTTGGCAATTTGGTTTCTTTCTAGTTTTGGTTTATTTCCGCTCTGGAAATGTTGGCCCATATCTTCTGAAGAATGGGTTTTAATTTTCCTTTCCTGTTCAGAACATGTAGCACACTGGTGTATTTCCACTCCCGTCTGTGTAAAGTATTGCCTTAAACAGATCAGTTGTGTTGTGGGTTTTTGGGTTTTTTTTACGGTCAGTTTTATGCATTAATTTATTTTAAAACATGTTTTTTGGAAAACATGAAACGTGTATAATATTTTTTTAACATTTCCATTGCAGTATTTATCATTGTTACTGGTTGTGTGTAGTGTAACAGAATTAATGATATTAAAAAGCATACATATGAAACCTGCGTCCTTCATTGGAAATAATCATGCTGGCTGTTGGAAGAGGTGAGAAGATAGCAACAGTGGTAATGACCTATATGTTTCTTTAAAACAACACTAGATTCCCCGTATCTAAACATATCTGTTGTGCCCATTACCACTAACAATGACTAGAGCCTGATTTTGATAGTGCTGAGAACCCAGAACTCATAATAAAGACTTAGACCACTAAAGAAAACTCAGACCATAAAAGCTGAAGTTAGAGCATTCTCCGGTGTGTTCTGTCCAGGGGAAATGAACAATGGGACAGAAATGGGATTAGGTATCTAACCATGGAGATGCTCACTCACAAATTCAGCTGGTCTCCAGACTCTGGCTCAAGACGGAACTTTTCCTGGGGATACATTGGCAGGGACCACAGAATTTTCACTTTCTTCCAAAGCACTGAGAATCCACTCAGTGGGATCCAGCGGGTCCGTCTCGTGATCGGTTTCTTCCACGGCTCAGGGCTTAGTGGCTGTTCAGTGCTTCTCTTCACAGGCTGGCTCTCTAGAGAAGGAAATCCACCGTGTTGTTTTCTTTTCCACAAAGACACAATTTTTTCTAACATCTTTGTGATGTTATTAAGAAGTTTGGCCCAGCAGGGGTAGTCACTGCTCATCTATCTCCTGGTCAGGATAAATTTGCTGAGGCAGCAACCATCACATAGCACATTTCAAGCAAAATACACAGTTTCTTCCTAGAAAGGAGAAGTGGATACATTTCCTTACTAGTCCAAGTCCTGGTTCAAAACAGAGATTGGGCTAGTTATCTTCACGTCATGTCACAAATTGGCCCCTACTTTGGGCACAAAAACAAAACAACTAGAGCAGATGGTCATAAAATCATAGAATATCAGAGCTGGAAGAGACCTCAGGAGGTATCTAGTCCAACCTCCACTCAAAGCAGGACCAACCCCAACTAAGTCTTAAAGTTGCTCTAATCTCTGTTTGCAGTGTTGTTGTAGCCATGTAGGTCCCAGGATGTAAGACACATGGTTGATAGGGTAATATCTTCCAATAAAAGAAATTACCTTACCTACCTTGTCTCTCTAAACACCATGTAATCCAGTTAAATATACAGAAGTGACTGTTCTTATGAGTCCAAAGCAGACTAACCCCTCAGCACCTGCAGGAGGCGTCATTGTTTGCACTACCTCCAACACCTTTTTGCACCAGGAAAGCCAAACTCTGCATCATGGAGATCATTAATATGTGACTAGCCAGCATGCCTGATGTCCTAGTGGTTAGAGTCCTTTTCAGTGTCATGCAAAGACCTGGGTTTGGTTCTAAATCCTAGGGTAGAATTTTCAAAAGTGTCCAGGTTCCACTTTCAAAAGGGACTTAGACACTTAAGAGCCTAAAGATCATTGAAAATAAATAGGATTTAGGCACTTCTGAGAATTTTACCCCTCGTCTCTTTCTTCATACCACTGCAGGAAATTGGAATATTGCAGAAGCAGCCTTTGGGGCTAGTGTCGGGGTGGTGTTGATGGGCTCTTAGATTATTCTGAGGAGTAAATTAATTTGTTTCCTTCGTTAAGGTAATATTTAACCTTATTGCTATTGGTAGGAGAAACCCAAACTTATTTTACGCCCCAGCAAATTAACAATTAATCCCTGTATCCTTAGCAAATGATCGGGTTTAGCAAACGAATGAATAACATTTGAAAGCTGTCATTTGGAAGGGAACTACATGGCCCTACAGTGTGGATCCAGCCCTGACAGAAATTTCCTGCTGTCTCCTGGCTATTTGAAGGGTTATGTAAAACAAATTGGTAGGTCTCAGCCCATTTCCCAGTGAACAAGTGACCAGGTCCAGAAAGCACCATCAGAACTGGCGTTAACTGACCCCCTTGTAAGCAAGGACTGAGCAGGCCACAGAGACTAATCTTCCATCTCATCCATAGAGGTGGCCAGTCTAGGTCAGGGAGGAGGTGTATGTCAGGAAAGCTGACAGTGCAACTGTCTGTGCTATATCATACTGAGTGTTAAATAGAGGACTTCAGCCTGGAGAGTTGTTGTTCTGGTACCTTTCACAGGCACTAAAAATGCTTAGGATGAAATTTAGCTCAAGCACTCATTAAAATGCCATCAATTTGCATTAGCAAACTCTAGTCAGTCGTCATGGATTTGTCTGAAACCTTGGTGGAAGTAGAGAGCAGCCTGAAAATGAGTCGATAATTATTGCATTTCCTTCTCAATTTCCTCTTGCTTGGATGGCTTGGTACAAATGTTTTGTTTCCACTCATTAATGGATGGTTTAGAAGCCAGCAGTGATAAATGGAAGAGTTCTGCGGTGGGCCCAATATTGGACAGGGCCAGGGTAACATCCATTAATATTGTATCAGTACCATCGACTCCAGCTTTCTTTCCAGCATCTGAAGCAAAGCATTGAGGTAAGACCCAGAGAGAATGATCTAGCTTTAAAGTTCAGCTTGCACTGCCTAAGAGTCGATCACATTTCTTCCCACAGACCCATTTTTCTTCCTCAGCTCAGGTGGATATTAGAATCTCTGTTAATGTTAAACACCGAGTACAGCACTGTAAATCAACTCTACTTGAAGCATACTATGGTCTGTAATGATCAGAGAGAATTCCTCTGACAGGTCTCTAGCAGAGAGCAGTCCTGGACTAAAGTTTAACAGGCAGGATATGACGAGGGAAATTCTACAGGAGCAGGTTAGACTCCTGCAGGGGAGGCGTTGAGGTGGGGCCAACAAGGGAACTATAGTGAAGCCTAACCAGGTGGAAAGCTGGTATGAACTTTTATTTGCACTTGTTTGTGCTACTCCTCAAGGGATTCAGGCTTCTATGTGATTTGGCTGGAAGGCCAAGCCACAGAATGCCCAGCGGGAGAATCAGGAGAAGAGACACTCTGAGAGAGACCATTGCAGGTCCAAGCTAGAGCCCTGTAGAGGGCGCCAGAGATAAGACTGCCCCCTATAACCCTGCATTTAAGCAGGGGAGGCTCCCTACAGGTGAGGGGGTGTGCTCCCATGGTGCAACCAGAAGAATAGCCAGTGTAGATGTAACTTGCACCTTTGGCTCGTGTGTGTATTTTCTGAGTAATTAGGCTGGAGTTGTCAATTTTGGAGCGTGGAGAAGGAGATCACAGAGCAGGGAGAAGACGAGGGAGGAAGACACCTGGGACAGGTATGTTTAGATAGGGTAACTGAAATGGAACAGGAACACGGAGTGATGAAAGGGTGGTGGTGGCAGAGAGACAAGTGGGGGTGAAATCTCTGTCTCCTTGGAAACCCTGCCCCATAGCTCTGTGATGGCTGCTTAACAGACAGAACGCTTCCTGCTAGCCCTGGCAGGGAAGGAGGAAATGGCCGCTAATGTATTAAGGTTTATTTCAGAAGCCAGCCCTTTGCATTGAAACGGAGGCTGCAGGCCTTTCCTAGCAGCGCCCAGGCACACACTCAAACATTCATGCCTCCGAAAGCATCCTGCAGACGCGGCTGCATCTGCCTTTAATAAAAGAATGCAGCTGATGATTGTGCTAATCCTTGTAATTCCCACTGCAGCTGCTGCCACAAATAGGGTGACTAGATGTCCCGATTTTATAGGGACAGTTGTGATATTTGGGGCTTTTTAAAATATGGGCTCCTATTACCTCCCACCCCCATCCCAATTTTTCACACTTGCTGTCTGATCACCCAAGCCGCAAAGGACTGTACAGTCCAGGCACAGGAATAACTAAGGACTAAGCAGCTCATGCTACAGACACACATCAGATAAATCCCACATTGTTACATCCAGGGCATTGCATTTTGGAGGGTCTCCTCACCCCGGGCTCCTGTGATGACTGAACAGGTCCTGAGCTGGCACCAAGACCAGATTGGAAGGAAACCTGTGGCTTGAATCCTGCACTATCCTTCCCTTCGGCAGAATGAAACTGACCACCCGCCCCTGGAAGCCCCATGGCTGGCAAAGCCGTGCTTGGCGATGGGTGATCACTCCCACTTTTTGTACCTCCTCCTTCCTCCCCACCAGGACAGGTATGCCTGGCCCTCACGCTGCCAGGGAGACCTGTGTGTGACGTGTGCCCCACTAGGGAGGAGTAATGGGACGAGGAGAAGAATGAAATGCTGTAGGATCTGTTTAGCTGTTGTGTGCATATAGGTTTTCTCCAAATCCCTATTTTGGTGAGTCTGGTATAAACTGGGAGCAAAAGAAGGCAGCATATTCCTTAACAAGTGAAGTTATTGGTATGCAGCTGTACTCCTACATAACAGCAGACGTACGTGTGTGTGTTTGGAGGGATGGGGGTGCAACTTTATTGGATGAGTTTTACTTCTAAACTGTTACCAGCAGACTGGCTTCTGCCCCGCTGCGGAATGGCACCGATTTACCATTGTTCCTCAAGGTCGGCAGAATTATTGATCCAGCCCCATGCATCCAGCTCCTGTAACCTCAATTAGCATCTCCAACCTTCCTCGCTGCCCTGGTTTCCCCTGCCCAATTCAATCTAGCTTCTGTCTGTCACAATAGAGACAAGGGAGGAGCTGGAGGCTTTCAGATGAGACCAGAACTGAGGGTGGATAAGGCTGGAGGATAGAGGACAGGAAGGTCCAGAGCAGCTAATGCATGACTCGGGCCCCTGCTTGAATGCTCCAGTGTCACAGCATCAGGAAGACTCACCGCAAGGCCGGTAGGTGACTTACACAGTCTTGCCCAGCTCTATGGTTTTCTTCCTTGTATTACACGTGGATGAACATGGTCAAAATGGACAAATCCACAGAGCACGAGAACACGCACACGTGGGGAGAACAAACCCTGATTCCTGTTCAAAATGTGAAGGCCAAATTCAGCCCTGGACTAAGAAACCTAGGGAGGTTGTGGAATGTCCATCAGTGGGGATTTTTAAGAGCAGGTTTGACAAACACCTGTCAGAGATGGTCTAGATAATACTTAGTCCTGCCGTGAGTGCAGGGGACTAGATTAGATGGCATCTTGGGGTCCTTCCAGTCCTGTGATTCTAAGCAACAGCTCCTATCTCAGCCAATAGGAGCTGAGATAAGTAGACCGTTACCAACCACCTTCTCCCTCCACTCAAGCCTCCCCTTCCCTTAAGTGCCCAAAAAGAGCTGCTGATTACCTGATACAAGAGACGCACCAGAGATGGCAGGAAGTCCACTGAGGACTCTGTTTGTTTTATATGGAAGTTGATGGGATGCTAAGATGATGGGCAGCAGTGCAAACCCCAAGATAGTTAAACTTGCTTAGGCTGGGGCTGGCACTGCTAATTTGTGGGTCTCTCACCAAACCTCTTTGTTTTCATTGGGTAAGCCCCATTCCAGCACAATATGGACCAGGTTCAACACAGCTCCAGCTTTGTAAGGGACTGGGATGTGAGTGATCTCGCCCGGCGGTCAGGCCCAGTGTCGGAGCAGCAGTCAGGAGCTGGGAAATGGAACCAGTGGGAGAGACTGGGATCAGAGGTTGAATTCAGAACTGAAGGTCATGCAAGGATCAGAACCAGGAATTAGAGCCGAGGGCCACAGCTGGGTTATCTGGAGTCAGGGAAGGCAGGAGCAGGGCCGGGATCAAGGTAGGATCAAGGCTGGGATGAGACAGGAGTAGCAGCTAACATAGTCACAGGCTAACACTTTGAGCACCCAGTACCCTGGTGCTGGTTTTACGAGCAGGTTGCATGATCCCCTCAACTAATTGGGCAGTTTGGCCAATTGGGGGCTCACCTGGAGCCCAGGTGTGCTCATCAGACTGCCTGAGGGTTAAGCTAGCAGGTAAGCAGGTTAGGTATGAGTCCAGCTCCTCACAGGTAGGAGACAACCTGATGCTTGAAGGAAGATGCACTAGATGAGCTCTTAGGATGTTTTCCTCTCTTCAAGTGAAATCCTGACCCTACTGGGATTAATGGGAGTTTTGCCACTGACTTCCTTGGGGCCAGGATTTCACTCTTAACTTGTAGGATCTTTGGTTAAACGCCATCGTGTGTTCTCAGTGCAAAGCATTACAATGTTCTGGTGGCTTTTAGGTCTCCCAGAAGCAGCATTCATACTTTAGGATGAGGAAATAGTTCCTAATCTAAGGCGTCTTTCACTAGGCAGATGTTGTGTATCTGCTACAGAATACGCATTTTTCCAGCCATTAATGGCTCACTCACGCCAGGCCCGTGAGTTTTTCTACTGAAGTAATGGGCTTTGTGATTACAGGTCTCCTCAGCTCTTATAAACTCCAGGCACATGAAGGGACTCTTCTGGCTGACCTCAGGAAGTCTTGAGCTTGAAGACATGAAGAATTCCAATCATTTTTGTGAGACTCCTACAAAAACCTGCTGTTAACAAGCGATGCACATGTGAAGGCTCGTGGCAGGTATAATGGAGCACAGAGGGCAACTGAAAATGCCTCTCAAACACCAGCCCCTGGGACGTGCAATAGGGAAACGTGAGCTGAATAATGAAGAACCTCTGAAGAATTTCTAACCAATCAGCTCCATTGACCAGCCAAGGCTCCTTTCTTATGAGCATTGGGCGCATCTTAAAATGGCCAATGGCTCTGCAGTCACATCCGCCAACTCCTTTAGCACTCTTGGATGCAGCGCATCCAGCCCCATGGACTTGTGCTCATCCAGCTTTTCTAAATAGTCCTCAACCACTTCTTTCTCCACAGAGGGCTGGTCACCTCCTCCCCATGCTGTGCTGCCCAGTGCAGTAGTCTGGGACCTGACCTTGTTCATGAAGACAGAGGCACAAAAAGCATTGAGTACATTTGCTAATTCCACATCCTCTGTCACTAGTTTGCCTCCCCCATGCAGTAACGGGCCCACACTTTCCCTGACCACATTCTTGTTGCTAACATACCTGAAAAACCCTTTTTGTTACTCTTAACATCCCTTGCTAGTAGGTCTTGCCTGACTGCTTTTTCTTCTGTAAGAAGGATCTGAATTAGTGCTCCCCTGACAGCTAGTAATGAGCTGGGAAGGGGGAAAGGCTTCAAGACCAGATTGTATTTACATGAACACCCCCACCTGGCAGAGGGGTCACACTTCTTTTCATTACACTTGGATCCACGTGGCCAAAAAGCAAAACAGATGAATCCATAAAGCACAAAAATAAACAAAGCCCCAGACCCTCCACCCACCATGTGTACATGGAAGGAAAAGGTAACAAAAGCACAAAAAGCATCTGTGCGCCAGCACTGTCCTCCCCAGGTCCATATTTCCCCCCCAACGTCTCAGTCCTAAGGTTAGAGAGGAGATCATTCCGGTGGGAAATCAATACAACCTGAATTAACTCAAGTCTTCCATCAGCCATGTTCCTTGCTGAGTGTGTCAGGAACTTAACCCTGAAATCTGCTCCCTGGAGGCTCCTTCACTGTCTATCCAGCGCACAATGAAGCACGAATTGTTTCAGGTCAGCAGAGATTCTCTCCATGGCCTGCAATTTCTGGACAGCTGTTAACCCCTTCATCAGCCACTGAAGGTCTCAGCTCAAGAGTGCAACGTTCCTACTGATGCTACAACCTGCCCCACCGTTCTTCCCAGCCCACCCTCTATTTTGGTGCCGCTCCCCACTTCGCCTTCAGACTCAGCCACCCACAAATCATGAGTGATTTACAATCCATCCTGGACAACAATCCCTCACTTTCACAGGCCTTGGGAGGCAGGCCAGTCCTGGCCTACAGACAACCTGCCAACCTCAAGCATATTCTCACCAGCAGCATAATAACTCTAACTCAGGAACCAATCCATGCAACAAACCTCGATGCCAACTCTGCCCACACATCTACACCAGCAACATCATCACAGGACCAAACCAGATCAGCCACACCATCACTGGTTCATTCACCTGCACATCTACCAATGTAATATACGCCATTATGTGCCAGCAATGTCCCTCTGCTATGTACATCGGCCAAACTGGACAGTCCCTACGAAAAAGGATAAATGGACACAAATCAGATGTCAGGAATGGCAATATTCAGAAACCTGTAGGAGAACACTTGAACCTCACTGGACACACCATAAAAGATTTAAAGGTCAACATTTTGCAGCAAAAAAACTTCAAGTCTAGACTACAAAGAGAGACTGCAGAGCTGCAATTCATTTGCAAATTTGATACAATCAATCAAGGATTGAACAAAGATTACGGGTGGCTAGCTAACTACAAAAGCAGCTTCTCTTCTCTCGCTATTCACACCTCCAGTTCAGCTGCTAGAGGAACACCTCATCCTCCCTGATTAGGGATAACAAGCTGGTTCAGCCTCATTGGACTAACCTGGTTATCTCCCACCTGGTTCTTGCCTACCTGTTTATACCTGCCCCTGGATACTTCCACTGCATGCATCCGACGAAGTGGGTATTAGCCCACGAAAGCTTATGCTTTAAAAAATTTTAGTTAGTCTTTAAGGTGCCACAGGACTCTTTGTCACTTCTGCAATTCCAGACTAACACGGCTACCCCTCTGATTCCACCCACAAATGAGACTCTTCCCTCTCCATGTAGGTTTTCTGTATGTCCCACAGGTCCTCCCTGAGACACCGCTCTACGTACTGGACACAGTGAGAGTCCATCAGAAGCCAGCCTGCAGCTAAGAGGACAGGGACAGCCAACAGAGAAAGGAGGAGGGAGACGGAGCTCAGGAGACTCACACCCAGGAGGAACAGGTGAGCCCGTGGGAGCGTCAGCAGATACATGTAGTTCTTAGGGATGTGCTCGCACATGCCAGCCGCAAACAAGCTCCTCACCACCTCACACCTCCGAGTGCAGGAACCAGCCCTGGCTTTGGGCGTGTTGCTATCCCAAGGAAACAGACTGTTAGATGCGCATCCCTCTCTGCCCACTTGAGAGGCCTAATGTCAACTCCACACCATCAACAAGTGCCCACTCCTGCAGGACCCAGGCAGGCAAAACTCCCCCCGACTGCAGCATCAGGCCTTAGACACCTGGCCATTGGATTGTTCATCTTAAGATGCAGTTAAATGGAGGACAGAGTTTAGGTCGGGGTCCACGTCCAGCCGTGCCCTTCAGTGGCTCCTCCCAAGGTACCATCCTGCCATGTTTGTTTGGCTGTTAGAAGGATCGTCAGCCACCTTTTGAGCGCTGGATATGCGACCTAATGTTGGCTCGTCCTTCGCTCAGCCATGGATTCCCCCTCGCCCTGCCCTAGTGACAGACGGCCAGCCAGGACTCCTGCAGGCCACTGATTTGTTCTTCGTGAGTCAGTCACCCAACTACCTGTTCCAAATCAGATAATCATCCACCACGTGGTACAAGACATTGTGTATGGCACCTGGCCATTACTTGTCTAATCTGTTTCTGATCGTTGATACTCTAAGGGCTATAGCTAATGGCAAGACGCACTGAGAAGACACAGAAGAGGGCTCTGGCACATAGTGGCTGTCCGTGTGAGACTCCAAAGGCCCGGCATGGTCGGAAGACACCAGAGTCCTTCCCTTGGGTGGAGAACCTCATCCGAGAGTGCCGAGGAAGGATGAGAGAGCCCGGCAGATGGAGCTGGAGAGAACCAGATGGACATAGCTGGTGGCCTTCTGTGTCCCCTGAGGGAACCTGCTCTGAGGTGGGAGAGAGGAATCTGGGTTTAGAGCGGCTGACGGCTCTGACTAGTTCTGTTTTAATCCTTTTTTCCCCTTAGAAATGCTCGTTGCTCTGTGGTTAATACATTGTGAGTGGCGTCCTCCACACTCTGCTGCTCACTGGATTGGACTCCCTGAGGGGGAAGGCCCTGTACGTCATAGCCAGACCCCTCAACCCTCCAGCTCCTCCATACGCCAGCCTTATCATGGCACCGACGCTGCTGCTGTCATCAGTAGGAACATAAGGCAGGTCCTGCCTCCGTCACACCACCCCACCGACCCAAGGAAGACGCAGTGCTATTCTGGCAAGATGGCTGCCTCCAGCAATGGCCTTGGAAATGCTCCTAGCCATTTTAGCCTTGGCAAGACCCTCTCAGCCTGGGGACCTCTGGCTGGCTGACCTGAGGACATTGGGCCCCACCAGTCTTGTAGCAGCTTCTGCTCTTACCCTACGGATAACGGCAGCACATTCACTCGCCCCTTCCCACAGCTCCTTGCTTGACCCATTTCAATTCCCGGCACAGTCAGCGGCTCATGCTGGTTCCCGCTAATCTCCGTCTCCTCTGGACTCCTCTTCCGTTTCTGGCCTGGCTCTTGGTCTCGCAACTCCAGCGTGTCTTGTTACTCTGAGACACTGTATAGCTTCTGCACCTCACCCCACTTATCCGCCCATTGGCTCGGCCCTTGTGCTCAGAGCCCCGGGCACATACGCAGTCCCCGAGTTCAGCATGGTTGGGGGGGGGGGGCGCTCAGTGCCTGCTTTCCCCCTTGGGCAATGACCCAATCTTCCCTCGGTCACTGCACATCCCAGACCCCCTCCAAACCAGCCAACACAACCATCTCCTTTGATCCCTATTTAGCCACCTCTGGTTTTAGTCACTGCAGACCCATTCCAAACACCATCTGACTGTGGCTAGGTGACTTCTCCCTCCCGACTATCACCGATAGCAACCCCTGAATTCCTCAGCTCACCCACCCACCGCTGTGAGATCCGCATCCCCAGGGGTGAATTCACCTCCGGGCACACAGCCAGCACAAAGGCTGTGACCACTTCAGCCTGGTCCTGTGTGATGCAGACACCAGGCACTGGGGTGAATTTCACCAGCATTGTAAAACGACAGGGCCAGATCCTCAGCTGGCGTCAATCAGCGTCGCTCGGTTGAAGACAATGGGCCACATCGAACAATGTAAAAAGAACCCAACATTGGCCCGTGGCAAGCAGAGACCAGGCCGTCTACAAGGGGAAAGGACAGGGCTAAATATAAAGGGGAATAGGAAGGAGCCAGGGTTAAATAGTGATAACCAGAAGCTCCCTTCAATCATCCCATCCCCTCCTCTCCAGCAATCCAGGATCCCACCAGCAGCATAGGGATGTAAAAGGAGGGGTGTCACCCCAGAGTCTCCCCAGGCCTCAGAGAAGGGAGAGTGGGCAGGCCAGAGGGTGTACTCGTGCTTTGGGGCTCTTTAACAGCAAAACCTGCAGTTGCTAACTCGATTCCTAACCTGGGGTTACAGATGCCTGCAGACATTCAAGACCTAGGTTAACAAACCCGGGTCTGCTAACTCGAGTTCTTAACCCTGGCCTTACATTGCAGGGTAAACGTACCCTAAGGCCCCGATTCTGCAACCTGTTCACATGGCTGCGGGCGCCACCTACGAAGAGAAGTTTGCGTAATCAGGACCTTAGATTGCAAGCTTCTTAGTGCAAGAGACATTTTCATTTCTGCCTACTGCGGGACCAAGCACAGTGCTGGCGTGTGCCAGATAACCTTAATAAGAGAGCATCGCTCCTGCTATAGACAAGACAGCAGAAAACATACAGCAAAATGGCATCCCCTGGAACAGAATGCCACTGGAGGATGTGGCAACCCGCTGGGAAAAGTCCGTGTCCTAGGAATAGAATTTTCTGGTTGCTCGTGCTAATGGCAGCAGAGCATGTTACATATAGGGTAGAACTTGGAGCAAATGCAGAGGCATTGACGTGGGAGGTGATGAAATGGCCCTGCTCATTTACTGTGACATCACCGGTGATGCGAGCAGGGCTGGTGAGTGGGAGCGGCTGTCACATTCAAGGAACACACATTAGTTTGCCACCCCAGCATGCAGAGCCCCTCACCCTTCCCCACCAGCCACGGACGTTTGAGGGGGTGGGGAATCCTAATCTAATGACGTTGAGGCATAAGACCCCTTGGCCGATGAAGTTGACCCCACTGGGTGTCCCCGTGGACCTGTGGAGTCGCTGAGTGTATTTGAAGAAGGATTCCCCCCGCACGGGTGTGTTTCAAGATGTTCCTCTTTGCCCGTAAAACCAAGACCCCCATCAGCACCTATACGGACTCCTACAGACCACCGAACAGCATGAGAAAAACCTTCCAGGAAGCTCCGATGACAATGTGGAAAGAGAATAAGTTTGTGACGGAGGTAAATCTCCCTCCCCTCCCCTGCCCCCCAAGTAGGCAGTGTTATCAGAAGCAGGATCGTAGCTTCTGTAGCATGCTTAAGCTAAGCCCCCTCAGCTTCTGAGGAGCCCCAGAAGCCCTTCAGATGCTGATTTTTACGACGTTTTGGGTGTTGTCATAAAATGTGGGTCTCCCCTTTTCACTTTGCATTTTGACTGTGCATCTGTGCCAGCATGGTGGTGACAGTATCGCTTTAAACTACCTAAAAGTGCAGCCGCTGAGCGAGGGGCAGCCTGTTGTTGTCCTCGTTTATAAATAAGCACTGGTCACTACTGCTGTGGGAGGGAAATAATAATTGCAGCTACTATAATGCTTATAAAGCACTTTTCATAAGAGGCTAGTATCAGTCTCTCCATTTTAAGATGGGGAAACTGAGGCACAACAAGTGATTTGACCAAGGTCACCAGCAGGTCAGTGGCAGAGAAAGGGACAGAACCCCTGTCTCCAGAGGCCCAGTCTACTGCCTGAGCCAGCAGGCCACATTTTTATTTGTTCATGTTCCGCTGTGCAAGAAGAACTGCAGGCCAGTCCCAAATGGAAAGCTTTCACTAACAACAGTCTGTACTGAAGCCATGGTGTCCTTTGGGCCAGCCATTGGTCTTAGACAGCAAGGATTTCATCGTTAGATCTGTGATGCATCTACTGTAGGGGCTATAAAATAATACAGAGGTGGTCCATGGAGACTATAGGTCACAACATAAACTCGGCCATACTGGGTCAGATCAATGGTCCATCTAGCCCAGGATCCTGTCACTGACAGTGGCTGGTGCCAGATGCTTCAGAGGGGGTGAACAAACAGGGCAATTACAGCGTGATCCACCCCCGTTGTCTCCTCCCGGCATCTGGCAGGTGGAGATTTAGGGACAGCTGGAGCATGAAGTTGCATTCCTGACTATCTTGGCTAATAGCCATTAATGGACTCCATGAACTTATTTAATTCTTTTTTGAACCCAGTTATACTTTTGGCCTTCATAACATCCCTTGACTGTAATGGAATATGTCCTGTCCATTTAGCTCTCAATGTGACATTGCACACTGGGCCATATGGTCTCTATGGACCATAGTTTTTTCCAAATTAGGTGCCAAAATTTGGGGGCGCTTGTTGCAAACAACTCTGGTTAAAGACACTCCAGAGACCGCAGACTGGACTCTTTTGTTGTGTCTGTGGATCCTAATTAGTCTCCTTGGCTGCGAGGCTCTGTCCATGGCCAAGTGAGAACTGGCCTGCTGGAGGGTTCCCAGCTGCAGAGGCTTGCAAAATTCATCACAGTAATGTCATTAGAGATTTAGAAACATGCCCTGTGAGTTAGATCTGGGGATGAAAACCCTGCAGAACAGCCTACAAGCAAATGCAGGATGAATTTTTGCCAGCTGGTAACAATGAACATGATATACAAACGTTCCCCTGCCTGAATGTTCTCCACAGACACGGTATCTGAGCAGCCAGTTGGCTTCTTTCTCTGGGCCTGAACTTTCCACTACATCCCTCTCTGCATCTGTCCTTTGACTTGGAATATGGTCCCCAGCACCTTCTGCTGTACGGATTGTGGCAGAACCGGTGCATGAACATTAGGAAATGTTTTAGAGCTGAGGTGCAGTGAGAGCATCCAAAAAAGGGAGGTTAAACAATCACAGCGAGGCTCATTTTGGGGTAATGCGGGCTCAGCCTGGGCACTTAGCAGTATGGGGTGTCTGACACACAGCTAAGCAGTGCTGGCTCTACCTAGTAGGGGACAGTATTGCGTGCACATACCAGAAGCTCACTGCAGTCTGAGGAGGAAAGTCATGCTGTACTCCAGGAGGCGCTGCCAGCAGCAGCTAATTATTAATTATCTAATCCACTTCCCATCACCAATAATCTAATCCCTCTAATTAGTGGGAGCGAGTCATCGGTCATGAAGGAACGTAGCTAAGACTGCGACAGAGAGGCGGGCTCCCAAGCACCCGAGGCTACGCAGCCCAGTCAGAAGGATCCAACAAGCCGTCCCCTTGGATGGACGCGGTGCTGGGGATGGGAGAGCTCAGCGGGCTGCTGGGGACCTGGCAAGGGAAGGTCATTTCTGTAACCCCCACTAATGCAGTGTGGTGCTCTGTCTACCTCCGGTGGCCAGGCTGTATGGAGGTTTATCCATCTGCTAGAGCCTGCCAGGGGCTAGAGCTGGGATTTTTAGCTCTAGGCAGCGCACGTCTGATCCCTGCTGCCAGGGATCAGACCTGAGCTGGGTCTGCTAGGCAGGGGGTCACACTACGTTTTAAGGGGATGTGTCTAAGCCAAACCTCTCTCTCCCCTAACAATCCTACCTCTCACTCCAGCCAGCCTCTGTACCCTGCTGATTACCATGGTACCTGACTGCCCCCTATCTGCCATCACTGAAATGCCCGACAGCTGAGGTGGTGTGTTATGTCTGAATGACTGCACTTGCTATTAAATCAGTACATAGAATAGAATCTCAGGGTTGGAAGGGACCTCAGGAGGTTTCTAGTCCAATCCCCCTGCTCAAAGCAGGACCAATCCCCAACTAAATCATCCAACAGATTTTTTGCCCCATATCCCTAAATGGCCCCCTCAAAGATTGAACTCACAACCCTGGGTTTAGCAGGCCCTCATGCCCCGGGTTCCCCTCATGCCACCCAAACCCTACACCCCAGCTCACTTCCTGGGCCCATCTTACTGAGATGCCCCTGCTCACTCCTGCATGCCTCGGGCTCCACACGGGCCTTGGCCTCTGCTCACGCCTCCCACCACCTGGGTCTCCATTTACACCACACTCCACCAGCTCCTCAGATGTGACCCTTGTGTCTCTGGCTCTGTTTAAGCTGGGCCCCTCCTCAGACTGGCCCGAGGCTCTGCTCAGCTCAGAGACTAGGAACTGTGATGACGTGACAACGGGTAGGGTTGTTGAGGAGAAGGGCTGGTGCTTGCGTGGTGCCCAGGGAGTCTGATCCGAAATGGGATCACCTAAATCCCAGTCCGCCTGTCTGACCACTAAACACGGTACCTTTCCCCCCAGCCAGCCAGGAGGGGGCCTGGGGATGTAGATACCGTGCTAACTAGCACCTTACACCAAATGGGGCAAAGGTGAAAGACGTTATCTCAGGGGGCTCTCATAGATCCCGGTGATAGCCCCAGGTAGATGTAGAGAGAGCGAGACACACACAGAGGGAGCAATTTTGACTTGGATTTGGAGGTGGTGAGGAAATCACTGAAGGTGGCAGATGAAAAATGCCAGACCATAGGTGCCAACTCTGGGGCTCGAGCATCCACCGAAATAAAATAGTGGGCAACCCCGCCGATCATCTCCCACCCCTCCCCCTCAACACCTCCCGCCCGCCAGTGATCAGCTGTTCAGCAGCATGCAGGAGGTGCTGGGGTGGGGGGGGAGGAGCGAGGGTGGAGTGTGCTTGAGGGAGGGGGTGGAACAGGATGAGAATAGGCAGGGTGGGGCAGAGGCAGGTGGGGTGGGGCCTTGGGAGCAGGGGTAGTGTAGGGGCGGGGTCTGGGGTGCAGTGGGGGTCGGGCACCCCTACCCCCCGGCAGATCAGAAAGTCAGCGCCTTTGTGCTAGGGGGTCGTGGATATAATGGGCAATCGTTTCCCATCTGCCAAAGGCCCCTGCGTTGATCCAATCCCCGTCCCGGGAGGGCTGGATCCGCTGGGATCTCACTTTTAAATTTTAGCTACAATGTGGTTGACCCAGCCGACTGTGACATCACTGGTGATGTAGGCAGGGCTGGTGACTGGGGGAGGCAGTCAGATTTGGGAGACAGACTTTTAATTTGCTACAATAGTACAGAGAGCCTTTTTCATAGTCTCACCCCTCGGCTTGTGGTGGACTCTAGAGATTAACTTCAGGCCTAAACTCCTGGCTGGCTACTGGGGATCAGTGGAGACATAGTTTAGACTCAAGGTGGAAGCTTTTCCAAGGGCCCATTTCAGAGATGTTCATCTTTGCCCATAAAACAAAGACGCCCATCAGCACCTATACAGAATCTTACCGGTCGCCGGGTACTGTGAAACAGACTTACAGGGAACCGCCTCTTGCGTTGTTGCAAGACAACAAGTTTATTACAGAGGTAAATCTCCCACTGCTGAGACTGCTCATCTACAGCTCTGTTAGCTGAAGGATGGTTCCTGGTGGTTTGTGCATGTAGCACTCTGGGCTTGGCCTGCATCAGATGACATAAAGCAGAGGTCCCCAAACTGTGGGGCGTGCCCCCCTAAGGTGGGGGGGCACGGAGGGGGCGGCAGGTCCCAGATCAGCCCCCACAGGGAGTGGGGAGGGAGCACTACCCAGCCCGACTCCACTCTCAGCTCTGCTCCGGCCCTGCACCAAGTCCCGCTCCTGGCCCCAGACTGCCCCCAGCCATGGCCTCAGCTCCTGCCCCCACTCCCGGCCCCACATCCACCCCCAGCTGCAGCCTTGGGGCATGGACAGGGGTAAAGAGGGGGCACGTGAAAAATTTGGCGACCACTGACATAAGCTCAGCAGCTTTGGGCTAAATTGGGAGTGGGACAGGAGACTTCAAAACACGTGGAAGGGTGCTGCAGGCCAGGGGGTTAGTTTGTGGTTTTTTCCCTTAGCGGGAAAGTTGAGCAAGTACAGAAGGATGGTGGCCGGGATACTCTGCTGTCTTTCCTATGAGGCTTGCATCCGAATCCCTTTGCCATAGGCGGCTGTGGGGCTTTTAGGCTGCAAACTCTGTGGGTCAGGGACTGGGGCCGCTAGATGCTCCTGCAAAGCAAAATCTCCTCCTCATCATCACCATAATATCTGTAGTGACTGAAGAGTCCCTGGTACAAGGCGGAGGGTATCATCCCTGATTCCACACCAATATCCCTTCTTCCCACTCATTCCCACTACGGTGGCAAGTGGATCCGGGATTCAGCTTCTTTTGAGCTTCTTTTGTGCAGGGCTGTTGTGTATTGTTTTAAAGGCAGCTGCTTTCAGTCCTGGCAGAAGGGAAGTCCGCTGGTGAGGTGTGTCCAGTGCTTTGCAAAGATGCCCAGGCTGATGATGTTTGGGTGTTGGAGGGAGTGGGCGGGGGAGGAGGGATGCTTTGGCATGGTTGCGTTTTCAGTGGCGCCCGTCATTAAATCTTGCCTGCCCTTCCACAACCCGGAGGTTCCCTGGGAGGCGGATTGACTTGCTTCCCTTAAAGTGGGTCAAAATGGAGCTAAAATCTATCCTCATCAGCTGCAAAACACGTTGCAGGCACTGGTTCTTGTACACGTTCATGTGCATATGACAAACGAACAAGCACTCCTGTGGGCATGGAGAGTGCCCCGGGGAATCCAGGCGTGAATGGTAGCGGGGCTGTTTGCTGCCCATGTGAATACTGGGCTAGCGGTAGGACTGGAAGCGAGGAGTTTCTAAATTTTAATCCTGGCAGTACACTGACTCCTCCATTGGTTTTAGGCTCCAATTTCATCACCTGCAAAAATAAAAGTAGGGAACCTACCTCTACAGAGCACTTTGATACCTATGGATAAAAGGACCATGTTAGCATCAGGTGTTGCCATTATGTACTTCGAAGAAGAGCTTTCAGCTTTGCACACTGAACTAGCTAACAGGTATACAACATAGCTACCTTCTCCTGGCTGTAACCAGAACTGCTCAGCTGTGTGTCATAGGCCCTGTATGACTAATTGCTGAAGGTGATTTTCCTTTTACTCAAGTGCCGGGCACTCCTTTTTCTCAAGAATGAGGTTTTCAGCTCTTGCCCTGATCTTGTCGTAACATTCTGGGTGGCCGTGGTGATGAGCATATTAATAGCCATGACACGCCTTGATGCCCATGGACTTTCCCCCCTCACTGCAGTCTTGCAGTTAATTGGCTGTATCTCAATCGCAGAGGAATTTGCCACGGGCAAGCTGGTATCATTGCAACATTTAACTGATTTCATTCCCAACTCCCTGTTGCTTTAGGGGTTAACGGTTCCCCGAGTGGAAAATCAGGTGAACCAAGCTCATCTGGAGAAGATGATTAAGCATGCAGTACAGGAATATTCCTATAAGAACACGACAGAACCAACAGCCTACAGGCCAGAAAAGTATTGGGTAACCAGGCCCGAAGGTATTTTAAACCACCTGCCCCACAGCCCAGCTTCCTGTCCCTCTTCTTCCAGCTTGTCCATAGTGTGCTCCCACCCAGTGATGGGAACTGCCCTCAGAGCCCAGGGGTTCCTAAAGAAGAGTGGGTCTTGGGGGGTCAAACGGGGGCAGATCGGCTGGTCACTGGAGGCCAGAAGGCTGCGGTACAAGCAAAGGCTGCCAGGATCAAGCACAGTTCCCCACCGTCTGCATCCCTACCTTTTCTCCTGCAAGACCCCCTTCCCCTCCATACAGACCCTTCCTCCCCAGGGCCGAGACCTCAGCGCCTTGGCTCAGCACTGACCGTGAGGCAGCAGCTGTCTCGCTGCTGGGCTCCCTGTGTGATTCTCTGATGCTGCAACGTGGGTGCCTCTTGGAGGGAGCAGGCGTGGCCGGTCTGACCCGACCATGGCCCATTCACAAGTCAGGCCAGGATGCCCCCGGCCGCCCTGGATCCTCAGTGGCCAGATTCCAGGGGCCGAGGTCAGGATAGTCCAAACTGGCCAAAGGATTTGGACACCCACTTCCCATTAGAACAAATGGGATTCCAGCGTCCAGCCCTCCGGGGGTGGTTTGGAAAGTCCCAGCCGTAGAGTCCAGGAACTTCCAAACCCCACCAGCCCTGCTGAGGTTGCACCGGTTCCTCTGAGGCCTGCCCTACCTATTGTATGATGCTCCCCTCCCCGTCTACCTGATTGCAAGCTCTCCTCTTCCCCCCCCCATCTTCTGCCTCCATATTACCACAGCGTGGGAGGCAGGGGGAAGGGAAGAGGAGCTCTCCTGGGGAAGCCAGCCTGGAATCAAGCCAGCTAGCTAAGCTCCCCTGTTCTCTCCGAAGAGCCCCTGGCTGGTCCACTTGCCTCTGCTCTCCTCCCAGCTGGCCTTTTTCTCTGCCACCAGGAGGGAAGGGAAAATGGGACTGTCTCTGGGCACCAGGACAGGGGCACCAGAGAAGGGGCAGCAGCCTGCCTGTACTGGAAGGGTAAAACCATCAAGCAGCGGGGAAGGGCTCGCTGGGGCAGTGGGTCTAACTGGGAACGATGGGATGAAATTACCTGAAGGAGGATTGAGGCTGAACAGCCAGAAAAGCCTCCAGACGGGGGGGACATACCAGGCTGTGGAATCGTCTCCCAGGGGAAGGGTGGGACTCTCATCGCCGGGGACGTGTCAACTGACCTGGGCACAGACCCGGAGCCCAGTGTGCGGAGATAGGCTCTGACCATTTTCATTTCCTGCCACGTCCCGCTGTGACCTATTTGCTCGGCAGTGGGGCAGACGGGGGCTCCACCATGGGATGGCCCTTCCTTGTCGTCTATGGGGGCTGGGTGGGTCAGTGCTGCCTCCCCCGGCTTGACAGGTTCATCTTCCTCCTAGAAAGGGGAAGAGACGCAAAGGGCTAGTGGGGAGGGAGGGACGCTGATTTTAAAAAAACCCAGCGTGGTTCCTCTCTCCCTCTGACCCTCACGGCCAGGCCAGCAACACCCGGGACAGGTGCAGTTATTTGGCTCCCTGGTACACTCCCTTGGTTCCAAAAGGGCTGCTCTAAAGCACAAGGCTGTTGGATGTTATTGTTGCACCTAGGCCAAGAGTTTCCACCCCAGGAGCCCAATATTAGGTTCCTAAATCCTTATTTACGCTCCTGATTTTCCAGGGTGCTGGGCTCCCACTGACGTCAGCTTCGCACCACTAACTTATGTGCCTAAATAAGGACCTCGGAGGCCGACTGTAGGCCCCTATTGTTGCAAATCACACTCTAGTTTCTCCGGCCCAGTTCACCGCATCCACCCTAGGACAGCGGCACTGTCCGCTGCTGTTCTTGAAGCCTGTGTTGAGTGGAAGGCCCATCTCGCCGAAGGGCTGCAGGGCACGTGCTATTCAGAAGTCCACGCTGGGCTCAGTTCTCACCCAGCGGTACCAGAGAGACTACAGCTATTTAGAATAAGAACTAAGTGCAGCATTAGCTGGTGCCCAATTGTATATTTCTGTAGTGCCTTCCAGTCCCCACTGTAACCACCTGATGCGCAAACTCTGCCCACCTAACCCACCACTGCACAGCAGCCACCTCTGGTGAGGAACACAGCTACTGTGTACCAATGTACGGGGATACTAGACCACAGTGGAGGAAGAATCCACTTGACACTGAAGAGAGACTTCAGGTGGGCAGAATGCATTCCCTAAGCTGTAATTTGACCAGGACAATGGGGTTAGCATCCTCTCTCTTACAAACCATGTCAGAGGCTCTTTAAAGGCCATGGAGGGTTAGGGTCTCAGCTGTATGTCACATCCAAAAGAGGGCACCGCCAGCATCCCAGAATCCCTTGCACCATGCTGTGGAACTGATTACTGTCTTAATTCCCGTGGGGACGGTGGTACCTACTGTCACCAGCACCAGTCCCTCCAGCGTTCTGAGGTTCCCCGGCGCACAGTTGGCAGGCGGGCACCGCGTTCGTTTGGATGGCAGGGTTGTTTGCCTTGGGTTTTGTTAAGGAACCCAGCCCCCGCCCCAGCAGCTTTGGCTCGCTACACGATAATCGGTTTGCTGGGGCCGAAAGGGCTCATGTGACCCTGGGCTGCATAAACGAGGGAGGCGTGAGTAGGGGAATGGGGGTGACCTGGCCTCTGTTTACAGCACCAGTGAGACCAGCACTGGGACACTGCATCCAGCTCTGAGGCCCACACAGGGAAAAGGGGTTTGAAAAACTCAGACCGGGTGCTGCAGAAAGCCCCAAAAATGATTCGGGGGGAGCGGCGGGCTGACTGTGAGAGCCTGAAAGAGCTCAGTCTGCTTAGCTTATCAAAAAGACGAAGAGGTGACTTGATTTACTGTCTCTAAGCACCTTCACTGGGAGAAAATACCCAGCGCTCAAGGGCTCTTGAATCCAGCGGAGTGAGGCAGAACAAGCAGCAGCCGCTGGGAGTTAAATCCGGACAAATTCTGATTAGAAATGACACTTTTTAACAGTGCTACTCATTAACCATTGGACCAAACTACCAAGGGCAGGGGTGGGGTCTCCATTGCTTGCTGTCTTTCAAGCAAGACGGGGCCCTTTCTGGAAGAGATGCTCTAAGTTCTTGGGCTCAGTGCAGCGGGGACTGTTCTTCCTCCCGGGTAGGAAATGTTTGTCTGTTTGTCCGTTTACATTTCAGAAAAGCACAATCCAGTTTTTGTCATTGGAGACAAATACGCAACGTGGAGGACAGGCCCCTACAACAGCGCGGGGTGGAATAAATATACCACCTACCTCCCCCGGCTTCCAAAGGTAAATCCTGGACCTCCAGAATGCGCCTGCTTCTCAGCGCTAGGCGGGATGTGGCGCACGACAGGGGAAGGGGCCACGCTTTCAAAGTCGGCCTGTGGGATGTCGGCCCATGTGTCTCCTCCTATTGTACCGCTAGCTCCTGCTCCACTCTGTGCTTTGCAAATTTAACCCTGACTCACCCAGGTCAAAATCCCTTGCACAGCGCCTTCCAGCAGGGCCTTGCCAACCACTCAATGCTGCAAAAGGGAGTCAGTCCCCCTGCACGATAAGCGCAGTCCTGTCTTTGTCTGGCTCTGGACCGTCCTTCCGAAGGAAGCGAGGAGCTGCTCCAGCAACATGAAGACTTTCCCCCCGTCCATAGGGAGCGCTGTGTTTTCAGAGACAGGGTTCAGACACAGCCGCTCTCGGTAGCTAGGGAGCTGTGCAAAGGCGGTGGGGATAAGAGGCCAGGGGAGGCTAAGCCTTCCCAACCAGCCAGCCCGCTACCTTTGGAGCAGGCCACTCCTGTCCTCTTCCCATCCCCAGGCTGCCCGCATGGGGGCCTGGTGGGAGCACACAGGCGGTGGGCAGCCAGCCGACTCAGCTGGCCGACTGGTGGGCAGGCGGTGGGCCTGGGGGAGGAGGTGAAGAGGCACAAGCAGTAGGGGGGGCTTTGGGAGGTGCTCGAGCGGGGCTCCGAGATGGAGCGTGGGCGAGGCTTCGGGGGGAGGAGGCTGTTCAGGGGCAGGTCGTGGGGTAGGGCCACGTGCATCCCCCATGAATGGAGGAGTCCCGTGCTGCCTACGGATCCAGGGCTGTGCCGTTTTCATGGCACGTGTGCTGTGTAGTTCTGTGCAACAGAAACAGAAGAATATGGTCAAGGGTACTCTGGAGTCTGTGGAATGACTCAGGTGTCAGCCCAGTCCCCAGTGGCCCAGCGTCCGCCACGTCAGAAAAGCCACCGGCTCCCTAAGCAGCATCGCTGCTGGCGGTCTCAGCAGAGAGGCCAAAGGGCAAGGGCAGGGAAGGGTGAGGGAAGCTCGCGCTTTTGCTGCCCGGGCTCGCCAGGATCCAGAGAGTAACAAGGGACTTTGTGGGTTACATGGAGGCTCTGAAATCTTTCCTCGCAGGAAGCAGGGATGGAGACCATTCTCCGTGGGATGCCCATGCAATACCCGCCGAAACCCGACCGGCTCAATAATTATGGTAATTGTACTGGGTCTCCCCATACCCTCCCCTCGAGAGAGCAGGGATTCCAGGAGAGCCGGTGGGGGAGGTTTTAATCCAGACAGTGCTGGAAACGGAAGGCCTCCCGCAACAAGCAGCGGGTAGATATTTCCTTGGAGGGTTTTTAGATGCCACAAATCTGGCTCCTTGCAGCTGCAAAGGGCCAGGAAGCCCCTTGAGCCATTCTGAAGCGTAGGCGCTGCTGGCACTGCTGCGTGGGGCTATGAAGGTGATGCCAGGACTTGCCAGTTAACTGCCCCCAACTCAGCTACCTCCCTTCCCTTGCTCACCAGCCCCACAAGGCAGCTCACAGTCAGGAACCCCTGAGCTTACCCGTGTTCCTGAGGCTGGGAAGGTGCCGCCTCCCTGGGGCTGCTGGGAGTGGGGCCTGGTGGCCTTGGCTGATCCTCGCCAGTGGTAGCTTATGGTCTGGCTGAGTCTCTTCATCCTGGAGGTTAGTGGAGGCTTTCTTAAAGGGCCAGTCCCCTTGGGAAATTTTGTGGAGGGCTCCCAATCCCCTCTGTACCAAAGCACAAACCTCTGCAGCTAGAGCTAACGAAGCAATTCAGTAACCAGCAGCAGTAGTAGATTGTTGTCCTGCATGTGGACACTAGAGGGAGACACACACACACACACAAGCCTGGGATACTTGTGCTAGCCACTAGACCACACACCCTGCCTTCCCACACCTCCCATTTGCACTCTGCGACTCCTTGATTGCTATGGCTTTGGCCTAGTTGCCCCAGGCTCTGTGCCCAGACCTCTTGAGGGCCAGGCTCTCTGTCTAGGGCAGCGAATGTCCAGATCTCCAAGCCGTGGGGGTTCCCCTCCCACACCCTTTTGGTTCCTGTTTCAGAGAGGGAAGTGGTGGTCAACATGCTGAACAGCTTATCCCGCAGCCAGCTACCGTCCGTCCAGCACCGTACCATCATCCCCGGGAGAAAGCCCTTCCAAGGCTACTACAGCCCCTGCTCCGGGCGCCACTACTGCCTGCGCGGGATGGACTACTACGTGGACGGCGCCCCCAGCAACGAGAGGCAGCTCGACCAGCTAGTGGAGAAGATTGTAAGGTTCGGAGGGTTACGCAGTGCACACAACGCCTCCCAGGAGCTTGCTCGACTGCATGGGAGGCAGCGTGGAATCCAGCCCCGCCCGCCCTCGTTGCTTCTGCGGAGCTCACGGGGGTCTGCACTCGGGCCCCAATCCTGCCCGTCACACCCAAAACGCCCCTGGGCGGAAGGAGAGGATCGGGCCCTTGTTTCCGGCAGAGGGGCATTGCGGGGCGAAGGGCAGGCCCGGTGCTGGGGAAAGGAAAGGCAGCGATCAGGGAAACCCGGGTGTTCTCAGCCCTACCCTTCACTGTCGCCCCAGGCCCAGACAAACTGAACATCATTGAAAGATGATCAGGAGAGACCAGGGTGTGTTGGAGGGGAGGCTGAGGTGGGGATCAGGGCAGAGGAAGCAGAGCCCTTTCACGCCCCTTTGCAAAGGATCGACACCTTCCCCCCCCCGGCAACCTCCATGTGGACACCCCCCCACCCCTCCCATCAGGCCCCAGGGTAAGATCCCCATCTCACCCATTCTTCTCCCACTATTGACAACCCCAAGTGTTCAAAACTCATGAGTCAGGCTCACCAAAAACCTGGGGTCACCTTTTGATGCTTTCTCCACAGCCCTTACTTTTGCTTTAAGAATGAAGGCTGAAGTCATCACCTATTCACCTGACTCCAGGAGCTGGGGCTTTAAGGAACCCAGTCACTATCCTGAGACTCATGACAAAATCATGAGAGTTGGCAACACTCTGGGGACTGTGGGGTTCTCCCTGGGGGGTGGTTTCATTTCTCATTCCCCTTTACCTTCCTGCTCTTTCCGCCTCACCCTCCTTCCTCACTTTCCCAGCTCCCTCCTCCTCCTTTTTCCTCCCCACTGGTGTGCTGCCCCCTCTCCTTTCCTCCCCACAGACACCCCAGTGCGCTCCTCCCTCTCCACCCAACTGGGCGGGCAGGTGTTAGTGGGCCCTGCGGAAGTCACTCAAACTCTTTGCTTGAGTAGCCAGCAGCAGCCCTGCAGCTCCCCTGACAGGGCTGTGAGCCAGATCCATCCCCTCCGGCACCACAGAGGTAAAGAGGGAGACATACTGGCTATACAGGCCTGGTCGGAGGCTCCATAGCCACTGAGGCAGGGGCAGTGACCAGGAAGAGTCAGGGGGACCCTGGGGTGAGACCTTCAGCACAGGCGATGAGAGCAAACCTGACAAATACAGGCCAAGAAATCCCAGATACTCAAAGATCTGGGTCCTCGTGGCACAGCAGTGTGTGCTGGCGCAATGGGTACCATGAAGAGGACTGACGCCCGGAGTCAGTGATGGAAGGGCAGGAGGAGAGGTCGCAGGAGCAGCTCTGGGTGTTCTTTTGCTTCGGGCCAGGGAGGCTGTGGAGAAGAACCCACTCTGGGGCTTGGGACGCCTCTGCCTCGGTGCTGATAACGTGCCCTTCACCCGCGGGGTCCAGCCACACAGGAATTACAGTGTTTACTAAGCGGCTTTCTGAACCTGTTTCCTGCAACCACTGCAGTCTCCGTGGGCAGCTGCTCTCAAACCGATTTGAGAACGGCCGATACGCGGGCTGCTTCGCTCTGTTTAGTTAAAGGGGTACTGCTCCTGTCAGAGACTCACAGAAGATCAGGGCTGGAAGGGACCTCAGGAGATATCTAGTCCCATCCCCTGCTCAAAGCAGGGCCAATTCCCAACTAAATCACACCCTCCCAAAGCCCAAGCCCTGCCTTGCCCTTCAGGGTCACAGCAGCAGGCCATCTTCTGGCCCTCTGAGGAGCTAGAAGCTCCATTGCTACCCACTGCAAACTCCTCTGTCTCTGAGAAGCCCAGGGATCTGGTTTGGCCTGCAGTTAAACTCTGGGTGCTTGGCCCCTCTAAAACCTGCCCTTCGGAAGTTAGTCATAGAATATCAGGGTTAGAAGGGTCCTCAGGAGATCGTCAAAGCAGGACCAACGGCCCAGTCAAATCATCTAACAGATTTTTGCCCCATGTCCCTAAATGACCCCCTCAAGGATTGAACTCACAACCCTGGGTTCAGCAGGCCAACACTCAAGCACTGAGCTATCCCTCCCTGTACTGCAGAGAGTCCTCTTCCTGTTATTGCTGCTACTTGCATCTCTGATGCCACTGTGCCCCACATGTGGGGAGACAGGAAGGATCTTTCCCGCCTAAGCTCCCTGCCCACTCAAACGAGAGAGTGCGGAGAAGAGTGAGCCCGGCTGCCTGTTGCTATCGCTAACCCTGCCCCTTGCGTTTGTTTCAGGAATATCCCATACTACGACTGCAGCCAAGAGACGATGGGATATGCACCTTTGCACAACCCGCCGCAATCTTTCCCGTATATGAACCTTAAGTAAGAAAGTTAAAGCTGGGTTCAGTGGTGGGAGAAGGGCACCGTGGCGCTAGAAAATTAGGTTTTACACTGTGGAGAACAGGAACCTCACAAGACTTGGACTTCCTCCAGAGGCTAGATCTTCCCTCATTTGGGTTTCAAGTGAATCGTGACAAATGACTGCATGTATTGTGGTAGCCCCTGGAAGACAGAGAGATTAAGTGACTTGCCAAAGGTCACAGAGCAAGTGGCAGTTTGCGGGGGGAGGGATCTTATTTTTAAGGGACAGCACCATGCTTTAATTCATGGTACAAAATAATGAAGGATGGTAAGGGACCCAACAAAGGAGGAGTCTTTGCTCTGCCCACTCTGGGATCCTGGCTAACAGCTTCTCTTGCCCTCAGGCCAGGATCCCACTCGGGTCACATTTTCAAACTTCTCTCTGCAACCAGGCGGGCTAGAAACCGACTTATTTTTGAAAAACAAAAGCTGAGATTCTCATATAATCACATGAATCCAGGAGCTGAGGCTTTAAGTAAAACACCAAAATAGTGCAAGCATTAGCAACAGCATTCACATAGGTGGGGAAAAATCATTTTAGCTAAAATTGGGATTGAAAATGATTCTTCAATGCTGGCAAAGGTAGAACAAACCTTTAGTTCAGTGGTGAACAACTTGCAACCTGTGCCACAGGACCGCACTGGCAACCACTTCCCACAGCTCCCATTGGCCGGGAATGGCAACCCACAGTCACTGGGAGCTGCGGGTGGCCATGCCTGCAGACAGTCAACATAAACACTGTCTCATGGCCCACCGGCAGATTACCCTGACGGGCCACAAGTTGCCCACCTCGGCTTTATTTCATCTGCTTGGTGTTTGTATTCCCCTCACTGCAGACAAAAGCTACGCACAGGCGTGGGCTAGTTAGCTATGTGGATATGCATTCTGTAGGGTTTTCCCATAACCCCAGAACGTGTCACGTCCCTCCCACTGGCTCCCATGTGCCTTTTAGCCACTTGTCTCTCACCTGCCACAGGCATCTGCCAGAGACTCCACTGACTGGACCACCTCCCTCCCCAAATCCCAGGACCAGGCCTTTGAAATGGTGAGCATGTGGAAGCATCACTCTGCAGCTAATCAGCAAAGACAACGGCTCCCAAAGCTTGCACTGTGCAATCCCCCTGGACTCTCCTAATAAGCACCAGTAGGAAGTGGATAACCAAGGATCCTCCTGCGTGGGTGAGGCTTATAATCCATCGTTTTTTTCCTTCTTTCCCAGGTGGGACACAAGTCACTTCCAGAAGGCCAGCGGGCTGCAGAAGGATAGCTATGTCATCCATCCCGAGTTTGTGTCGGAGTCCTACCCCACGTCGCCGTGCTGGTAGAGAGCAGAGCCAGGCTTCCATTAAAATGAGCCTCCTCAAGCTTCGTGTGTTCGTTCCTTGGGGTGCCGCCTCGGTGCGGCAGCACCGGACAAAGGGGCAAAGGGAGCTAAGAGGAGGGTGGAAACCTACTTTGCTGCGTGGCCGCTCTTAGCTCTCTCCCCCCAAGCCACTGCAGGGCTGGCAACTTTGCTGCTCAAGATGGTTAGACAGGAAATGGGATTAGCATCTTCCCCTTCCTGAGAGAGGCCCTACCATGCTGTCTTTTAAAGGTACATTCAGAGCCGGCATGAGGCAGAAGCAGACTAAGCAATTGTGTAGGGCCCCGGGCAGCTATTCGCTTTTTATATGTGCTGGAGGGAAAAATATTCCTGCTTAGGGCCCCCAAGGGGCTAGCCCCAGCACTGGGTACAGAGCCACCAATTAGGGGGTTTGGAAAGTACCAGAGAGCAGATCTGAAGATCTCCAGTGTTTGCTAATTAGATGTGGGTGGCACAGACAGGGGTTGCTATACAAAGACAATCGGAGCATTCTTACATTAGATTTCTGAAGCCGTGCTCAGTGATCATGGAAATACCACTCCACAGACAAAGGAGGGAACAGTGACTTGCCTGCAGAATATGAATTTTGACTTGATCATGGTCCAGTATGTTCCCCACAGTGGGTTTACCAGCCCAGGTATCTGAAGTGCTGTCTTTATCCATAGAACAGGTGCAGCACATGGAACTGCAGAGCAAGCATCAAACCCCTACGCATCCCTCCGTCCCTGCTTCCAGGGTCAGTCCTGATGCCTCATGTAGAGTGGAAAGGTTGCCTAGTGGTTAAAGTGAAAGCCTGTGACTTGGGAGATCTGAATTCAGTTCCTTGTTCTGTCGCAAACTGCTCGCATTATGTTGGGCAAGTCACGCCCAGCTTTTAAAAGGTGTTTCACTGTCGCTCCATTCAGTGTTGCAAGGTCTGAGTGACTCAGAGTACGTCTATACCACCCACCGGATCGGGGGGCGGGGGGTAGTGATCGATCTATCAGGGATCGATTTATTGCATCTAGCATAGATGTGAGAAATCCATCCCCGAGCGCTCTCCCCGTCAATTCCAGAACTCCACCTCTGCGAGAGGTGGAAGTGGAGTCGACGGGGGAACAGCAGCGGTTGACTCGCCGCCGTGAGAACGGCCAGGTAAGTCAAACTAAGATACGCCAACTAATTGTGTATCTTAGGTCGCGCCCCTCCCCCACAGTGTAGACCAGGCCTTAGATAGCTACGGCCCATTTTCAGAAATAACTTAGACCTGGTTTACAGTCACTGGAGGTGGGCGGGGTCGACCCTACGATACGCAACTTCAGCTACGCGAATAGCGTAGTTGAAGTCGACGTATCTTAGGTTGACTTACCTCGGCGTCCTCACGGCGGTGAGTCAACCACTGCCGTTCCCCCGGCGACTCCGCTTCCGCCTCTCGTGGCGGTGGAGTCCTGGAGTCGATGGGGAGAGCACTCAGGGATGGATTTATCGCATCTACACTAAACACAATAAATTGATCTCCAATAGATCGATCGCTACCAGTCGATCTAGAGGAGAGTGTACACGTACCCTGAGGCTCCTGATTACTTAAGTCACTTTTGGAAATGGGATTTAGCTGCCTAAAGGCCTTGCCATGCTGAGCAGAGCAACGCCTAACATTTGTAAAATCTGGGCCTTAGTCTCCTGGGCCTCAATTCCCCATAAGTGTATCTCACAAGGGTGTTGTAAGGAGAAATACACTAAAGACCTGGAGGTGCAAGAGACTCTTCCCTGTTGCAGTCAAAGAGTCACTGGCTCCATTCATCTAGGCTGCTGCTGACCTGGGCTGCACCTGTTCTGTAGCAAACCCACTGCACGTTCTGGGGCTGTTTGCCTGGCACCTGGCACAGGCTGTAAAAGAACACGCCTGGGGCACCGTACGTTAACGCAGTCAGAAACAGACGTGATAATGATACCGGCCCAGCCAACAATAAACACGTTCACCACTTACAGTCGGGGCTATTTATAACTCACTTGCTTTTGCCAAGTTAGCCTCTAAGAACCGAACCCTTGAAATGGACTAAGGAAAAAAGCTCTTCTAAGCTAAAATCTGGAGGCTGAGGTGCAACAGGGAATGCTTTGGTGTTATTAAACAGCTAAAATGATAAACTCCCCCAAAATAGCAGCTACTGGAAACCTTCCCCGATCCTTTAACTAGACAGCACCATGCAGGAGGGCAATATAAATCAGATAGAACCAGAAGTCAATACACATATGCACTACATAGTGAGGCAGTAGAGGGCAGGAAGTATTTTGCAGCCTTTCCTCCGACAGTCCAAAGGCAAAATCTGCTTCAGACATTTTTCTGAGTGGCTCTGAGGGGCTTGGTGACCTATATCTCCCAGAATGCACCTAGCTATGGTGCTCGTCATTAAGGGCGTAAACTGAAGCCCACTGAAGGCTATGAGAGGCTTTTTGCAGAGTCTAAAGGGGTTTGGGTTTGGCCCTAAAATCTCTCATGCTGACAGGTTCTTGATTCCAGCTCGATTCTGGAAATAACCTGCCTCATTCATCCCTCCCCTTAGACCCACGATTGACTCCCTTCCTCTGCTGCCTCCTGCCTGGCTGTCATTACTGCAGTTCAAGGATTTGGGGAACGGTGAATCATGAAGATGAGCTTGAATCCTTCCCATGTCGTCAAGCATCGCACAGGACCCAAATAAGGCCCTTACTGGGCAGCTTGTTACATGTCCTCTGTGTTATATTGTTACATGTCCAGCTTGTTACATGTCCTCCGTGTTATATTGTTACATGTCCAGCTTATTACATGTCCAGCTTGTTACATTGTTACATGTCCAGTTTGTTACATGTTGCATGTAACAATCTGGACATGTAACAATGTAACAAGCTGGACATGTAATACACTTTGTTACATTGTTACAAGTCCAGCTTGTTACATGTCCAGCTTGTTACATGTCCTCCACGTTGTTCAGTCCCTGACAGTTTCCCTCTCTGAGGACAGTGTGATGGACCGAGTCTTTCAGTCGTCCCTGTCGGTGTGTTGCTCCAGCGGCCCAATGAAACTCCTGCCCGGGCAGACGCTCTAGCTTCAGTCTGACCACATCCCAGAGACGTCCATGGTCTCGTCCGGGTAACTTTACAGATAAGGGATTGCTGCCCTCGCTGATGAATCTCGTTATCACTCACCAGCTCATATTTTCCCGAGGCGTTTGCTTTTGAAGGCGTTCAGACGTCTGTCTGTACCAGGGGTCAACCTGCCGCCAAGCCGGTCTCCTGGCAACCTGAGGAGCACAGCTGGTTCTGATGGAAGTTGTCTGATTGACCGGGCTATCTGACCGGCAGGCAGATACTTACGCAGCAGTATTCCAATGGCTACTCAACAGGCTCCTTGCCGGCAGCTGCACTTGGTACTGTCTCTGCGTCCACCATCTCTAGTCCTGCTCCAGTCCCTGTCCCAGCTGTACCTGTTCTTGCCCCAGCCCCCAGCTCCGTCCTGCCTTCTGTCTCCTGGCTCTGACTCTCAGCTACACCCTCTGACCTCAGTGCCGGCTTTCCCTTTGGCTTAGGCTTCTGACTCCTGTCTGACCTTTGGCTTTGCTCCACGAAACCACTTTGATAAATGAAGGTGGGGCAAGTAGCACCCTTTAATGGCCACCCAGCCAGCCAGTTAGCTATAAAGTCCCTCTGGTGGCTGTTCTCTGCTTGCTTTACCTGTAAAGAGTTAAAAAAAGTCCCCAGACAAAGGAAAGGGAGTGGGCACCTGACCAAAAGAGCCAATGGGAAGGCTAAAATTTTTAAAAACGGGGAAAAAAACCTTCCCCTTTATGTCTGTTGTTGTTCTCCAGAGACACAAAGCAGCAATGTGTAAGCAGCTTTAAAACCAGGTATGAAAAAGTATCAAATCATACCTCAAACCTACTTATCTAAACCCCCAAATACGTAAGTAAATCAGAGAATGTCTAGGAAGACATGATTAGGGTTATTTATTTTATTTCTTATTGGCTTGTGGACTCCTCTGCGCTAAGCCCAGATGCTTTTGTTTTGCTTGTAACCTTTAAGCAGAACCTCAAGAGAGCTATCTTGATGCTTACTTTTTATAAGTGGGTTTTTTAAATCCAGCAAAAGCTTATGTTCCAGATGTATTTTCTTTGTTTTTGTTTTTAATAAAATTTACCTTTTTTAAGAACAGGATTGGATTTTTGGGTCCCAGGAGGTTTGTGCACATGTTGTTTAATTAGCTGGTGGCGACAGTTGATTTCCTTTGTCTCCTTTTTCAGCTCATCCCGGGGCGGGGGTGAAAGGGCTTGAGGGAACCACACAGGGAAGAATTCTCAAGTGCACCTTTCTGGTTTTAAAGGAGTTTTTTGCACTTGGGTGGTGGCAGCATCTAACCATCCACGGTCAGAGAGGAGCTGTAACCGTGGGAGTTTAATACAAGCCTGGAGTGGCCTGTATTAATTTTTAAAATCCTTGCAGGCCCCCTCCTTCTGCACTCGAAGTGCCAGAGTGGGGAATCAGCCTTGACACTATCCCATCTGGATTCACTCCAACTGGTAGGCCTGACTGTTGCTCCAACCATTAGGCTAAGACTGTCAGTCACTGATAGCACCTTTGGTGGATTTCTCGCTTTCACATTTAAAGACACCTTCACTTGCGATGAAGAGTATTAATCTGACATGGATGAAAGTGATTTGTGTGCGTGCAGTTTATAGGAGTAGAGCGGTATCCCTTTAAATAGCTGGTGAGAAGACTCGCGGTGCCTACGATATTCTGTGATTTAGAAGCCACCAGAAACCACCCAGGAGCCGGTGTATGTATTAGATGTGGGTGGCAAAGGCTATACATCCAGGCCTTGGATGTCTTGTATATTTAGTAAACATGGTTATTTGGGATGCAGCCGTATTGGTGTAGTTTCTTCATATTGGACTTATTGCATAAACAGAAAAAAATCAAAGCAGTGTCGTATCTTTTGTGCTTTATAGTTTGCCCAGGCTGGACAAAGGGCAAAGCTAAATCTATTTCCACAGGGCTGCTACATACTAGCATAACAGAGGTGCATCCCTGCTCAGTGGCAAACAATTTCACTACATTTGGAGCTATGGGGCAGCCCACAGACTTGACTACAGGTCAGATTTCCACCTGCTGTGCTGTGGCCTCTGCTCCCTGCCTGGGAAGCTGGAGACCATCCTTTAAAGATGTTTGTTCATGGTGGGTTTTCAGGGCCAGACGCCTGACAGAATCCAAGTGTTAATGTCCGGCAGGTTACATTTCTTGTGGCCACTGGCAGGCTCCTTCTGCGTCTCCATCATGCTGTGTGCTCGTGGACGCCCTGTGTGAGCTCCCCCTGCTGTTAGCACTCAGGCAGCGCATATGATGGCGCATTAACCTGGGGAGCAGGATACCGTCCTCCAGGACCGGCTCAGGGAGACAAAATGGCAGGATGCAACTCTGCTGTGAAGCGATGGGGATGGTGAGCATGTACCAGTGACCCTGGTAGCTCTCTCCCAGCCACACCGACCCCACAGAGTAGAGGGCAGCGTTGGCACCTGTCCTGCTCACACTGACGTCAACGTGAACACAAGCACAGCTTTTGAGGAAGGGGCTGAAAGACCTTCACGCCTGCTGAAGGCAAGATGGATCCTGGCAGCATCGGGCCTTTAGACAGTGAGGTCTTCAGAGGAAAGACTGGGTCTTGTTACCATGCACACCTTTAGCACTACAGTCAGAATTGTAGTAACTTCCCTTGGGTGTGACCCACAGGCTGATCCTGCTAGGGGCCCAGCACCAGCAACTCCCACACATTTGAATGGGAGCTGCAGGTGCTCTGCACCTCTCCAGATCAGGTGCCTAATCTGCATATGTGTAATTTGCATACATTTAAATAAACTCACAACTATTAAAATTGCTTGCACAATGATGTTTCCTATTGGCCCCGAAGATCTCAGTCCTTGCCCAGGTTCCACACTTCATGAGGCAGCCACCAGCCAGGAAAATAGTCCTCCCTGGGGTGACCTGGATATTTGTTTGTATAACTGTATCACCTAGAGCCCCAAGCATGGACAACACCCCCATTGTGCCAGGTCCCAAAGAGCTTTCAATTTAAGACAGGCGACAACAGAGGGATCCAGACAGACCGATGGGGGAGTACAAGCAAAGAATCAAACAACAGAGTCATCAGAACAGGCAGTGGTCTCAGCATTTCCTTCTGTCTCCAGGAAGGGCTGGTTGAGTTTACCGGTAATTTATAAAGCCCACAGCGGCAGCTGATCAGCTTTGCCTACTCCAAGGTCAAATATGGGAAGTCTCTGGCAGAGCCAGGATTTGACCATACAGTGCTTTAACCACAGATTACCCGTCCTGTGATCACCACAGATTTGTGGCCCTCTTAGCTGCCCACTTCCCATTGGGAAATCAACATTTCCATTTATAGGAACGACTGATGCCTGCAAAACGCTACAGCAACCTCCTTCTTTATGAACCCACATAGGAAGCCCTGCTCTGCAGGGTCCAGGAACCCTGTAGGGAAGAAATATTTTAAATAGCGGTCACACAATGTGTTGCCCACCAGATGCTCAGCTGGTCTAAATTGTCATAGCTCAACTGGAGTCATTGGGTCAGATCCTCAGGTAATCTAAAGCATCCCAGCTCCACTGACTTCGCGCCATTGACTCTGACACTGATTGGCTAAAGATCTGCTCCATTATAATAACGATTCTTCAAATCCCACACTCATGTACTCCTTCCTCAGGGTCCCACTGCATCCTGCCTGCTCGGTGTCTGGTGGGCAGGCTGTAAGCTTTTAAGGGTAGGGCCTGTCTTTATCTTTGTACCACGGCCCCAGTCCCATGAAGACCGATGCTCACGCTTGCCTTTATGCACTGTACCGTTAATTCCATTGATCAGTGAGACCGTGCGTGTCTTTGCAGGACTGGATCCGTGTTCAGCACTGGGCACTCTGCTGGTTCTCCAATAATAATACAAGAGAGAAAATCATACAACACACGCCCAGTCGTTTTTAAAGCTTTCCAGTTGATAAGGTCCCTGTGGACAGACCTCTGAACCACCATGAAACCCCCCACCCCACACACACTGGATCAGTCTGTGTGGCACAGGTGTTTTCCTGGGATTTGCCACATTTCCTATCCTTGGCACGGTGAATACTGCAAAAAACCAGGGTGACATCATCTAAGCCAAAAATGGAGATTGCTGCGTTGTCTACATGAGGCACCTGCGTGTCTCGTGCTATCGATGCAGAGCCCTGCTCACAAATCACATTGTCAGTACATAAGAACATAAGAATGGCCGTACTGGGTCAGACCAAAGGTCCATCCAGCCCAGTATCCTGTTTACCCACAGTGGCCAATGGCAGGTGCCCTGGAGTGAGTGAACCTAAGAGGTAATGATCAAGTGATCTCTCTCCTGCCATCCATCACCCCCCTCTGACAAACAGAGGCTAGGGACACCATTCCTTACCCAGCCTGGCTAATAGCCATTAATGGACTTAACCTCCAGGAATTTATCCAGTTCTCTTTTAAACCCTGTTATAGTCCTAGCCTTCACAGCCTCCTCAGGCAAGGAGTTCCACAGGTTGACTGTGCGCTGTGTGAAGAACAACTTCCTTTTATTTGTTTTAAACCTGCTGCCTACTAATTTCAGTGGGTGGCCCCTAGTTCTTCTATTATGGGAACGAGTAAATAACTTTTCCTTATTCACTTTCTCCACACCACTCATAATTTTATATACCTCTATCATATCTCCCCTTAGTCTCCTCTTTTCCAACCTGAAAAGTCCTAGCCTCTTTAATCTCTCCTCATATGGGACCTGTTCCAATCCCCTAATCATTTTAATTGCCCTTCTCTGAATCTTTTCTAATGCCAGTATATCCTTTTTGAGATGAGATCACCACAGTTGTACACAGTATTCAAGATGTGGGTGCACCATGGATTTGTATAAGGGCAATAAGATATTCTCCATCTTATTCTCGATCCCTTTTTTAATGCTTCCTAACATCCTGTTTGCTTTTTTGACTGCCGCTGCACACTGCATGGACTTCTTCAGAGAACTATCCACGATGACTCCAAGATCTTTTTCCTGAGTAGTTGTGGCTAAATTAGCCCCCATCATATTGTACGTATAGTTGGGGTTATTTTTTCCCAAGTGCATTACTTTACATTTATCCACATTAAATTTCATTTGCCATTTTGTTGCCCCATCACTTAGTTTTGTGAGATCTTTTTGAAGTTCCTCACAGTCTGCTTGGGTCTTAACTATTTTGAGCAGTTTAGTATCATCTGCAAACTTTGCCACCTTACTGTTTACCCCTTCCTCCAAATCATTGATGAATAAGTTGAACAGGACTGGTCCTAGGACTGACCCTTGAGGAACACCACTAGTTACACCTCTCCATTCTGAAAATTTACCATTTATTCCTACCCTCTGTTCCCTGTCTTTTAACCAGTTCTCAATCCATGAAAGGATCTTCCCTCTTATCCCATGGCAACTTAATTTACGTAAGAGCCTTTGGTGAGGAACCTTGTCAAAGGCTTTCTGGAAATCTAAGTACATTATGTCCACTGGATCCCCCTTGTCCACGTGTTTGTTGACACCTCTAAAGAACTCTAATAGATTAGTAAGACATGATTTCCCTTTACAGAAACCATGTTGTCTTTTGCCCAACAATTTATGTTCTTCTATGTGCCTGACAATTTTATTCTTTACTATTGTTTCAACTAATTTTCCCAGTACGGATGTTAGACTTACCGGTCTGTAATTGCCGGGATCATCTCTAGAAACCTTTTTAAACATTGGCATTACATTAGCTATCTTCCAGTCATTGGGTACAGAAGCTGATTTAAAGGACAGGTTACAAACCCTAGTTAATAGTTCCGCAATTTCACATTTGAGTTCTTTCAGAACTCTTGGTACATCCCGAGCAGCTAACTATGAAAAAGGCACCAGTTCCATCGTGTTTCAAATGTGTTTTCCATGCAGGAAGCCTGTTGCTTTGGCTTGTCCCGGATGGGTGCACTGACAGCCACGTTGGGATTAGCTGGTCCGGGGCTCACGTAAATCAGGAGGGCGTTACTGTATCACCTGGAGCTCCAGTCGGTCACTTGCCAGCGGCTCACACTCCGCAGAGTGGCCGTGTGGGGTGTACAGAACTATATCACAGGAGGCAGCCCTGTTAGTGAAATCGGGGCTTCCTTCACTCCAGCATAGTTATACCGGGTCCTTTCCCATTCCTGCTGCTGCCCTGCCTTTCAATCTAAGCCAACTGGGGACACAGAGTAATGTTTAATTCAAGCTTTCAGAGTTGTTTGCACCTTTTCATCACTTCCGGAAGCTGGGGAGCGACTTCCCTATGTGCTTCCGTATCCCTCCCTTCTGCACTCCGCATCCCTATTCGATCTGCACATGAGAAACAGGCTGGCAGAGACCTCAGTGGCTGAAGGCTGTGTGTCTGTCTACAGATGTGTTGACCTGTGCCACATCTAAGCATGCTGGGTTGGGATGGCACATCCAAGTTATGTGTCCCTCTCTCTGCACACAAGAACACTAAACTGGAAGACAGAACCAATGTCCTCCAAGCTTAAATATGCCTTAATTTCAACATAGGACAACACTAGCTATAGACCCAGGCCTAGGGCACCAGATCCTGGAGTCCTGGGATTACGTCAGAATCTCAGCTTTCCTGGGGGAAACAATTTCTAGCCCTAGTGAGTGGGAGGAAAAACTCAAAAATGTGACCTGGCTGTTACTGATGCTGGAGTCTGTAGAGAGCCTGGGACAATGGCTCTGAGACAGAGGAGCGTAACAGACAGAGTGAAGGCTGCTGAAGTTTGCAGGGAGTCCGACACCATCACCCTCATAGGGGTGAATTGTCCCATTCATCTCTGTGGGCTGATATCTCCAACACCCCCGGCTCTGGAGACCTTGCCAAGCCCACCCCAAGAGGCGACTCCGAGGGAAAAAGTACCGCAGCCCTCCCTCATCAAGCAGAGGCACCCGGGCCACTGGAGTGAGTACTGGGAGGGTTCTCACTGCCATTCCCGGAGCAGAGAAAGGGATCCCATGGTACTGCTGCAGTTCTCTGGGAGGAAAGGGGGGTGGGCTCCATGCTACCCTCCAGTGGGCTGGGCAGACGGGCCTCATATCACGGTACCAAATGGGCATCACCTGGCCCCACCTGTAAATTCACTTCCCGCCCTCTCCTCTGCAGCGACCTCATCCCGCGGCTCTTCCATTCCCTCAACCCGACCCTAGTTCACCCCCAGAAAAGACTCACAACCACCTAGGCCTTTATCCGCTACTAGAACTGCCGACCGTGTGCTTCTCCTCCCCCACCCTCCAGTAACAGTCAGGATCTTCTGCTTCCAAAGCCCCTCCTGCGCGAGCTAAAGAAGAACCTCCCTTCGCCATGAGCAGTAGAGGGCTTATGACACACAGCTGAGCAGGCTCTGACACGCTCCTACACAACGGCCCAGTTTACCCCACTGCCCCTCTCCGTCCCCAGTGCTATAATCCGTTTACCCCAGATTATTTCACTTACCTAGAGGTGAACGGGCTGGGACCCCCGGCCTGCCTGAGAAGACTGGGCTGGGGCAGGTTCACTCCTCAGTGGGCTGTGGCCTGGCCAGGGGAGGGGGTGGGGCGGTGGGACTCTGCCCCCATTAGGAAATGCCCTGCCCTGCCCTGCCCTGCCACAGGGAAGGCTCCAGCCTCCTCCCCAGGGGGCTGGGCTGCCTGGGCCCACTCCCTGACTCTCGGGCTGTGGGACCATGCGCCTCCCCGAGCGCACGCCGCAGCCCAAGCGCCCTGGGCGCACCACCCTCCCCGGCTCCCCCTGCCCGGCCCCTCCAATCCGGGCCTGGAAACTACATCTCCCAGCATCCCGCTGGCCCCACATCGCCTCCCCCCACACAGACACCTGAAGAGCCAATGAGGAACCAGGCAGCGCAGCCCCAAATGCCAGGCGGCGCTTCCTGCCCCAGTGACACCGGGGCGCGTTGGGGACGGTGCCGAGGCGCGGTGAGTTGCTGAGGCAGCGCTGTGGGATCCAGGGCGCTCGCCTCTCCTGGGTCCCCGCCCTTGGCCAAGGGGGCTGGGGGAGAGGGGGAACCCCCAGCCACATAAACAGGCGCCCCCCTTCCCCCCCCAGCGTGTCTGGCAAGGGGGCCACCTGCCCGGCCACTGCTCTGCCAGGCTGCGAGCCCCATCCCGGGCTGGGACGACCCTCCTGCCCTCGCTTCTGCAGAGAGCCAGGCTTGCAGGAGATCAGGGACTAATCAGCCAGGGGTCGGGGCCATCTCCCCTCTGCAGGGTCTGCCCCCCTGTCCCTCCATTGCCAGTTGGACCAGGGTGTATTTCCCCCCTCTCCTTAGGACACTTTTCTGGGGCTTGTTATTGCTTGCTCAGCTCAAGGCGCCCTGTGCCTGTGTGGCGTTGGAGACCTCCGCCTGCACCCGCCTCCCCTCCAGAAATCATTGCAAAATAGACGAACCCTGCCCTTGCACGGGGAGTTTTAGTTTACACGCCGTGTGCCTTGTCAGCACTCTGGCGGCTCCCTGGCAGTTCCTTTAAGCTTTCCGGCTCGACCCCCTGCACTAGGGGAAGCTGTGGACTCTTTGGTTAATAGATAATACTCTTAATTTCTTCAGGGACGGGGGTTGAATTTTGAGCCGGGGGAGTTCAGGAAGATTGGCTCCTTCACAACAGTGAACAGAAATAAATCCTATGGAAAACAGGGCTTAGAAGAGTTGAGCCCTGAAATAAAATCAAGTGTCAGGGGGTCGCCCTGTTAGTCTGTAGCCACAATAATCACAGCCGATGAAGTGGGCTATAGCCCACGAAAACTTATGCTGAAATAAACTGGTTAGTATTTAAGGTGCCACAAATATACCTCGTTTTCTTTAAGGAGTCCAATGGCACCTTAAAGACTAACAGATTTATTTGGGCATCAGCTTTCTTAGGTAAAAACCCCACTTCTTTTGATGCATCGGAAGAAGTGGGGTTTCTACCGAGAAAGCTTATGCCCAAATAAATCTGTTAGTCTTTAAGGTGCCAGCGGACTCCTTGTTGTTTCTGAAATGAAACGTAAGCTCTGGAACTGGATTGGCGTTTACAGCTCAGACTTAACAGGCCGAGTTAAAAGGTCCTGATGTGTGTGGACAATGGGATCCATAAACTAATTTAGTAACATTATTAATGGGGGGAAGCACTCGTCATGTCCTTTTATACAGGACTCTAGAATTAATGGCTTTTGGGTTCAGGCTCTTTTCCTGGACAGGTGCCTTGAGAGTTTAATTATGTAATAACTTTTAATGGGTGGGATGGATGAGCTAGAGGGAAACCTCTAATCCCTCAAACCAAGCTGCCTCTTCCAGATGTACCTGATACTAACCAGCTGTCATTTTAGGACTATAATTACCAAATAAGTGGCTATAAAACGCACACATCAGCTGAAGGGTGGGAGAACAGAAATTCAGTTCACTGCTCTGCAATATACTTAATCTGGAGTTGAGAAAGATAGTGTGTTTGTTACTAGCTTTGCAATGTTAGGGACCCCTTCCTGGGTCATTGGAAATGCTAATGCCGATGAGTTGCACTGGGATACCATAGAGATGGGAGCATTAAAGATATCTGGATAGGTGTGAGGTCCTGTACAAAATAGCATGTATGTGTGAATTTGAGGGGTGGAGTTGAGTCTGCAACCTTGATGCATAATCCTTGTTAAATGCTGGAGCTGTGCTATTTTTCCATGCAGGTAGGACTGTTAGCTAATCTTCTTTGGCCCATAAACTCCTGAGGTCAAGAATGTGCCCCTGTCTGTTAGTCGGAGCTGGCCTCGCAGGACTATATATACATGTTTTGCAATGTCAACATTAGCCAGCAGTGTGATTATGCAACAGTGAATGTTTTGCCTAAGAGCAGCTCGCTTGTAGCTAATCACCTTGTCTGCAGGTGTAAGTGTTCCCTGGAGCCATGGAAACTGGTGCTCCTTAGGAGGCATAAGAATCTTTTTTTTTTTTTTTCCCTCCCTTCCAATTTTTTCTTCGGTTTTAAGGCTGCCTTTTTGTGCCATCTCGGCTCACAACCCAGTTCACGGGCCAGGAGGCAGGTAGATGCCAACCCAGGTCTCTAGATGGGCGGGAATAAGGGGACGGTATTCCTCATATCCATCCCAACTCCTTTATATGAGCAAGCTGCAGACCTGCATGCTGAACCCTTTGTTGTCCCAGTGAGGACTGAGTCCTCAGCATCTCGGCTGGAAGCAGTGACGCTGTGGCCATCAGGCCTTAAGCCAGTGCCCTGCCTTGCTCTTTGGGCATGATTCATTGTTCTTTGAAGCTAGAACGTTCCTCAACCTCTTGGAGACTCAGCTGCAGCGAGCAAGACAACAGAATTAAACGTGGAAGACTCTGCTGCCTAGGAACCCTGAACCAGATGTGGCATCACATTGCCCCCCCTGCCCCCCAGCATTCATGGGGCTTGGGTTTCAGCAGGCAACGTGCTGAGCCCTCCTGAAAAACCTCAGTCAGTGACGCCGAATGGAGAGCAAAGCACTTCCGTGCAAATGAGACACCCGTGGGGAGAACTTGGAGCAAGCCCCTTGGGAATCTCTGCTCCATGGTCAGAAGTAGGCTGGCTGGGGAGATGAGATGGGAGCACTGCCCGGCTTTGCGGGTGGGTGGGTGGGTTAGGTAGGGCTGCCTCCCTCAGAAGATCAAGAATTCAGTGCGGATGGGCAAGGGCAAAGACCCGCTGGCGTGCTGGGGAAAAGAGACTGTTGGGTGGGGACTGGGATGGGACAGAAGGTCTTGGTGGCCCTGGGCCCCATTTAGCCTTAAGTCACTGCTATTTTACACAGGGCTAACTTCACCTACCATCAAAATGCAGCCACCTCTGAGGTGAAGTGTGACATCTTCATAATGGTGCACAGCAACAATAAAAAAGCAGCTGATGACAGGAAAATGAAGGATGTTGCTAGAGCCAATGAAAACCGCAGCGAGGATTTAGAGAGCCAGACTGTCATTAACCAAGCTCGGATTTGGCCACCACTCAAAAGTCATTACACCTTACTCCTGTGGCAAAGGTTATGGGATCTTTAAGGTGCCTGTGGGGTCAGGATCTCTGACACACAGCACCCCAAACGCCACAGTGAGGCACTGGAGGCAGGACTTGCCTTGAGGAATGGATGCTCACCATTCTTTGCAGTGCCTCTGTGTTGCTTTGGTGGTGGTGTCCCATCCAATCCCGCACTTGGCTTGCACCCAGGCTAGCTGGCGATGTGGCATCTGACAGCTCAAGCTGACGTGGCTGTTGCTGAAGACGTTTGAACTAAAAACCAGGCGCTGACGTTTCCCGAACAGGACTCTAGCCGCATGGTTTCGTGGTAAGTAACCGAGGTCCTAAGCCCAAGCCCATCTGAAGTGCAGCTAAGACGGGTTCTCATCATCCGAACCTGCAGCTAGCTGCGTTCCCGTCACCAGTTAGAATGCCGGTGATGCTGCTCCCTTCTACTCCAATGCACAGTTACTGTAAGAGCAAGAACAGGCCATCCCCTTGTCCTGGGCGACGGCTGTGCCTGCTGGAGAAAGACTGGCCTGGAAGTTTGGGGTCTTTCCCTAACCTTTGTCCTAGGCTCCTATTAGAACTGGCAATGCCAGGCCTGCAGAGCTGGGGGCATCGGAAGGGGAGGAACCAGTTTGGAAGAGCTGAAGGGCAAAACTCTGCCATCTCCAAAGCAGAACTGTGCTGGGGCGAGCCAGGAGATGCTATGCCAGGAGGGGTTATGCCTATGGAAGACACTAGTGAGCGTGCTGGGAAGCAGGTCTCGCTTCATCCCCAGAAAAACCATGCCCTCATCCTGCTTCCCCAGCATGGCTCCCATGCTATTATGCAGTGGCGGGGCCGTAGGTGCATCGCTGGCAAAGCATACCCCTCCAGAAGTGTTGGCTGGACCATATCCTGCAGCTCAGCTGTAGCTACTGCCTGTGTGATGCCCCGGGAGAAGGGGAGAGGGAAGGGCTGCTTGCTCCACCTAGTTCATGCCTGGCCATAACTTGCCCCTAAGGTCACATCTCACCTTACAAAGTCCTGCCAATATAGATACCCAGGTATAGAGTGGACAGTAACAATAACAATTTGAAGACAGAAGTGACAGAGTCTTGTGGCACCTTAAAGACTAACTAAAATTTTAGAGCATAAGCTTTCGTGGACTAATACCCACTTCGTTGGATGCATGCCTTTGGAATTTGAAGACAGGTATACTGATACCAGCAAACCTTCCCAGTGGAGACACCTCTTATACTGGCAAACGTGCTTTTGCTAGTATAGCTTATGCTGGTTCCCTGAATGAAATAAGCGATCTTTTTTGCCAGTATAACTGCAGCTACGCTAGGACTTTTGCTAGAGTAGAGGCATAACTTTCTGGCATCATTTCTATCAGCCATTACTATGCTGGCAAGCTTCTAGTGTAACCCTGGCATCAGCGTCAAAGGTTTAATCGAGGATGATTGTTGTGCCAGATTTGATGGCAAATTGGCAATAACGAAGGAGGCCATTGTGCTGCAATGAGAGGTGCTTGCAATTGTATAGCAAGGGGGTTTTGCCCTTTGCAGAGGCTTAGAGGGACACAGTCAGGTCCTTATAAAACCCGATCGTCAATAGAATGTGTTGAGAGACTCAGAAAAAATGGTATGTGGAGACGGGGACGGAAAATAACATTTCCCTGCGTTATCTGCAGTTCCCTGCTAAGGAAAAGTCACTAGCAACTGGCCTAAAAATAGGTAAACGTGACCATTTACACCAAATTTTTGTACTTTGCTCATTCTTGGTCAATGGCAGTATACCCAACCCCAAGCATTCAAACACTATGAGATTTGCTTAAATATTATTATTACACTTAAAAAGTCATCATAATTTGGGCTGTTTTTCTTTCTGGCTTGAGCCTCTTGGAGTCCAGTTTTCAAGTTTTGCTTCACAGCCAGGAGGGCTAGAACTAACTATGTCAGTGACATTTGAAATTCTCAAATAGCATCCCTGCGGGAGGTAGGGGTGTAAGAAAAACCATGAGACTCCTGATAAAATACTGGGAGTTGGCAATAACACTGCCTATGGCATTTATTGGAGAAAAGCATAATGTGTCTTTAAACCTCAGTTTTAATAATTCTGAGTCTGTTAGGAACTCCAATAAGGAATTATATTATATGTATATTTTATATACACATTTACACCTGACAATTTCCCTTCAAGTTCTGCCGTTGCAGAGTTGACTCCTTACATAACTGATCAAGTGTCTGGGCATGACTGTAACGTAAAAGGACATTCCAAACATGATCAAATCATATCCTCGCCTTTAGAGAGGTGCAAGATTAGACTATAAAGTTCACATTCATTCCTAGGACATGGGGTTTATGTCGGGAGAGAACTCGCAGAGTTTCAGTATGTAGTCTGTTCGTGCAGATTTATTCAAGTGCCAGCAGATACATGGACGGAAAGGGCCTCTCTAGGACATGGCCTGGCTTCCGTGTCTTTATTTAGCGCTCAGCATGTTGTTCCTGTTTAGTAACTAGCCGACACCACAGCAAGTGCTTATTTCCCATACACCCAAAGCTGCCATGAGCTCCAAATTGCCAACCTCTAGAGCTCAAAAAATCTGGAGTCGGGCCCCCAAAGTTGTAAGATTTTTAAAAACCCTTCTCTTGAATTACCTTCTGATTTTTGAGCCTTTTGGGGCTTCCACCCCTCTCCCCCGTATGTTTTTCTCCAAACCAGTGAGAGCTAGATTTGAGGTTAGTTTGTTTGTTTGTTTTTTAAATGAAAGCTGAGATTCTCATATAACCACATGGCTGCAGGAGCTGGGGCTTTACCAAAACCACCCAATGCCGCAAGAGCTGGCAATGCATACTATCATTCAGATTCTCATTATGTACGGGAAAGGAGAAGAGAATAAATCAAGTCTTCATGGGAGTGCATGAGGCGTGTGACCTTCCCAAACATGCTGTGTCAGCTTTGCCTTGCAAAATGGCAGCTTGTCTCCAAGAGACTGTCTGTCTGAAGAAACTTAAAGGTGCAGTACCCTGAAAATAAGCTAATGTCACAAGAGGCCAATCAAAGGAGCCTGTCTCTCCTCTCTTCCCAATACAGGTTCTCTGTGGGTACTGGTATCTGCTGTAGTCTTGTGTGGGATTCTGCCTGTACGTAGCAGTCGAACACACCCGCTGAGTCGGTGAGCGGAAAAATGAGATGCTGCCCAGCCCCGGGAAGTGGAATCTTAGCCGGGCTTATTTTTAAACTGATTTAAAATATGCAGACATAGAAATGTGGAGACAGGGTCACTGCTAGGCCCAGCAATTTACGGGGAGGATTTTAAAGGGCGGGTACCAAGCTGTGTGACTCGGGCTACAGTTTCATGGGGGGAGTGAGATGTTGCCAGGATCCTTGTGGCAAAAATAGCTGGTGGAGGCGGCTAGCGCAGCTGCTGGATCCAGGTACTGCAGTGCCAGGGAGTCCCGCATGCAGGAGGTGAGGTGAAGCAATGCCAGAAAGGCTGGGGCAATGTGTATGGGGCCGTGGGCTCGGGGGCTGGTTGGTAAACAGTTCATCACTGGCCTCTGGCATGAAAGCACCTTCTGGAAAGGAGGCGTTTCTGCAGACTGCACCAAGCAGCCAGTACCTGGCTGTCGCCTGGAAACCAGCAGAACCACATCAAACCCACTCCGACCAGAAAATTGCTCACTCCCTGGCAGCTACACAGAGGTGCAATCGCCCTGACTGTGGGGAGGGAATGCCTGCATCTGCTTCCTGGGAGATGCCAACAGGTGTTCCACTGGCAGAAGGAGCCATGACTTCTTCCTCCACTCCAGCAGTGGGGCATTGTGGAAAGCTGGCTTCCAAGGCACCAAGCCACCAATTGTCTGGCTTGGTGATTCTGGCAGCTGTAGACCTGGGAGGGAGATACCATTGCACATAAGAGAGATATTCTGGAGGGTACTGGACCTCTGAATCCCTTTCTCCCCCCACAAAGTTCCTGCTGCATAGGGAGTGTTGGCCAGCTGATAAACCAGGGCCTAACCTGGTGCGACTATCATCAGGATTGTTGCAGGTGACTTGGAAAGGCTCTGTGCTGATCAGTCTGTGAAGCTGGACTAGACGGTGCTTGTGGGAAATCAAACATCCAAGTGTGATTCACTGGCTTGGTCCAAACAATCCCATCTCCCTCTAGTGGCTGGCCCCAGTTTGATAGTTATTCCCCGTTAACAAGCTCCTCCTTTATCTCGAGGGGCTATGGCTTTTAGCTTTGAGGCTGAGGTCCTTCCGTCGTTCCTGCTAACCATCGTGACCCTAGCAGAGGTGAGCACGTGTGCAATCAGGCAGATCGGAATAATCGCTTACCGACTTAGTGTCCTTTTGGTTCCTGCAATCTCTGCTTCAGTTCCCAGCTGACATTTCTCATGCATCAAATGCAGCAAGTTAGCTCATCACTTACGGTGAAATTCACAAGTCTTGAGTTTTGAGCGCTTAAGTGGTGCAGACTTTTCAGGGCTGGTCCTCTGCACCGGGACAATTTAACATGAATTGACTGGCATGAGCCTTTACTGTTTCAAACTTCTGGACTTTTAAGAGCTGGCAGTAAACTCCAGGGAGTTCACTTGCTGATTTTTGTTTGAAGCTTTGTATAGCTTAAGTGACACTATTGCTACATAGTCCTGGAATGGAATTCTTGTTTGCCTCACTGGTGTGTTATGTAGAACAAGGTCTTTCTGTACAGAAGAGATCCCTGTCTCCTGGGCAGTTTAGACCTGATTTATCCTATCTTGCTGATAAAGACAAATTGCATGTTTGAAATTTCTCTTTAAAATGGCCTAAATTATGAAGCTAGTGCTGCTGCTATGGTTATTCTAGTTTCTGATAGTTCTTTGATGAATAGAAATCAGATTTTCTGTCCTGTGAAAAAATCTTGAGATTTCTGAATTACCTTTTTGTCCCAAGTATGAATGAAAAGCCAAAACTTTTCACAAAACAAAATTAGCAAAACTTGATACAGTTTGAGCAAAACATTTTTGTTTGAATAAATTTAAAATGTTTCATTTTGATTTCATCCCTTCTTTAAAACATTGTATAAATAAATTTGAAACAAAACTCAAATCTTTGTCTGAAAATGGAAAAATGGGATGTTCTGACTCTTTTTTAAAAATAATTTGAAAAAAGTTTCATGTGAAATTTTATCAAATACAATTTTGCAAAAGAAGTTGGTGTTTTCCAGAGAAAACTATTCTGATTAAAATTTTCTGCTGAGTTCTAGATAGATCCCACTTCAGGCAGAAGAAATCTAATCCAGGTCTTACCTGTGACCAATAAATACGAAGTGTTGATTAAGGCAAAGATCAGACAAATATAAGGCACATCTTTGATCTGTGACGGAAATACATCAGTCCAGAAGGCTTTGTGTAGGTTATTTTATGTGTTTGTTTTGTTTTGATCCAGTCAAAAATAAATGAGTGCTATGCTATTGTTGGAGATCAAACTAAACTGTGTGGCAGTATCAAAGCAAACCGGGATGGCACATAAACTGCATCCCAGTAGACAGTATCTCACTTGTTTGCAAAGATTTGCTCTTGTTTTCTTCCATACACAGAGCAACCCTATACTTGGTCTAAATGGCTCTTTCTAGAATAAGGAAACAAGACTACTTCTGGAAGATTATGTTCTTTTTAAATCTTCCCAGAGAGAGAGAGAGCACACAGTGTGCAAGACTTTTTAGTAGGTGACGGGTAGGGGGTTAATGGCAGTTGTGTCACTATTTGTGGCATTCTAAAATAATGTTAGAAGCATCCTCTGCTTGGATGCCAAGACCAGAATTCTCAGAAACAGGAGGCTAACTCTAGGCTTCCAGACTGGCAGCCTAACAGGTGGGAGCTACTTCATACTCGTATGTTGGACATCAGGATATGAGTATCTCCGTTCAAGGAACTAAACAAAAGGTTACAAATGCCGGGACACAGAGAGACAAATGCAATGTCTCTAAGGTGCCACAAGTACTCCTTGTTTTTTTTATTAATGGAACAGAGCTAAATTGCATATAGTAGCATAAACCCTATCCATATGAAAACCCAATAGTGACTGCTATTGCAGTGGTCTATATGCGTGGCCACTTTCATTGTGCCATCTATGGAGATTTCAAACTCCCCCTCCAGAGGTAGTGTATGTTTTTTGGCCTAACAAACACTGCTGCCGTCGGGTTTGTGTGGCCAAATCTCCCTGTGTTGTATTAGGCACTTTCCCTTCTGAGTGCTACTGCATGCGCGCTTTAAGTTTGTTTTGCAGGTGCCCACATCTGGTGACAATAAATTGAGTGTGAAGGTAATTTGGAAAATGCTGTGTAAATGCTTATGACAAATGTCTTCACCTTGGCTACAGTCATTGTCCTCTTCAGTAGGTTAGAAGTGAACTGAAATATAAAGTAAGTTGCCCAGATCTGTGCTATTTTGAAAACCAGGCAAGACTGAGTTTAAACTCATCCCACCTCTTTGCCGAAATAACTTCCTGATCACAAGGCGCACTGTGTAAAGCGCATGAGCAATCTGACATGGGTCATTACATTCATGCTCTGCAGCCTTCATCTGTTGCTAGTATCCCAAGGATCTGTTAACATGAGAGCTGGGCTAATAGCATGAACCCATGTGGACCCACCAAGGGTTGTGGTGGATTCTCTGTCACTGACCATTTTTAAATCCATGCTGGATGTTTTTTTCTAAAAGATCAGCTCTACGAATTATTTTGAGGGTGGTCTCTGGCCTGTGTTATACAGGAGGTCAGAATAGGTGATCACAGTGGTCCCGTCTATGAATCCAAGAAATCCATGCCTAAAGCCTGCAGAAAGAATTGCCTCTTGCATCTGTCTTGAGTGTAAGGTTTTCTTCTCTGCTTATTGCTATTCATTTTATTGTTACTGCCACAGTCCTCCCTCCTCCCCAATGACTTGCCAGCCAACTGGAGCTAAAGGCAGCACCACACTTTGAAGAAGGGTTTGTGGCCGATACAGCAATATCCTGGATAAACCTTACTGAATTAAGTTTACATAGCTTAGGAGTTCATTGTATTTAAAAATGCAAATGTTTATATGTTACTGGGGAATTGTATGTAATTTATTTAAGGGGAAGACAGGAATAAGATAAACCCTGGAAAGTGTTATGAGCGTCAAAGGACTCTTAAAATTACAAGCCAGATAAGCCTGAACTTTCAGTTGAGTGGCTGTCTCAGGAAATACTTAGGAAAAGGAGAATGCAAATTACCCACTGTGACCCACTGTACCTCAGAATGGCACCCTGTAACCTCCATATTCATCCTTTATAGATGGTTGTGATCGTTCATACAAAGCATGTCGTGTGAGTTTTCATATGAAAGGTCATGATCTGGTGAAACCCATTGTTCTGTCCAAATCTGTGTATCATTAGTGCATATGAAGTGATGAGACTTTTCTCTGTGGTTGTTCCTGAAATATGCTGTAAGTTTGCTAATTACACCAAAGGACCCCCACCCAGGAGGGTGCTCCATGGCTGTTCATCAGCAGGAGTGTTGTAAATCCCATGATTACAATACAGGATTGAGGGTATAAAATAAGGAACAGTGGCAGCAAGTCTTTGCCTTTCTCCTCCCACCTATGCTGGAAGCAACTGGAATGCCAAAAAGATGATTATCTGAGGAGACTGGCCCATGCTTAAGGGGAAGCCTGTGTATTAAGAATTGATTTAAGAACAATTCACTGGCCACAGGCCTTGTTGAAGTTGGAGTGATCTTTGGTATGCTTATTAGCACGAATGTAGCTTCTATTATCATTTTTAATGAGGTTTCTCTGTAACGCTTTCACTTTATGAATAAACGTACTTGCTTAGAAAGAGCTGTGTGGTAACTTATAACTCTGGCAATTACAATGTTCTGTTACAAGGAGAAAAGTGCAGCGGGCTCGCTTAGGCAATCTAACTGCACTGGGGAATTCACAGTGCAGAGAAGGAACCGGTCAGCCTAGAAATACCATGGTCAGGAGAGAGAGAGAGAGAGAGGTCTCCACGCAAGAGAAGTGACAGCTGGGGAGCCAGAAACCTGAGAGTGGGTGTCTCGGCTAGACCCTGGAAGGGGAATGCAGGTGCAGTTACCCTGAATTGTGACCGATGGAACTCAGGTTAACTCTGCAGTGAAGACAAGACATAGAAGTCATAGTTACGGCTATGTTTTAGTTTCGGGTATTTTTAGTAAAAGTCATGGACAGGTCATGGGCAGTAAACAAAAATTCATGGCCCGTGACCTGTCCATGACTTTTATTATATACTCCTAACTAAAACATGGGCTAGGGGGCCGCAGGTGCTCTGAGGGGTGAGCCGGGGACACCATGGGTGCTGGGGGGGGGCAGGACTCCTGCTGGTGGGGAGGAGGGGGAGACAGACAGCAGCATGCAGCCTGGGACCCTTGCTGGGTGCTGGGGGGCCAGGCAGAGGAATGCGGCCTGGGACCCCTTTTGGTGCTGGGGGAGGAGGGGCTGGGCTTCATGCCTCTGCCTGGTTCTGACCGGCATGTCCCTGCAGCTCCTAGGGAAGGGGCGACCAGGAGGGCTCTACGTGCTGCTCCCGCCACAAGCGCCGTCTCCGCAGCTCCCATTGGCTGAGAACCGCAGCCAATGGGAGCTTTGAGGGAGTTGCCTGCGGGCACAGGCAATAGCCCCTTGGCCCCTCTGCCTAAGAGCTTCAAGGACAAGCCAGTGGGAGCTGGGAAGCCTCCCTTTTCCCCCCAAGGTAAGTGCCACCCTGCACCCTAACCCCCTGGCCCAGCCCTGAGCCCACACCCAAACTGCTTCTGGCCCAGGGGCTGCTCGGCTTGGGCAGCCCCTGAGCCTGCTATGGCAGAAGTCAGGGAGGTCGTGGAAAGTCACGGAATCTGTGACTTCCACGACAGGCATGCAGCCATAGTCCTAATGAGTAGGAGGCTTAGGAGAGACGCTGCAAAGTCATTAGAGTTGGACCAAAAGAAAGTGAGAGAGACACACACAAACCCCACAGGCCTGGGGGGGAGGATGGTTGATTTTGCTATTGAGTGCTAGAGACCCTACCATCATCTATGCTGCTTCCATGGCTCTGCTCTAGCCAGTTCTGTTCTACGCAGCAGCCAATAGAGGGTTATTATAATCCCATTTTGAGGCATGGATTTGCCAAGATCCTAGCGGCTTTCAGTTGGCAGCCAGCTTGCTTGCTTCAGCCCGGGGGTGTAAGACTATAAAGAGCAAAGCAAGAACAAGAGAGGGAGCAGAGAGGGTGAGAGAACATTGGAAGGCAGCACAAGAATGGCAAGAGATAAGAGCACAAGGAAAAAGAGACCTCATTGAAACAGCAGCCAACTGTTTACGCCTCTAATGGTCAAGCATCTGCCTATATATTTCTGTCCCTCCCTGTGTCCCTCTGTCTCTCTGCAAATCTCATCTGAGAAGATCTCTTTCTTTGATCATTCGAGCGAATCAAAGTGTTTTCCAACACAGAGGGGTTTGGGTGGGTTTTGTTTTTGAAGTTTTTGTAATTAACAACACTGGAGGTTTTCACAGGGTTTTGGTTTTTGGTCAAATGTTTTTTGAAGAAAATCAAAAAGTGTGTGGGTTTGTTTAGTTTTGATCAGAAAAATCCAACATTCCCCATTTCACTTCAACCCCCTGGAGGAGGGCACGGGGGGGGCTGGGGTGTGTGGGGGGTGGGGAGGGGTAGTGTAAAGTCAGAGAGGGTTCTTTGCTTCTCAGACCAGGAAGAAAGTTTTTCAATAGAAAACTTCAGGAAAAAATGCACTTTATTTTTTTGGAAGTTACTTGTGAAGTATACTCCCCCCTCCACCAGCTCTACTGAATAAACCATGTTTGGAATGATTTCTGGAGAGATATAAGCATTAGTGTGCCATACAAAGTACCTCCACCCGCTGCCAGCTAGCCTATAAAACTGTTTCTATTCCTGTTTCCCTCAACAACCTCTCCTATGCACTGATTCTCTACTAACCTGCCCCTCATGGATGCCGTGTTTAAGAGGCTAGGGAAGGCTAAGGCTCCCCAAAAAGGCCGGCCATGCAACAGGGAAAGGCCACGGATGCGGCACTGGTCACCCCTCTGGAGGCATCCCGGCCCACCGCTGCCTTTGGAGCAGTGGAAGTGAAGTGGAGATGAGTAAGCAGTGGGCGGGGAGCCTCGGAGGAGGGGCAGAGCAGGGGCAGGGTGAAGGGAAAAGGTACAAACAGGAGAGAGACTGAAGGAGTCCAGACCAGAAGGCCTCCTGATACCTCAAGGACTGTGTTAATATCATGCCTGGTAAATAAGAAAAGTGGAACCGGAACATAACCAAAATTGGTGCATTGTAAATGAGGCCTAATGAGAAGACAAAGCAACGAGGGGATAGGTTGTTCCACCCATCACTCTTTTTGTGGGTTCTTAAAGAGACTTTTGAGGAGAAAACTTAGCAAGTTTCACCATCGTGGCTGCCACCTCCACAGTCTTCCAGAACGTTCTTTGTCCTAATCCTGAGAGATTCCCTGATCAGACCAGGACAGACAGAGACCCATCTGAATCCTAAATGGGTTGAAATGGCTTCAGACTGTAACAACAGCAACACCGGCGCATCTCAACTAACTTCTCTTTTTCCCCAACAAGGACAAGTTATCACCATCTCTGAGACACCTGAGAGTCTGTCAAACAAGGTGGTTTGGGTTTCTCCCCCTCCCTTCTAAACTCCCTCCAACTAAAGGGAAGGGAAGTGCCTAAATTAAAGCCCCATTGAATGCCTTACATTTCAAAGGCTTTCATTGGTTGTCCTTTTCTTTATTTTTAATAAAAGGTTAAGAGGATGTTTCCTGGTGTGTTTGCCATGGTGCTCAGCAAGCAGAGATCTTTGTACCAAACCCCAAACCTTGTTCAACACTGTTTACTGTTGCACCGTGACTGGGTTATGTTACCACTTATTCTATCTAAATGAATGCAACAGCTCTAAAGTTGATGTTTACAGCAGGCTTTTGAAATTCAGCAGGGTTTTGCCCTGTGAGTTCTTGTGAGTCTACTAGGCAGCATCCCACCTGCTTTTCCTTTGCTCCAACGCCTACCGGGAGTTCTGCCTCCAACACAGATGCTCAGAGCTCTCCTATTCTGAGTCAAGAGGATCCAGCCTGGTCCCACTGTTTTGCTTCCACGGTGAGCCCCAGCTCAGTTGGAACACGCAGGCGGCAAGTTCCAAGGGTGAAGTCCTGGCCCCATTGGAATCAGCAGGAGCTTTGCCCTTAACTTCAATGGGGGCAAAATTTCATCCCAGCAATGTCATGCTTGTGATTATTTGGATTGAGTGAATCTAGGTGGATTTTCACCACTCACCGTGCTCTGGTCTGTGGGCCTCCCACCTAGATAGGTAATGAGGAATTCCTTCAATCCTCAGCAGTTCTGGCCTTCATTATTGGCTCCTTCACAGCCAGCCTGAGGAGAGTTGCACTTCATCAATTTGGTTCTTATGTGTTTGAGGGGAGAAGTGTTGCCTAATGGCTAGAGGAAGTGCCTGTGAGCCCGGACCCCTGGGTTTTATTTCCAGCTCTGCCACTGACCTGCTGTGTGACTTTGGACACGTCCTTTCCCCTTCTCGTGCCTCAATTTCCCCATCTCTAAAATGAGATGAACACAAATGTATCCATCTTCTAGAGAGGTAGAGACTGCAAGGTGATCAGATGACTTAACTGAGAAAACAGAACACAGCCGCGGTCTGCAAGGACAGCCCCTAAGGAAATAACCTTTCCAACAAGAAATGAAAGGGTGAATAAAGAACTACTGAGCCGGGAGTTCTAACTAGTTCTGTGCTCCTGGGCTGATCCCAGCCCTTCTGAGCAGACAGTTTATAGCCTTTCCTGAAGCACACCTGCACGGAGCTCCAAGTAAACCCTTGGGCACTAGAGACTAGGTAGTGGCCTGTCTGAGGCTAAATTTGTATTTATAGAGTTTGGAGATGCTCAAAAGATTTTAAAAAAGCAAAGGCTGCAGGAGACAGTGTCACAATAGATTTTATCTATTTCTATGGCAGTTATCTAAGCCCTTCATAATTATTAATGGATTATGTGAGGTAGGGAAATTTTTAGCTCTGTTTTCAGAAGGGAAACTGAGGCACAGGGGAGCTTAAATAACTTGTCCAAGGTCACCCAGTTCAACCTGCCTAGCCTGGTTCTGTCCACTGTGCTATGCTCCCTCCCATGCTGCCCTTTCATTCTGTGTGTGTCCCATTTCCCCCTCCTTATGGGCTGTGATCCCATCTCCCTGTAACATTAGCAATGCAGTCACGCGGGCACTGCCAGCTCATGGGAGAACAATAAGAACACTACCGCACAGAGATGCTGTGAGTCAGCAGGGACTGAGAGCTGAAAAGCAGTAAGAGGGAAGCTGAATGATTCAGGACCTAGAGGGAACCTGAGGTTTGAGAGAAAGTGAAGGAACACGACTGCTATTTGGAGACAGAATGAAGGGAAAAACACTGGTGAAGTCTGGACTGGACAAATCTCTTCACCCCTCCGTCAGAGGTGTTTAGCTTTCTAGCCTTTCAGTTGCTTTAAATAATGGGATTATTGTGGAATTAAGGGGTGATTAGCCCACATGAGTGATCGGTTTAATTAAGTGAGCTATACAGCAGCAAAATTCCACTGAGACCTGGCTTCCCTCATTCCTGAGCTCGAGGATGATGGTAAGTAGAATCATCAGGTGGTCACACTTCAGTCTCTGCCATTTAATCCCTGAATTGCTTATTCTACAGGTAGGTAGGATGGGATCCCGTTCACTATAGCACTTCACACCTGATCAGGGCCTCGGTCCTGGTCATTGTAGGATGGAGCCCTAGGGATTTCTCTTCTCCCTCTGAAGCGGCAAAAATCAGTCATTGCTGGAATTAAAACTGGAAGACAACAGGTAGAGGTTGGAGCTGCTAAAGCAGACCCCCTATCTTCTTTAGGCACCCTCGCCATTTTAGGTATGGCAACTTGTAGTCTTGTGGGAATTCTGCATCACTGTGCAGTGCAGAATTTATGTTCCCCACAGAATTTTATTTTTCCCCTGCAGAATTTGTGATCTCCCACTGTCAGTCTCATGCATGGCGGGGCTCGGGCTGTCAGCCCCACGCATGGCATTAATTTTTTTGGCACAGAATTCCCCCAAGAGTAAACTTGCTATTTCTTCCTGCTGAAGAGTTGGTGCCAAGGATTACAGAGTGGCTTTTAGCATCAGAAATTAGCTGCATGCGTGCTGTTGTTCATGTAGGCTCAAGGGCATGCAGGGTGTATACAGGGGTACTGTTTACTAAGTGATGATAAGAATCCTGTCCAGAAGAGAATATTGTCCAAGGCCCTAATCCTGCAGACAGGCAGAAAGTTGCACAGAAAGTTGCTTAGTCCTATGAAGTCAGTGCTAGAGAGTTAAAAAATGTGCTTGCAAAATCAGAGCACTGACAGACAGAGATGGAATGCAGTGAAGTCTGAGATAAGAGATCATGGAGTTAGATATTCATGTTTCCCCACAAGTCCTGTTGGTTCTAGTTTTAAGACAGAAAACTTTGGTTTTCCAACAAGTGTTACAGCAAAGGCATGGGTGTTGTCAGCAGAGGCTGAGGTGATTAGCAAGAGAATGATAGTTGAAAAGAGGGAGAAGATTTTTAGCAAGGCCTTGAACAAAAGCAAAGATTTCTGGTGTATTGATTGATGAGGGAACTTAATGCCTAGGTAGCAGCATGGAAAGTGAGACATTAAAATCATGGGTTTTTATTAACCAATAGAACTGGTCATTTTATTTGTTAAAGCAAAACTGAAATTCTGTATTTTGATATAAAAGTGGAAGCTAAACACTTGTTTGGTTAAAAATGACATTGCTTCTCAGGGGAAAAACGTTTACAAAAAGGGTTGGGTTTCTGGCTTTCCGTTGATACCAGAAAATTTGGGTGGAGAGAAGTTCTGAAGTTTCCTGAAAAAGTGAAAACTTGATCTATTAAACTGATTGTAAAAATCCCTAGTGGCTTGGTCACCACCTGGTATCTCTACCGCCATCTCCTTCCCAAAGTATTGCTTCCTCCCATACTTTAATGATATCTATGCACAGTACTATAAAATGCTAGCATCGTTTGGTGTGATATCAAAATTGGTAATAGTGCAGACTTCACAGCAGTGGATTTCATGGAGTTTCTGGCATGTCTTTCCCCCTTTTTAGGGTAAAGGCTTTGTTTGTTTAACACTTTTGTCGTTGTAGGTTGATTTGTTTCAGGGTGTTCTTGTTGTTGAATAGGGTTTATTGAATAGAAGGGGTAGGGATCAGTGTTCCAGGTGTCATTCAGTGGTGGAAAAATTGTTTTGAAGAGGAAGATTTTGCAGCGTTTCCTAGAGATGGTCAGACCCTGAATTCACCTGATCTCCTTTGGAAGTTTATTCTTCTGCGGGTTCCCTGGGGCTAATCCCCATCCTCTTAACTGTAATCCTTGTGGGGTATGTCAGGCTATAATTAAGGCTTCGAATCTTTCACCGAGGTCACGGATTCCATGAATTTCCAGGATCTCTGTGATTTCTGCAGCGGCTGGTGTGGCTGACCCCAGGACTGCCCGAGCAGCTGAGGTGGCCCTGGGGCCAGCTGTGCTGGCCGCTGCTCCGACGGCACCTGGCAGCTGGTCCTAGGCGTTGCCCTGGAGTAGCAGTACGTGAGCAGCAGCGGTGCCCCCAGCCACCCCGCTCTGGGAGGAGCAGCAGCGGTGGTGGGGCCCAGGATGCCCCCTCATCCCAGAATGGTAGTGGTGGGGCCATGGACTGGCCTCTCCCTCTTGCCCCCCACCCCAGGAGCAGCAGCTGTGGCAGGACCCTGGGCCACACCCCACCTCCAGGCATAGCAGCATCCACTGGAGCACCCCCCATCCCCAGCAGCAGGTAAGATTTTAGTTAGGGGTATTTTTAGTAACAGTCACAGACCGGTCACTGGCCGGGGCTTTTACTAAAAATACCCGTGACTAAATCGTAGCCTTAGCTATAATGCAGAGGAATCCCACAAAGCACTGCTTTCTTCTGTTTCTGTTAGAATAAGGAGCACAGAGGAGAGACAAGGTGGGTGAGGTTATACCTTTTATTGAACCAACTTCTGTAACCCACAAGGGTTACAATTAAGAGAATGGGGATTAGCTAACCTCCAACAAAAGTGCTCACTCATGAAATCTGTAGCCCCCTTTGGTCCTATGACTACAGAGGTGTTAACTGTCCACTTCACCTGGAAGGATCCCTTAGAAAATGTGCTTCTGCTAAACTGCCTGTTCAACCTTGTATGTGGCTGTGACGCTGAGGATAGGTCTACACTACCCACCGGGTCGGTGGGTAACGTTTGATGTATCGGGGATCGATTTATCGCGTCTCATCTAGACGCGATAAATCGATCCCCGAATCGACGCCTGTACTCCACCTCGGCAGGAGGAGTAAGCGGAGTCAATGGGGGAGCTGCCGCGGTCGACTTAGCGCCGTGAGGATGGCTGGGTAAATTGAACTAAGATACTTTGCAACTTTAGCTACATGTCATATCTTAGTTCGAAACCCCACCCCACCCCAGTGTAGCCCAGGCCTTAGTGCCTTTCCCAGACCTGAGGAAGAGCTCTGTGTAGCTCAACAGTTCTTCTCTCTCCAACAGAAGTTGGTCCAATAAAAGCTATTGCCTCACCCACCTTGTCCCTCTAATATCCTGGGACTGACATGGCGGCGAGGCATACAATGAGGGACAAAGTGTTAGCCACAAGGTTATTCTTCCTCTGCTTCACTGTAGAACTTCTGCCTAGACTCCCCGGCTTCCTGCTACAGCTTTAATACATAGCCTTGTAGGGCATGCAGAATTCTTGCTCTCAATTGCAGTATTGTCACTCAGGGCTTGTAACCATTGCTGTCCCGCCGTAGGCGTTGAAGGCATGCAGCTTGTAACAGACGGGGTCTCCTTATTTTCACAAGCAAGCACTTTGAAACAAGGAAAAGAGCAAATTATTTCCCATTAATCTTAAAAAAATCAGCCCAAGAATCTGCATTTGCTCTTTGTGTATGGGCAGCAGAACCACCCCATCAGCCTCAGGCATGAGAGCAGCAAATCCATATCCTCCAGGTAAGGCCCATTAGAAACCTTTCTAGTAAGCAGCAGTGTTTGTTGCAGATCTGGCATCTCTCTCTTTGCTTTAATGAGACACTGGTGCACAGTGTACCAGGCAGCAGCTGTGAGCGATGGGATATTACTGACACCTTGTCACTCTAGGATTTGTCACATTAGAGGACCACAATCCCAGTTCAAATGAACCTTCTGGTGGCTAAAAAGCCAATGTAAAGGCTCAAACTTGTGCAACTGGCGTAATCAAAATGCAACTCACAAAGCAGCTGCAAATAAAAGCAACAGATCCGGCCAGGGTGCAACCCTGTCTGGAAACAGAACCCTTTACTCTAAATCATTCATATTAAGGCAGTACCTAGGAATCTTAATCAAGCCGCCGGGCTCCAGACTGCTAAGTCTTGTACAGATACTCAAGCTGCATTAGACAGAATGCAGGAGGTGAGTGAGAGGGATTTGGCTAAGGCTTGAGTTAGCACAGTTTGTCAGATGACAGTCCAATCACTCTGTGTGGTTTGAGTGATGTTTCACAGTGAGCTAGGTTGACGCTACAGTTGTTAATTGAGTGAAGATAACTTGAGTTAGCTGTGGGGAAGACTTAGACATAGATCAAATTAAGTTTGGTTGTTTGGAGATCATTGCCTGGTTACTCTTCTCTGGCTGTTAATTAGCACTGCCCAATGAAAGTGTGTAAAGCTTTTCAATTTAGCCTCTAGTTTTAGGCAAGATAATACCTTAATCCAGACTTTTAAAACTAGAAAGGCCTAGTGCAATGTGTTTCTCTGATTACCATCTTCCTTTCAACACACATGCAGTCTGGCTACCACTAAACAAAAACCAGAATTTCAGTTTTATAGGAAATTCTGGTGTTTCAACATTTGTTTTAATCCCAAAGTAGATGGAACCATTGAATGAAAAAAATAATATTTCAATGAAAAGTTTTGAATCACAAATGTTTGGTGATGTTTTGACAATTTTTGTTTTTTTAAAAGAATGTTGGTAATGTTTTTGGTCAACGTTTTCACAGCCCTGAATCGAAAGGTTGTTTTAATCTGTTAAACCAAACGGAAATGCTTCTTTCTGAGTCCGTTTGATGTGAAACTGCCTCTGGTTTGGGTGGTGTCCCCAAACTTTTTACCTCACTGCCCCCCAGGACTGGGAAGTGTGGCGACGATCGGAGCCGGGGCTGCGGCGGGGGGGCCAAGGCTGGGGCTGGTGTCGCAGCCGGGCCGGGAGCCAAAGGCTTAGTCCTGGGCCAGCCGCAGCTGGGGGCAGGGCTGGAAGGAAGCTGAGGCCAAGCCAGCAGCCAGGTGTGGAGCCGCAGCTGGGCCAGCAGCCAGGGCTGGGCCAGGGGGCAGGGCCAGGAGCAGAGCCATAGCCAGGCACTGGGGGCTGAGCAAAGCTGGATGCAGAGCAGGGCTAGGTGGCACTCCCTCCCTCCCGACCCTCCGCGGGGGCTGGCCACTGCTCCCAGCCCCCTGCCCTGAGCGGCTCACGGAAGGGGACTGGAGGGGATATGCCTCGATTCCACCCCCTTCCCCAAGGCCCTGCCCCCGCTTCTTCTCTGCCTTGCTAGGAGCAGCGAACATGCTGCGGCTCCGTTTGTCCCCCTCCCCTGCAAGGGCCATCGGCCTGCAGGGAGGGAGGGAGGGATGGAGAAGAGGAGGAGGAGGGGGCAGGAACGCACCATGCTGCGGGAAGAGGCAGGCGAGCCGGGCAGGACCAAGCTTCCCGCAGGGAGCGGGAGGGCGCCCTTTGGCGGTGGGGCGGAGAAGAGTGGGCCGGGCTGGGCAGGATTTTTAATGGCACACTGCAGGCATGCCATTAAAAATCGGCTCACATGCCATCTTTGGCACGCATGCCATAGGTTGGTTTAGATTGTTACCTCTTCAGGACAGGGGCTGCCTGCTACTCCATTTGTACAGTGCCTGGCACAAATGGGCCCCATTGTTGCTTGGTCTCTAAGATCTACTACAATATATTTGACTTAGAGGACGCTTATATGTCTTTTTTTCCCCTTCTATTTCAGACACCGCTGTTCAGGGATTGAAGGGATCTGGGGACGAAATGACAGCTGCATACACCACTGTTCCTTTCTGTTTTTTGGGAGCCTGACAAGAACTCCACAAAAAGTAACTAAGTGTTTTAGGCTTTCTATAAAATCAGTTGGCTTGTTGTTGTTTAGAAGCGAGGGCGTCAGAAAGAATAGCATCATGTACACATTCCTGCCTGAAAGCTTCACCCCGGTGAAGCCAAAGCCATCCAAGGAGCTGAAGCCAATGATCGGGGCAGTAGCGGTTGGGCTCATCTTGTTCATTGCGGCAGTGGTGGCTTGGTGCTACTACACGGCGTCTCTCAGGAAGGCGGAACGGCTAAAGACCGAACTGATGGACCTGAGGAAGGATGGGTTCATCATCAAAAACCACAATGGGGAGGTGGTCTTCAGACTGGCCTTCCGGTCGGGCACCCTCGACCTGGAGTCCTGCTCGAAAGAAGGGGAGATTTTAACTTGCACCAGGTCGGACAGAGGGAAGCTGAATTTCTTCATTCAAACGGTCAAGCCCAAAGACACGGTGATGTGCTACCGCGTCCGCTGGGAGGAGTTTGTGGTGGACACGGTGGTCGAGCACACCATGTTTTGGGAGGACGCTCACTGGTACGGGGGCTGTGAAATGAGCGTCCAGCACTGGCCAATCAGACTCCCTGGGTACCAGGAGCCCATGCCCTTTGTGACGAGCGACGTGTATTCCTTCAGGGGCAGCTTTGGAGGCATCTTGGAAAGGTACTGGCTGTCCTCGAAAGCGGCGGCTATAAAGATCAACGACTCGGTGCCCTTCCACCTGGGGTTCAACGCCAGCGAACGGTCGCTCTTCTTTCAAGCCAGGTACAAAGATTCTCCCTACAAACCTCCCCTTGGGCAGCAGCCTTTCCCGGAGCTGAGCTACCGTGTCTGCGTCGGCTCGGATGTGACCTCCATTCACAAATACATGGTGCGCAGGTACTTTAACAAGCCTTCTAAGATCCCATCTGAAAACGCCTTCCGGTACCCCATCTGGTCTACGTGGGCTCTGTACAAAAATGATATTGACCAGGATAAGCTGTTGCGATTTGCCGAAAAGATCAAAAAGTACCACTTTAATTGCAGCCATATTGAAATCGACGACACCTACACGCAGACTTACGGCGACTTCGACTTTGATCCGGTAAAGTTCCCTAACGTGACAGAAATGTTCAAAACGCTGAGAAAAGAGGGATTTAAAGTTACCTTGTGGACACATCCCTTTATAAACTACAATTCCTCCAATTTTGGAGTGGGGATAGAGAGGCAGCTCTTTATCAAGGAGCCGACAGGGAAACTCCCCGCGATGGTGAAGTGGTGGAACGGCATTGGGGCCATATTGGATTTTACCAATCCCGCAGCCAGGGAGTGGTTTCAGAGCCACCTGAAACAACTGCGGTCAAAGTACGACATCGCATCCTTTAAATTTGACGCTGGTGAGGTAAGCTACCTGCCAAAGCAGTTCAGCTCCTTCAGGCCCTTGTCGGATCCCAGCATCTGGTCCAGACGCTACACGGAAATGGCCATTCCCTTCTACGAGCTCGCCGAAGTCCGGGTCGGCTACCAGTCCCAAAACATCTCGTGCTTCTTCCGCATCATCGACCGCGACTCGGTTTGGGGATATGAGCTTGGCCTCAAATCCCTCATCCCTACCGTGCTCACCATTAGCATGCTGGGATACCCTTTCATTTCAGCTGACATGATTGGTGGGAATTTTTTCCCCAACAAGACGGACGGTGCCGTTGAAATCCCGGGCCAGGAGCTGTATATCCGCTGGCTGGAGCTGTCGGCCTTCATGCCCTCCATGCAGTTCTCCATCCCCCCCTGGCTCTATGACAAGACAGTGATTGAGATTGCACAGAAGTTCACAGAGCTGCATGAGTCCCTGGTTGCCCCTCTCCTGTTAGAGCTGGCTGGGGAGGTCACCGACACGGGGGACCCCATCATACGGCCCATCTGGTGGATTTCTCCCAGCGATGAATTCGCTCACAAGATCGACTCCCAGTTCCTCATTGGGGACACCCTCATGGTGGCCCCTGTCCTGGAGCTGGGCAAGCAAGAGCGAGATGTGTACCTCCCGGCCGGCAAATGGCGCAGTTACAAAGGGGAGCTGTTTGAAAAGACCCCAGTCCTCTTAACAGACTATCCCGTTGACTTGGACGAAGTTGCTTATTTCCTCTGGGTATCTTAACAGACTCCTCCATCCGCTCTAATCTTTGTGATAACCATGCCTTACTTTAGGATCTTAAAACAAATAAGTCTAAATGCACAGTACGTTTGTTTGTTTTTTTGCGGGCGGAGCCTAGGCAGGGAATGGGAAATTAACAGGACTTTGGTTTTTAAATATTCTATAGCTTGTCAATGAGAGACACTCCAGTTTGGGCTATGGTGTATATATAAATTCAGAAGGAATAATAGCATCACAAGATGCATGCAGGAAGCCAAGCAAGGCCTTTTCAAATCTCTGGGTTTAAGCAGTAAAAGCACCCCTGGCTTTGTAGCTGTGCAGCCTGTGTTGGGTTTTTTTAATTTCTCCTTTAGAAATATGGTCCTGTGGGGGTCTACAATCTTTGGCATAGGCCCCCCTCTTCTAGGTGCAGCCTATGAATCCAAATCCCATAGTGCAATGATCCATCTTGATCTCAATGAAAGGCTGCGTGCTTCAATGGGGAGCAATGCATGCTGGGTCCCATAGTTCCTGGGCCACGCCTTTCCCCAACACGAGCATAGCTGCAATCCACTCCGTTTTAATGCAAATGAAATGCAGTCTTGGAGTTGTTGCAATTTGCCAAGATGGCCTGCAGCTGAGCAAAGGGAGGCCCGCTCTGATCCCAGGGGTGAAAGCAATGTTGGAAGGAAACAGGGAATGATTCGAACACGGGAAGCAATGGGTTACTACAGCACAACTAGCCTTACATTTTATAATGTGGCAAATATTATTTAAAAATGCCTTTTTTAAAGAGGATAAATCTAGCTATATATTTTATTCCTTAGCCCAGCATTGGACTGGACCTCAAATACCCAACCCCCGCTACTCTCTCGAGTACCAGGCGTGCCAGGATACTCAACTGAACTGTGTTACTTCAGTGGGCAGGCTGCATTAGTCCGTCCTAGCCCATTGCTAATATCTACTGGAAGGATCTCCTCCAAAAGCACTGACTTTGAGCAGGGGGTTGGACCAGATGACCTCCAGAGGTCCCTTCCAACCCTGATATTGTATGATTCTGTGACTCTGCTGTTAACAATATTCCCCATAGAGCAACAACATTCGTACTGTGTATTTTCTTTCAAGAGAGTAAAATGGATTTCTTTGTTACACACCTATCCTGCAGATACTTCTCTTTCCCCTTTTAAAGACGCTTGCAGCTTGGTTATTCGTCAGAGGAATTGCCAGAAGCAAGATAACCTCTCAAAAGGTGCATGTGCACCTCAGAGAATGCAGGTACCTGCCCGCCGCGCACAAACGGATCCACCGGGTTTACTGCCGACCAACGTATCAAGATGAAAAGCAAAGACGTTTGCACTAAGCGGGGCTGTGCCGATTGGGCTTTTTCATTGTTTCCAAGGAAAGGTTATGGTATTCACAGGCCAGTTAAGCTACTGTTGCATGGCAGTCTCTTTCCCCTGTCTCAAGTTTCTTGGGCCAGTTTTTCTTTGTTTGCTGCTATTTTTGAAAAGCCCAACACTCACTAGCTCGCATATAGGCACCTAAATGAAGTGGTTCAGTGGAAGCCACTTTAATGGGTTCCCTAGGGAGGTGGTGGAACCTCCTTCCTTAGAGGTTTTTACGGTCAGGCTTGACAAAGCCCTGGCTGGGATGATTTAATTGGGGATTGGCCCTGCTTTGAGAAGGGGGTTGGACTAGATACCTTCTGAGGTCCCTTCCAACCCTGATCTTCTATGATTCTAAGTCGTTAAGTGCTGAACACTTTGGAAAACTTGGCCCCATGTCAATTACTGTCACTCTAGAAGTAGGAAATCTGAAGTTTTGGCCGGAAGGTAAAACGCAATTCTAACCTACCTGTGAGTGTGTGTTACCCATTGTCCTCTGTTCCTGAGGATGAGTCTCTGACAAAGCCTAGCTCTCTATTGCAAGCTGTAGAGACGTATGGTGTTCGCTCTGTAAGTCCCCGCTTCAGTGCCTGGGGTTGGCTGAGATAACCGCCACTGTCGTCCTAGGGGCTTGATCTTGCCCCATTGAAGTCAATGGGAGTTATGCCTCTGAGTTCATTCTTAGCAGGATTTGGCCCTGGGACTGCAAGGCAAGGATAGAGCTGAGTTGCTGCTGGTGAATTCCAGCAGCCGCCCAGTTCTCGTCTCCCATCAAGGAAGGGGCAGGGGCAGGCGAATGCTGTGTGCTCTGTCTCTAATTCAAGTGGTTTAAGCTTAACCGTGCAAAGTAGGTGCTCTGCCTGAGCTCAGCCCAAAGGCTACATTAGTAACTTGCTCTTGCAAGATTTGGATGCCCCGGATTAGACCCGCTCCTTCGTGGTGCGACTTGAAGTGTAACAAACTGATTTAAGCACTGAAAATATGTCAGGATTCTGTCTTGGAGGACTCCTCACTGTGCCTCATTTTCAACTTCTGTGGTTGTGTTCTCCCTGTGGTTAGATGTATTCATCGTTTTGAGGAAGGATGCTTGGGAAGGCGGCTTTGCTGCGGCATCTGGGTAAGATCAGAGATCTTGAGTACAGGGCATAAGGTCTCCGTGTACAAATTGAGCAGAGCAGCCTTGCACCGTTAATCCCTGGGCATCTCCTGCTAGCATAGGGTTTGGCTATATTGACTGGTGAAATGAGCCAACTCTCCCTTTATCCTAGAGGATTGACAGACATGACCGTGTCCCTACCAAACGGCTGTTTCCAGTGCAGAAAAGCTGGGGTGTGGGTCGGGGAGGGAATCCTAAAGAGGGAGAACATGCCAGGCTGTGCTTTCAGGGGGAGCCTGAAGACTTCAGCTGCACAAATCTCCGTTTCAGAGGTTCCAGCTGGATGGGGAACTTTTCAATGGGCAGTGGCAGGAAATATTTGAACCTCTCCATGAGAGAGTTGCACTTTTTGTTTAAAAGAGAACTAGATAAATTTATGGAGGTTAAGTCCATTAATGGTTGTTAGCCAGGATGGGTAAGGAATGGTGTCCCCAGCCTCTGTTTGTCAGAGGAGGGTGATGGATGGCAGGAGAGAGATCACTTGATCATTACTTGTTACATTCACTCACTCAGGGGCACCTGCCATTGGCCACTGTCAGTAGACAGGATTCCGGGCTGGATGGACCTTTGGTCTTAGCTAGTATGGCCATTTTTTTGTTCTTCTGTTCCTGCCGCCATTTAAGCAACGGGGCTGCAGAAATGCGACAGAACCTAGAACCAAGGCCTCTGTGTCATTGGATACCTGAATTAACCACCGGCTGCTCCCAAAGGTAGACCACCCAGAAATAACGAGCAGCTGGAATTCCAGGGTGCTTTATAACTTCCTCTTTGTTGTGTAGGGTTGACTAGGGAGTAAGAATATGAGCAATAGTAGGTGAAATCACTGTTTAATGGAGCTGGCTCCTAGTGGCTGGTATTTGGCGCTTAATCGGGCCACTGTTGTGGAGGCCACAAAGGAACTCAGCCAGAAAACTCATCACAGCTTAGATACGTCCAAGTTCCCTATAGATATATCCCCCACTTCAAAGGAAAGGATTTTATTATTGAAAGTTGAATTATTTCAGTTAACTGATTAGGAAAAATTTTTAGTGACATGAGACAGCATTTGGTGGAGAAATAAGGATATCGTGCCTGAGAGACCAAGTGAAATAGCTGCTAGGAAACTACAGAAGAAACGGTCACAGACAGCTGGACCACAGCACAAATACGTCCCCAGGTTCTGTGGTAATCTCCGTCCTGTGTAAAACTGGTGTGGAGAGGAGCCTCAGCGTTGCTGTGTAGAATTCATTTTGCAGCCGGCCTTCTCCTACCACCGCAAACAAAATGAGAAGTGGCTCAGCTCCATAATGGTACTGAGGCCATGTCTACACTACCCACTGGATCAGTGGGTATGTGTAAGTGTAGATGCAATATCGGGTAAGTGTAGTGTAGATGCAATAAGTCGATCCCCCAGTGCTCTCCCTGTCAACTCCAGAACTCCACTGCCACGAGAGGCGGAAGCGGAGTAGATGGGGGAGCGGTAGCGGTTGACTCATTGCCGTGAGGATGCCTAGGTAAGTCGACCAAAGATACAGCGTAGCTGAAGTTGCATATCTTAGGTTGACCCCCGTCCCAGTGGAGACCTGGCCTGAGTAACCTGATGGGGGAGCCAAAAAGGTGTCTGTCTTGAAGTTCCACTTCCCTGCTCTGAATTAGGAGGGACTGGGAATGGATTGATTTGGACCCTTTCTGAAAGCAAGGGTTCCACACTCGAATGTCCTGCGGCTTGAATTCTACTTGCTGTACCACTAAGAGGGATAAAGTGACGTAGATTGTTCTAGGCTTGTAAGGTGGGTGTCTGCATAAAACCCAGGATCAAGGAAATACCTGTGGAGATGGAGTTGGGTGGACTGGTTCAGATTTGCCACCCAAATGCCTGTCTAGCTCTGCCTTTGGGAATAGCTGAGCTGCAGGTATGACTCAGAGTATGTTTGTAGTATTATTTTATTTTAATCCTGCACTATTGTATTGGTTTTGCACAACGCTATAAACCTGCCCATGCCTTCGCAAGTCTGATTCTAATGTTTTAACCAGTTTTCTAACTCTTAATTACTGAAGAAACAATGCAACTCTCCTGTTAACGGAAACAGCTTTGGGAGGATAAAGGGAATTTTAACTAACTAGGTCCATTTGCAACAACTTTGTGGGAACAATTGCATCAGCAGTGATGTATGTAGGTTATTTTCACACCTGACATTCTATAAAATTAAATCTGAGTCACAAGATCTTTTTAATTGCTTTTTTTAAAATGTAAAAGCCTCAGAATCAGGCTTATTTTCCTTTCCACCCCACCCTACACCCCCCTCTAATCTCTCAGGGATCAGGATTTGATGTATAAATTGTCCGTCCTAAAATATAGATCTGTTTGGTTTGTTGGAGGGTTTTTTCCTTCTTGTGAGCTCTGCAGCCAAGGAAAGATGTACATTTAGGGCTGGCCTATAGAAGATCCTTCTCTCACATGATCAGGAGAAGTTCCCTGTGCCATTTTCTTTTGGAAGATCAACAGAGCAAAGGGAAAGAAGAGAGACAATTTGGCTCCCAATTCCATTGTGTGACTATGGAATATAGCCCAGCTGAGGCTGGAGTTATTCAACATTGGTGAAAGTGAGAGCAGAATGTAGCCCAGAGAACATACCATGTCCTGGATTCAGCAAGGTATCCAAGCATGCACTTGTCTTTAATGAGACTATTTATTAGCTTAAAGCTAGGCCCAGGCTGAAGTACCTTGCTCAGTTGAGGACCATATTTCTGGTAAAGAAAGAAGAGAGGCTATTTCTTTGATTCACAATAACAGTCCAGAAAATCATTTGGGGTGCTAACCACTTGCTTATTTACAGCACAGCGTGCATTTTCTATTTTAACATGACAGGTTTCACTTACAGCTGAGTGCTGGGAAAAGAACATGGCATATATCTGGTGCAAAACAACACCATTCACTTACGCCCCCAATACAGCCCCAGGACGTATGTTCCTGCTGCAAGGCTGGCTGTCAAATTTCAAAACTGCCATCTACACGAAGAATAGATGATGACTGAACTTTAATTTGAGAACCTGTGCAAAGCACCTTTTCTGCAATGTGTGTTTCCCTCCTGACTTTTCTGTTCTTTTTGGTATGAAACTTGCCCCTGCCTTGTCCCTAATGGCCATCAATCACTCTAACCAAAAACAGAGGGAAATGTTTGCATTTTGTATAACAGTGATGTGGGGGGGGGGGGAAAGTTACATGCTCAATGATGTATCATGTTTCAAACTATTCATTTTGAGTAAAAGACACTTTCAACCCCTTGTCTTTGCCTCCTTCCTTCAGTGTGAGTGGCACCATACGCCAAGATCAACTGCCAAAAGCTTAAGGCAAACCTCCATGCAGGCTCCAGACGGGAAGCATGAACCTGGAAAGCAGCAGAGTTGAAAGAGAGGCAGGGCGAAGAGTGGGTGGTAAACTACAGCTGGGTTGGAAGGATGAGGTGGCTGTGGAATGGATGGGTGTAATTTGAGGCTGTGTCTATGGTACAGAGCTGGGAGTAAATCCTACTCTGTCTGGAGCTGGTACAGCTAGACCTTCTCTTTGGACAGTAACTCCTCGCTTAACGTTGTAGTTATGCGCCTGAAAAAAGTGACTTTAAGCAAAACGGTGCTAAGCGAATCCAATTTCCCCATAAGAATTAATGTAAATAGGGGGAAGGGAGAACTAGGTTCCAGGAAAAAAATTTTCACCAGATAAAAATTATATTATATATATGTACAGTATATGTTTTAAACAATTTAATACTGTACAGAGCAATGATGATTGTGAAGCTTGGTTAAGGTGGTGAAGTCAGAGGGTGGGATATTTCCCAGGAAATGTCTTAGTACTAAATGATGAACTAGCACTTGGCTGAGCCCTCAAGGGTTAACACATTGTTAATGTAGCCTCACACTCAACAAGACAGAATGAATGGAGGGAGGGGAAACAGCATGGCAGACAGAGACAGACACACACCTTGTGTGTGTGGGAGAGAGAGAGAGAGATGCGCATTGCCCCATTAAGTACACTGACTCCACTCTAAGTACGCTGCCTTTTTAAGTAGATCCGGAAGTTGAAACAGCAGCTGCTGTCAGCAAGCTCCCTCCGTCCTGAGCCCTGTTGTGTCCCCCCCTGCTCTATATGGAGATGAGGTAAGCAAAGGGCAGGGGAACACCCTGACAGCCCCCCTCTTACACCTCCCACACACAGCAAGCCGGAGGCTCCCAGGAGCAATTCCAAGGCAGCGGACAGGAGGAGCACCACACGGCAGTGGGGGGAGGGACAACTGAATTTCCGGCAATTGCTAGCCTGCTGGGCAGCTGCTGCACAAGAACTTAGGGGAGCGGGGGGGTGATAAGGGGCTGCTGGTCCACTCTGGATCCAAGCCCGCTTCCTGCAAGCAGTGAACAAAGCAAGCGACTGCCAAATGATGTTAGAAGGGAGCATTGCACAGCTTTAAACAAGCATGTTCTGTAATTGATCAGCAACATTCCAACGAAACAACGTTAACCAGGATGACCTTAAGTGAGGAGTTCCTGCATTACAGTAGCACGTAGCGGTCCCAGGTGAGGGGGTATTGTGCTGTACAAATGCAGATAGTGAGAAATGGTCCCTTCCCCCAAAGAGCTGACCGCCTGAATGATGAGTCAGGCAAAGGGTGGGCACAGAGAGGCAGCATACCCTAACACCAAGGTTGCTCAGTATTCAATCAGGTGTAAGCAGGGTCTGAATGAACGCTTCCCTGACAGCTAGCTGGGAAGGGAAGAGACTATGGGTGTGTTTATGTAAATACAGTTTGCTCCTGCTCTGTTAACATAGTCATCAGTAAAGCTGTGCCAAAGGATCAACTTTGGCTGGTGTGGGGTACAAATGACCTGAGTACTGAATGCTGGAGTAGTGAAATGTGGTTACCAATACTGTAATTATTGTAGAAATACTTGGAAGCAGGACTGTGCTTAATCTGTTGCAAATAAGGGTGTCTCCCTCAGTTGAAAGAACCTCATTAAGTAGGGCTCAAATGTCAGCGTGCTGTAAGAGTGAGAAGAATGAGGGTGGAGAATATGGTACTGTTTCTTTGAAAGGTCTTCCTAGCATGCTTTCATGTGTTTTTTTTCTTCTCAAAGAATAGACCTAAAAAGGCTATGTTGGAAGTTTGTTTTGTTGTTTTAATTGCTCAATCAGAGCTGGAGACAGTAGTAATAAGAGTGTGTTTCTGCTCTGCTTGCTCAGAGGTGGTATTAGTGAGTGCTGGAATCACTTATGGTGGGATTGTGTTTGGGTGGGAGCAGTGAGCTGGTAGGGGTGGTCAGTGGGCACTTAGACAGTGGAACAAGGAGGGTGGTATTTCCTGTGGCCCCTTCTTCCCCCCTCCCAGCATGAGGCAAATTCATGCCATTCTACCTATGAACTCTGGCTCTGTGCTGACCAGCACAACAACTGTGAGTTGTGTGGGGAAGGGGGCACACTACAAGAATTTGGGTGTTGGACTCAAGAACCTGAAGCAACGGACACTGCCCAGTGTACTCTGAGGCAGGTGTCTTGCACTCATGCTTTTGTTTCTGAATACCACCTGTGCTGTTTTCTCAGCTTAATGCTAGGTTACGTTTATTAAAGCACCTCTTTCTACCTCAGACTCTTGCTTGCGAGCGGGGCAGTATTGCCTCTTAGAGGTGCCCAGAGGGTAGAGTGGAATTTTCCCCGGTTACTGGGTGTGGACCTGAGCTGGTTTTGGTTATATTGTTGAAAAGGACTCTTCCCCTCCCCCTGAGATATTGAACCTGGCCCTTCTTACTGCCCCACTGCAGCTGGCAGAAGGGTTACACAGGTTACACATGTGACTGACCCATTCCCCCTAGTCCTGCCCCACCCCCACCCCCTTTAGCACTGCCAAGCACAGCTGATACACCCTGGTGTGCCCTGCACTTGAACTGCCTGTCCTGAGACACACTACTGCTGGGACAGCCTCTGCTCTGATGCAGCTCCTGCAACAAAGGGGTTACGCGCAGTATAATCTCCTCATTCCCCACTCAAGCAATGCTGGCAGGAGCCCCTTCTTTGTCCAGTAGGTATCACAAGCACAGGCACTATATTTAGCCCTGAGCGTAGCTCTGTTATGTAGACTTGCTTATCTTTCATGGTCTCAAATAAAAGGCCTCGGGCTGTATTTTTTTCCCCCACTGGTGGAGGGGGGAGGGGTGCGCAAGCAGCTCAGGGTTGTTTTTAATTGCTGCTAGGGTGACCAGATGGCCCAGTTTTATAGGCACTGTCCCGATTTTTGGGTCGTTCTCTTACATAGGCTCCTATTACCCCTTCCCCCTGCCCCGTCCCGATTTTTCACACTTTCTGTCTGGTCACCCTAATCGCTATCCAGAAAAAAAATGTTTTGCCCCTGGCTCTGTGTGGCCCTTTCCCACCCCGACACGCCACACGGCCGTGTGTGTACAGTGCCTAGCCAATGGGGGCTGATGCACGGCTCCTAGCCCCTCCCGAAGCACAAATAATACAGCATCTGCAGCCTCAGTCCTAGCTGCACCTTTCAGCAGCAAGTGGGGCTCTGGGGCTGCTTCCCCGACCCGGCTGTGATAAAGCAATTAATGCAAGGTCTGAGTAACGAGCGGCAGAAGCACCTTAAAAGTGGGGAGGGGGGCCACAGGTGCCCAAACTGTGGCCTTGCCCCCTCCCACCTCTGACACCATTCCATCTCCCAGGCTCGGCCCCTGCACCACCCCTTCTTCCTGAGCCCCTCCCCCATCCCCCGGCCCAGATCCCCCTCAGGCCCTGCCCATTCCCCCCCACACTACCGGTGGCAGAAGTTGGCCAGGCTCATCCTGGTCCAGACATCACTAAGCCGGGAGGCGCAGGGTCAGACAGCAGCCCTCCAGTGGCTATGGGGCCCGCTGCTCACACGTTAAAAAGCCAGTCGCTGGGCTACGCCAGACCCTCCTCTCGCACACCAGCGAGAGCTGTGGACAGACCAACAGCCCTTGAGCGCGGCAGAATTTCTCCCGGGTTGGTGGGAGCAGCGTAGAGCGGAGACAGAGGTTGAAATGGGGTTGGGGCAATGATGGGGGGGCCGGGAGGGGCGCATGTTCTGGCTTTCTGCCGGGAGTGGACAGGTTGCAGGAGGCATCACCCAGGGGTTTCCTTGGCCTTATGGGAGTCAGCGCAAAGCTGCCCGAGAGGTGTCCTCACTAACTAGGCCCTGCTTCTCTGCGACTGGGGAGGTGTGTTCAGCGGCCACACACGCACCGGCTGCCGCTGCGTCTAAAGCCCAGAACTCATTTCACCGGCTGTGCTCCTCTGCCAACCCCCAACGCCATGTGGCCCACACGAATGGGGAATCACGCATTACCTCACAACCTGGAACGTATTTATCCACACACAGCATCCTGCCCCGTGAGGAAGGGCTGTGTTATTATTCCCATTTTATGGCGGGGGGGGGGGGACTGAGACATGGAACAATTAAAGGACTTGCCCAAGGTCACGCAGGTGCTCTGTGACAAAACAGAGAATCAAACCCAGAGCTCCCAAGGCCCTAGCTAATGCCCAGACCACGAAGACCGTCCTTCCTCTCCCTGTGTGAGTGATAATATGCCAGACTAGGGGGTGTGTGAGGATGAATATATTAAAGACTGTGAGGTACTCAGCTGTTGTGGTGACGGGGCCAGATAGTAGCATAGATAGATCACATGGTTTGTTTGCCTTGTGAGTTCAAAAACCCTGCACCACTTTTGTAACAATAAATTCTACTTACTTTTTTTTCAGGACTAACAAAACTGAGGCATAAAACAGAAAAGAGCCATGACACTGTGAGAGTATCAACGTAACCAACACCCCTGCATATATTCTGTGTGTAAACCTTAGGGTCAGAAGCTCCAAAGGAGAAAGAGCTCGCTACTCCCTCTGTGGGTGAAAAGGGAAAAGTGCTGCCATACAGAGTTTTATTTCCATTGGCTACCTACCCCCCCAATTCTCAAGCGACACTTAGTTGGGAGCTCACCAGAACTACACGTAAACCTGGATTTTTGTGGGGGTAGATGCCTCCCAGAGAGGCTGGGAGAGTGGAGTGGGTTTTTATGTTGTAGTAAGGAATAGATTTCTAAGCAAGCGGGGCTTTGCTGATGTGTTCTAAGGTTCTTGATTCCCCTCCGATGGAAGCTTAGGTGAGAGATGTTGTAGATGGAGGACTTTGCTGAATGAACTAGCTATTGCAAAAGGCAATAGCAAAACTAAACGGACTCCAGGAAGGTCCTGCCAACACAGCACCTTAATAAAACTGATTCACTAAAATGGGTTAACTGGGGGCAAGGGGGGAGGCCAGCTCTGCAGCTGTTGGAGACAGACCTTCCAAGAGATGCTTGACCTTCTGCTATGCACTGAGCCAAACGATGAGTGGGGCTTGGTGGATGAGTGAGATGGTCCTGTTGTTTCCTGGGGGATATTCTCAATGGTGAATGGGAAGTTAAATGAGTACTGCCAAGTTATTGGAAAAGGGGGTGGTATAGTACTTTTTAATAATAATTATCCCTGGCTCTTAGGAGTTCAGATCATTATCCCCCTTTTACAGATGGAGAACCTGAGCCACAAGGCAGAGAAGTGACTTGCCAGGGTCACTCCACAGGCCAGTGGCTAATCCAGGAATAGAATCTCAGTCTCCTGAGTTCCAATCCAGTGCGCTATCCCATATAAAAAGACTGTATAATAGCAAAAAGCTCTTATTCCACAAAGCACTTAAAAACAGCAGTGGCTTAGGGATTTAATCTTTGAAGCCAATGGGATATAAGCGTGTGCTTAAATGCTTTGCTGAATTGGGGCCACAAGTATGCGAGCTTAGTTTTAGTATCTATAACAGTCACTAATATTTCCCAGTGTGGGGATAGGGTGACCAGATGTCCCGATTTTATAGGGACCGTCCCAATTTTGGGGTCTTTTTCTTATATAGGCACCTATTACTCCCCACCCCCTGTCCTGATTTTTCACATTTGCAGTCTGGTCACCCTGCTGGGGGTGGGGAGGGGGGATTATTGCCATAATGTTACTGAGCGCCAACATTAATTTTTGCTTGTTCTGATAAATCAGTTTTTCAGCAGATTGTTACCACCCTTTGCTACTGCATCAAACGCCTTCGCCTGTGGTGGTAAGCCCCCCGTCTCTGCAGGAGTGTCACTGGTTCACTTTTAAAGGACTACACTGCTCTGAGCAATTCCTCAGCCAATGACAAAGCAACTTTTAACTAAAATAAAGATACAGGATCAACAGAATCAGTGTGAAATTAAAAAAAAAAGAGCATCAATGTCATATAGGACTGTGGGGAAAAGCCCTAGTGGACTATGTGTTGCTGCTATATGTTATATCTATCAATAATCCCGCAACCAAGCCGTCAAGCTTTGGAACTGGACCTTTTAAGGAAGAAATGTATAGAAAGATATTTTAAGTGTCCTGTTTATTAACCCACAAAAATGGTTCTGTGCAATTGGAATCATAACCATTATTTAGAACGTCCCACAGAGGCATATGTATCTCAGGAACTCAGAGCGGCCTAGTTTTATCAATCTATCACCTGTTCACAAAGCTTAAAACTGAAGGCTACATTTCTTATAGCGACAAAGAGTCTTGTAGCACCTTGTAGACTAACAGAGGTTTGGGATCATAAGCTTTTGTGGGCTAAGACCCACTTCATCAGATGAATGTTGTGGAAATCTCCAGAGGCAGGTATAAATATTCAGGCAAGATAGCAAGGTAAATTCAATCAGGGATGGTGAGGCCCACTTCCAGCAGCTGATCTGGAGGTGTGAACACCCAGAGAGGAGAAACTACTTTTGTAATTAGCGAGCCATTCACAGTCTTTGTTTAATCGTGAGCTGATAGTGTCAAATTTGCAGATGAACTGGAGCTCAGCAGTGTCTCTCTGAAGGCTGGTCTTGAAGTTTTTTTGCTGCAGGATGGCTGTCTTTAGGGCCATGGTTACACTGGCACTTTATAGCGCTATAAAGCCCCCACGAGCGCTATAACCTCCTCCCCGTCCACAATGGCAAGGCGCTATAACTGCTGAGTTATAACACGTAGAGCGCTATAACTGCTGAGTTATAGCGCTATTGTTAATCCACCTCCGCATGGGGAATAAGGGCTGTAGCGCAGCTGCTGTAGTGCTACAGCAAGGATGTGGACACCCACTGCGCTACAAGTAATCTCTGGAGATGCCTAGAGCCATTTAAGGCAATTGACGTCTCTTCCCTTTGTTTTGAACTCGGCTGGAGGAATGCGGAAGTACCTCTTTAGAGTTTCTTTCTTAACTCGGCAGATAAGCAATGCAAATGTTTAAGGAGGGAGCCTGTGTGAAAACAAAGCCTTCTGTGAACGGAGGCTCACTGACAGGCTTTCAGAAAAACGGAAAAACCACTGTCTCTCTCCCTCCGCATACACACAACGCGTTCCCCCCTCACCCCCCTCGTTTAAAAAGCACGTTGCACCCAGCTGAATGCTGGGATACCTGCCCTAATGCGCTGCTCTTAATGCCGCATTAAGTGCCCCAAATGTGGCCATGCTATACCGCAGGAGCATCTGAGTGTGGACATACAATAGCGCTATACATATTACTGTATAAGGGGACCGCTATAACCTATAGCGCTATAATCTTGTAAGTGTAACCATACCCTAGGTCTGCTATTGTATGTCCAGGGAGGTTGAAGTGTTCTACTGCAGGCTTTTGTAGATTGCCATTCCTAATATCTGATTTGTGTCCATTTATCATTTTACGTAGGGATTGTCCAGTTTGGCCGATGTGATGGCGTGGCTGATCTGGTTAGAACACCACTGGCCATCACCTACAGTCCTCAGCTAAAACCTCTCCAGTGCATCATCAGTGATCTACAACCCATCCTGGACAACGATCCCTCACTTTCACAGGCCTTGGGAGGCAGGCCAGTCCTCGCCCACAGACAACCCGATAACCCGAAGCAGATTCTTACCAGCAACTACACACCACACCATAGTAACTCTAACTCAGGAACCAATCCATGCAACAAACCTCGATGCCACCTCTGCCCACATATCTACATCAGCGACACCATCACAGGACCTAAACAGATCAGCCACACCATCACTGGTTCATTCACCTGCCCATCTACCAATATAATATATGCCGTCATGTGCCAGCAATGCCCCTCTGCTATGTACATCAGACAATACCTATATAAAAGGATAAAGGGACACAAATCAGATACTAGGAATGGCAATATACAAAAGCCTGTAGAAGAACACTTCAACCTCCCTGGACATATAATAGCAGATCTAAAGACAGCCATCCTGCAGCAAAAAAACTTCAAGACCAGACTTCAAAGAGAAACTGCTGAGCTTCAGTTCATCTGCAAATTTGACACTATCAGCTCAGGATTAAACAAAGACTGTGAATGGCTCACCAACTACAAAAGTAGCTTCTCCTCTCTAGGGGCTGGTCCTCACTAGGGCGGGGGATCGACTGTAGATACACAATTTCAGCTACGTTAATAACGTAGCTGAAATCGGCGTATCTACAGCCGACTTACCTGCTGTCCTCACGGAGGCGGCGGTCGGCGGCGCGCTCCCCCGTCAACTCCAGCTTGCGCCTTTTGGCGAGCTGGAGTTACGGAGTCGACGGGGATGCTGCTGGTGATCGATTTATCACGTCTTGACGAGACGCGATAAATCAATCGCTGTAAAATCGATCTCTCCCCGCGCTAGTGAAGACAAGCCCTAGGTGTTCACACCTCCAGATCAGCTGCTGGAAGTGGGCCTCACGCTCCCTGATTGAATTTACCTGGCTATCTTGCCTGCATATTTATACCTGCCTCTGGAGATTTCCACAACATTCATCTGATGAAGTGGGTCCTAGCCCATGAAAGCTTATGATCCAAAACCTCTGTTAGTCTACAAGGTGCTACAAGACTCTTTGTTGCTTTTGCAGATCCAGACTAACACGGCTACGCTCTGATACATTTGTTAAGATACCCAGAGGAAATAAGCAACTTCGTCCAAGTCAACGGGATAGTCTGTTAAGAGGACTGGGGTCTTCTCAAACAGCTCCCCTTTGTAACTGCGCCATTTGCCGGCCGGGAGGTACACATCTCGCTCTTGCTTGCCCAGCTCCAGGACAGGGGCCACCATGAGGGTGTCCCCAATGAGGAACTGGGAGTCGATCTTGTGAGCGAATTCATCTCTGGGAGAAATCCACCAGATGGGCCGTATGATGGGGTCCCCCGTGTCGGTGACCTCCCCAGCCAGCTCTAACAGGAGAGGGGCAACCAGGGACTCATGTAGCTCTGTGAACTTCTGTGCAATCTCAATCACTGTCTTGTCATAGAGCCAGGGGGGGATGGAGAACTGCATGGAGGGCATGAAGGCCGACAGCTCCAGCCAGCGGATGTACAGCTCCTGGCCCGGGATTTCAACACCACCATCCGTCTTGTTCGGCAGAAAGTTTCCTCCAATCATGTCCGGTAGTATGAAAGGGTATCCCAGCATGCTAATGGTGAGCACGGTAGGGATGAGGGATTTGAGGCCAAGCTCATATCCCCAAACCGAGTCGCGGTCGATGATGCGGAAGAAGCACGAGATGTTTTGGGACTGGTAGCCGACCCGGACTTCGGCGAGCTCGTAGAAGGGAATGGCCATTTCCGTGTAGCGTCTGGACCAGATGCTGGGATCCGACAAGGGCCTGAAGGAGCTGAACTGCTTTGGCAGGTAGCTTACCTCACCAGCGTCAAATTTAAATGATGCGATGTCGTACTTTGACCGCAGTTGTTTCAGGTGGCTCTGAAACCACTCCCTGGCTGCGGGATTGGTAAAATCCAATATGGCCCCAATGCCGTTCCACCACTTCACCATCGCAGGGAGTTTCCCCGTCGGCTCCTTGATAAAGAGCTGCCTCTCTATCCCCACTCCAAAATTGGAGGAATTGTAGTTTATAAAGGGATGTGTCCACAAGGTAACTTTAAATCCCTCTTTTCTCAGCGTTTTGAACATTTCTGTCACGTTAGGGAACTTTACCGGATCAAAGTCGAAGTCGCCGTAAGTCTGCGTGTAGGTGTCGTCGATTTCAATATGGCTGCAATTAAAGTGGTACTTTTTGATCTTTTCGGCAAATCGCAACAGCTTATCCTGGTCAATATCATTTTTGTACAGAGCCCACGTAGACCAGATGGGGTACCGGAAGGCGTTTTCAGATGGGATCTTAGAAGGCTTGTTAAAGTACCTGCGCACCATGTATTTGTGAATGGAGGTCACATCCGAGCCGACGCAGACACGGTAGCTCAGCTCCGGGAAAGGCTGCTGCCCAAGGGGAGGTTTGTAGGGAGAATCTTTGTACCTGGCTTGAAAGAAGAGCGACCGTTCGCTGGCGTTGAACCCCAGGTGGAAGGGCACCGAGTCGTTGATCTTTATAGCTGCCGCTTTCGAGGACAGCCAGTACCTTTCCAAGATGCCTCCAAAGCTGCCCCTGAAGGAATACACATCGCTCGTCACAAAGGGCATGGGCTCCTGGTACCCAGGGAGTCTGATTGGCCAGTGCTGGACGCTCATTTCACAGCCCCCGTACCAGTGAGCGTCCTCCCAAAACATGGTGTGCTCGACCACCGTGTCCACCACAAACTCCTCCCAGCGCACGCGGTAGCACATCACCGTGTCTTTGGGCTTGACCGTCTGAATGAAGAAATTCAGCTTCCCTCTGTCCGACGTGGTGCAGGTTAAAATCTCCCCTTCTTTCGAGCAGGACTCCAGGTCGAGGGTGCCCGACCGGAAGGCCAGTCTGAAGACCACCTCCCCATTGTGGTTTTTGATGATGAACCCATCCTTCCTCAGGTCCATCAGTTCGGTCTTTAGCTGTTCCGCCTTCCTGAGAGACGCCGTGTAGTAGCACCAAGCCACCACCGCTGCAATGAACAAGATGAGCCCAACCACTACTGCCCCGATCATTGGCTTCAGCTCCTTGGATGGCTTTGGCTTCACCGGATTGAAGCTTTCAGGCAGGTGTGTTCCCATGACATTCTCTTTTTCGGAGCTCCTGTTCTTTCTTAAACGATGAAAGTGCTGATTTTCCATGAGCTCCTGAAGCCGAAACTGGTGGCCAGGAGCTTTGTTTCTTACTGTGTTATTCTTCTCTGGCTTGTCAAGAAGAAATACGAACAGCAGAATCAGTCAGTTGTAGTGTCCCCTCCAAACTCATTCAGTCTTGCGGCACCGATCCCTGACCCAGCCCGAGGGTGTGAAAGGTCACAAATATCGACTAAATGAACCCCGCTAATGGATCAAATCATCCCTCTTGTAGCTCTGGTGAAGACTCCCTGTCCCTGCTCCTTTCACTTGCTGTTCTGCTCCAGTCTGGTACATTCTGTTTGCTGGCTGCTGAGCAAGAGTTATTATAGTACCACTCTCTCAGACGTGGAGGTTCCCGTGAGCTCTTGGCTGCAATGTGGCTCAACTCAGCCAAGCTGGGAGGAGGGGATGAGACAAAGCTAGAGCACCAGGGAGGAGCAGACAGGCTGCTATGGAGAAACATGAGGAGCAGACACTGCAGGCTGGCAACTCCCCAATAATCTCTGGCTTCTTGTCTTTTGGTCAAGTAGACTCCTGGATGCATTTTCCCCACCCTGCCTGTATCTCTCTGCCCTCAAGCTGCAATAAATGTGAGCATGCTGGCAGCTAGGCACTCTCTTCCCTGGATCAGTTACAAAGAAGTGATGCGTCCTTTCTGAGGGGACCTGGTAATCACAGCCGTCTAATGGCCTGGAGGTTAATTGTCTGTCTGCACATTGCTCCCTGAATGCCATTCAGCTGCTAAAAAAGGTAGGAGCAAGCTCCTGCAAGAGAGATATTTATAGCCTCACCGGGTAGGCCCATGCTTCAACAAAGCACTTAAGCAGGATGGTTGTAGGACACAAACCAGTCAGGTCGATCAGACGGAGGGTTTGCCGAGGGCAGATTCAATTTGCTGACTGGCTGAAGCGCAGGTGGTGCGGGAACATTCAGCCACGTAGGCTTCGAGTGGCATATGGCTCTGTCGGCGCCGGAGGGTGTCTCCTTCTCCATCAGCGCTGGAGGCAGGTCTCCCCTCGTTCACACTAGCACAGCTCCACTAGCAGTGGGGAAGTCACTCCCGATTTACCTCAGGATAAGTGAGAAAAGGGGCGGTCTCCTTGGGGCTGAGGGGAGTGTGCGTCCCACTGTCAGTGGAAAGGGGGTTTGACAGAAACCTTGAAGGAGCGCGGTGGGGGAGGGGAGATTTCTGGGGAAAGTGTACTTGGGTTTTTAACTGGGATTGCCGTAATAGAAGGAACATGTCCATCATAGGAATGTCGGGTGGAAGGACCCTTGAGAGGCCATCTAGTCCAGCCCCCTGCACTGAGACAGGACCAAGTAAACCTAGCCCAGTGGTTCTCGATCTTTTTGGGCTCAGGACCCATTTGTCAATGTTTATGGCCTTTCACAACCCAGTAACTAGTCTGGCAGGGGAGGCCCTCGGGTGATTTTGGTCGGATCCTGCCTCCCACAGGGGTTGGATCCTGCCCAGCACTCACCCCGCAGTGGCGGCTCCTGCAGCTTCTGTGCTGTGAGGCTGGCTGGGCTTGGCTCTCCACTCCGAGCGTTGCCACCGCCGGGTTTGCAGCGCTGCTCAGATTTGGCCACACACGCCCCCTGACTGGACCACATTTTGTCAGTGGAGTTGTGACCTGGCTCAGGGGGATGCAGGGCCACTCACTCAAATTTGGCCTACCCCAGACTCCCGTCGTCATGACACCTGGGCTAAACCTGAGTGGTGCTGGGACCCCAGAGGTCACAGTGCCTGGAGCAGATAGGCGATCGCTCAAAGGGAGCTCCCATGCCACCCTTTGAACCAATTTTGGGTCCAGATCCACAGGTTGAAAAACCTTGGCCTAGACTATCCCTGACAGGGGTTTGTCCAACCAGCTCTTAAAAACCTCCAGTGACGGAGATTCCACAACCTCCCTTGGAAGCCTGTTCCAGAGTTTAGCTACCCGTAGCGTTAGAAAGATTTCCTAATATCTAACCTAACTCTCCCTTGCTGCAGATTAAGCCCATTGCTTCTTGTCCTGCCTTCTGTGGACATGGAGAACCATTGATCTCTTTGGAACAGCTCTCAACATATTTGAAGCCTGTGAGGTCTCCTTTCACTGTTCTTTCTCAAGACTAAACATGATACCCAAGCCCAGATGTCTACATCGTGGAGCCCCCTAGCTCAAGCCCTGCAAGCCCAAATCAAAGGGCAGAGGCCTGCCAGTTGGGTGTCGAATTGCAGTGTAGACATACTCAATGAGGTACAGGACTTAGCAAAGGACACCCAGCCGGTCACTGCAGTGCAGGTCAGGTAGGAATAGACTCCAGGTTTCCTAAATCCCACTCCAGTGCTCTGGCCACCAAACTACACCCATACTTTGCCTTGGTGAAATTCTCTCAGTCAGGTGAGAGGATCCGTGAAATCAGTGGGGTTTAGGAACCTAAACACTTTGAGGTTCTGGGCCTGAGTGTTAACTTTCACTGATCTATGTAAAAACGAACGAGTTTTAGAAATCAAATCTATCGCTTTTTAAATGTTTTGTCAAATGTATCAATAAAGGAACAAAACAAAGAGACCGCCCAAAGAGACCTACCAGCACAGCTTGCAGAGGTCTGGTTAAGAAGCAAATCCTCAGAAACATCTTGTGGGTGTTGATGGGAAAAGGCAATAAGCTTGACCATCTTAGCTATGCAACGAGTGTCTCAAAGTGTTTTTCCATCACTCTTAATGACATCAAAATCTCAGCAGAGTAAAACTAAGCGGCTTGAAGGTCCATATTAAATGCCATCAATCAGTCATTTCAATATCCATCAGAACCGCTTCCAAGTGACCTAAATGATCTGCTGTGGTTTTAATAGCATCTCAGAAAAGAAAAGATATTTTGGCTGATCTTAGTACAGCCTTGGCTTTGCTGCCATGAGGCCTGAAATAAAAAAATGGTCAGCCCTGAGAAAACAATAATTTCTTATGTCTAACAAAAGTGGTCCTGGCAGTAGCTGGAACTGGTGAGTGAGTGAGTTGTATTCCAGTAGAGCCCAAGAGCTCCGGTCATAGTCCAGCACCCCATTGTGCTCGGTGCTGCACCAAAACAAGGAACAAAAGAGGCTCTGCCCCAAAGGCATTTTCTATACATTGAAAGTAATAAACAAGAGAAAATGGGGAGCAGGAAATAAACCCACATGCTCAGGAGTTTTAGAACCAGTCAGAACAAGTCGGGGGACAACATGCCTAGGCCTGGCCAATAGGAAAGACAAAACCCATCAATACCTCCCCACTTACAAGATCCTTAAGACTAATGTTGGCTGAAAGTTTTCTAATGAAAACTTTTGGTTTTGTTGTTGAAAAACAACATTTTTTCCAAAACTGGCCATTTTTGAGAAAATGTTTTGGATTTTTTTTCCTCCCAAAAATGTTTCTATTTTCCCCCAACTGAAACGGGAAAACTAAACAAAAAAAGTTTGTTTGTTTTTCAGTTCATTTTTTTCCCCTCGTTTTTGGTGGCAAAGTGGGGAAAAGGGTGAGAGAAACGGGAGGCGGAAAGAAAAAGGGGGGGGAAATGAAGAATTTCAAAACTAGTTTTCAATAAAACTTTGAGTGAAAACTTGTCCCCCTTTCAAAACCCTCAGAACAAACAAATGTTTCACAGTTTCCAGTTACATTTTTTCCCTTCCACTTTTCAATCATCTCTTCTCATGCCCCATCTTTACGGTGCCCTCCTTCCTGGTGGGGGCAGGGGGCAAGGCACAGGATCCTCTGGGGCAGGGGGCCCCATACTCCCAGGGGCATAGTCACAGAAGCACCTGCTGCCTGTGGCTCCACACTGCCCCCTGCAGTTCTCAGTAGCACAATTTAGTTATCAAGGTGATGGTGGGAGCTGTAGTGGGAGAGGTTCTCGAACCAGCAGCAGGATCTCTTGGAAGAGGAGGAAGATAGGAAGGAGCAGGGAGAGGAGGAAAGAGACAGAGACAATATGCCTGATTCACCAGGTGCAGCATCATTGACCTGAACAGAGTCACGGGTTCTTCTGATTTGCACCAGTGCACCTGGAATCAGAATCAAACCCAAGGTGCATAAGGGAACCCAGGGCAGGTCCCAAGCTGGAAATGTCTCACCTTACGTCTGTACTGCAGGTCTGCCTAGCACCATCCTCCACACTCAATCCTGAGTTCTCCGGAGGGGCCTTTGTTCCTTAAGACCAGCCTCAGCTCGGGAGTTTGTAATTTGCCCTATTTCCGTGTCCTTGAAACCTTCCAAAAGGCTTTCCGTTCCCGCAGTGAAGGGGAGCAGGGCAGCTGCTGGAGAGCTCTGCTGGGGACAGAAAATGGGCCCATCCCTCTTCCACCCTGACAGCGCCAACCATGGCATGTGACAGCCCTGACCATCTCCCCGCAGCAGCTGTGCCCCTCTGTCAGCGGGGATCCGGACGCCAGCGCTCTCCGTCTGGTGTCACGGGTGGGACAGCTCGGTTGGCCGGCAGATTTCAGCAGCAGCTGCCAGAATCCATCATCCCGTTCCAGGGCAGCAGAGGCAGGAGGGGAGAAGGAGCGATGCAGAAGCTCAGGTTGGTCTCATCCATGGCAAGAGGGTGAGTGCTCCAGGTGTTCTGACTAAAGGTGATGGGGGCTGGGGCGATGAGGAGCAGAGCACAGACTCGGTACCTTTCAAACCAGCAGTCTAGGCAGCAGCAGCATCAGTGCCAACTACACAGAATCCCAACGGACCTTGCAGGTATTAACCAGTTAAAGAGGCTGCTGGTTCAAATCCAACCCTGGCTAGCAGTGACCAAACAGAGCGGTTGCTCTGATGGCTACTTGGCACAAGTGAAATAAGTTTGGTGGGTTGTAGTCTGCCGCCCATTTGGTATGTGTCCCAAGCAACAAACCCTTCCTTCTGGGATCACGGGCCAGGCTGGATCTTTTAGGCTTCTTCATAACCAGATACAGAGCGCAGACCAGAGAGATGGAAACACTCCACTAGAAGGTGGCTATAAGAAAACTAGTGGTCTGTTGGATTCTATAACAATTAATGTACCATTTATTAAAACAACTATTAATAATTTATTAGCCATTAATCAACTAGTGCTAGATGGAACCTTAATACTAAGTATGGCCAAAAGCATATATACTTTTCCACAGCAGTCCGGCGTATTGGGTAGCTATGGCTGGCGTGTAACTTCATGTTATGGGATTTATTATTGCAGGGAATTGGGAGCATGTTTCTTCACCAGTCTCTTTCCTGTGTGAATAGCTGACATGATAAAAACGGTATCCGCAATCGCTATGGATGGAGGGAAAGCCAAGTTTATCACAAGGGATGCTGCCAGGCTACAAAGACCAAGCACTTCACATGAGCAAGAGATAAATCATAGGGTGGATACAGATGGCGCGGTGACATTCTCAAGGACTCTCTATGATCTCTAAGGATGGAGAACAAGGGCACCGGCCTCTCTGCCAGAACAATACGGAGCACTTATGGAGCATGCAGCAATCTCAAAGCAGTCTGTGAGCATTAACTAACCATTTCCTGCAGTGTCCCCAGGCAGCTACCAAGTAGCAGGGTTGTCTCTCACGGAGCTGTGCCTCTTCCTCTTCCTGACTTTAATGGAGCTGAGAGATCTATTGTTCTTCTCAGAAAGCTCAGTGCTGGAGACATGTGCCTGATCAACAGCACTAGAGATTCATACCTGGATCTGTCCTGGACGGGGATAACCTGCGCCGTGGCAGTGCCCTCTTCCACTACCTCCCTCCCAATGAACTTCACTGCTGTCTTTCAGTGATTGCTGCTATACCCAGAGGGGAATGGGAATTCAGGCTCCCTGGACCATGCCAGGCTTGGCCTCTTTGCCCAGACTCTCAGCCAGGTGCAAATGGCCACTTGGGATGTGGATACTTAGGCCTGGTCTACACTACAGAGGGGGAATCGATCTAAGTTATGCAACTTCAGCTACTTGAATAACAGCTGAAGTCGACATACTGAGACCTATTCACCGCGACGTCTTCACGGCGGTGAGTTGACCGCTGCCACTCCCCCATCAACTCTGCCTGCGCTTCTCATGGCAGGGGAGTACAGGAATCAACAGGAGAGCTCTGCACCCACCGATTTCCCCCCATGGGTGCTCCAGCCCCGGAGCATCCACGGAGTTGACACCTTTGGAGCTTCACAGAGCATTTTCATAGAATACCAGGGTTGGAAGAGATCTCAGGAGGTATCTAGTCCAATCCTCTGCTCCAAGCAGGACCAACACCAACTAAATCATCCCCCCCAGTTCCCTAATCATTTTTGTTGCCCTCTGTTGGACTCTCCAATTTGTCCATTTTCTGCAGGTCGGGGGAAGGGAAGCAGAGTGTCTAAATACAAGGGGGACAGACGGTTAAGCACCAGGGATTCACCCACGCTGTCGGAGACCGTTTAAAATGAAGTGGACAATGGAGGGTTAGCAGGCAGTGGTGGGGTGAGTTACAAATTGCTGTAATGAGCCGTAAAACCAGTGTCCCTGTTGAGTCCATGACTTTTGGTGTCCAGCAGAGTTCTGAATTGAAATTCCCGGGCTGCTCTGTTGAAGGTGTTGTGCAGGTTTCCTTAGAGGATGAGAACTGAGAAGTCACTGATGGAGTGATCGCCCACGGATGATGTGTGGTTGTTTTTGATCATTTTACTGGGTGAATTCAATGAGAGCTTAGCGATTGTTTGCTTTCACCCACATTTAGTGCCCGGGGTGAGGGTCATCTCATGTTGTGATGGGTTCCTGTAGGATCTCTGGCTCTTGAAAGGCCTGTGGTGGCGATATTGATCATTGTCGCAGTAGAAATGTGTCTCTGGGGTTGCATCTGTTGTTCCAGCAGGATCTGCTGCTGCTTTGAGTCAGTGTGTCCTGCAAAAAAAGTCAGCAAATACAGAGAACCTAGGACTCTTGAGGCAGCCCTGACAAACATCCATCCATAAGGCAATTTCACCTTGCATTGAGAGTGCAACAATTAAGGATTGTGAGTTGAAGCCGTGGAGGTTCCATTTTTGCCATCTCTATAACATCCAGTAGATGGCAGCACTAGGCAAGCATTTCCATCCTGAAGTGATTGGATTTAATTCTCTCTTGTGGCCTGGGAGATATTTCCTGGGGTGGTAGAGGCCCAGGGATAGTTTTGTGTAACCGGCTGCAGACAATGACTGGCTGAACACACATGTAGGGAAAGCTGGGAAAAAATTCCAGGCACCTTCTCCCTTTGAATTGTGAATGTGGCTTGGTGCAGGTAGAAGGATCCCCCCGGCATGATGGGATTGCAGGATCGGGGCCTTGGTTTGGAAATAATTAAATGGTGAGGAGAGGGGAAATCAAGCAGTGCCAATTCTCTGGAGGTACCACATGAAAGAAACCAAACATGTCGCTCATAAAAGAATTGTTACCTGCCCACAGGTGTAGCCAGCCCCATGCTAGCACCTGGCCATCTGGTTACTTCTTCAGCCATGCAAGCCAGTAATCAGCATTGAGGGAAACAAGACTGCATGGAATGGCTTATTCAAAAAACGTTCATCGGCGTGTGTGGGGAGGACACTGAAATCAGACGAGGAGATGGAGCCAGGGAACACTGGGACTGGCTGACCAGGAGACTGGGACAAGGAACCCATGAAGAATAGATGTAGAGGGGAGGAGAGACGGATCTGACAAAGATCCAGGGTGTGGGGGGAGAACTGGGAATGGCTGGGCAAAAAGACTGGGACAAGGAGCCAAGGATGAAAGAGTAAGAGACTGAGATTGTACGAGGAGCCTGGAGAGAGAGAGACTGGGACAGGGAGCCAGATGGGGGAGTAGGAGAAAGATAGATCAGCCAAGGATCTGGGAGGGTAACTGAGACCGGCTGGGTAAGAAACCGGGGATCGGGTGTGGGAAGGAGGCGAGGCTGAGACTCAGCTATCTGGGATGGGGAGACTAGGACTCCGTACCCTATGTACAGTGGTTATTGTTAGGTTTCCAAATGAGAGTGAACACAAAGAGGAAAATAAGAGAAATAGCAGCTGTGTATAGAAAGCTAAATTCAACTGCACAAGCAAGCTGAACAGGAATGCCCTTGCTGAGTCCAGCACACGGCCCCTCCTGCGGTGCTGAAACCAACAGTCACAGGAGTAAGGATACCTATGTTCCATCCTCAGCCCTGCCACTCATTCTCTGTGTTACCTGGGGCAAATCACTTAACCCCTCAGAGCCTCAGTATCCCCATCTGTAAAATGGGTTTAAAAAATAACTGTTTCTTATACAGGGGTGTTGCAAGGTACAATGAATGAAAAATGCTTTGGCTGAAAGGTAGTACATAATCATAGACTCATAGAACATTAGGATTGGAAGAGACGTCAGGAGATTATCTAGTCCAATCCCCTGCTCAAAGCAGGACCAACACCAACTAAATCATCCCAGCCAGGGCTTCGTCAAACCAGGCCTTAAAAACCTCTAAGGGTGGAGATTTCACCACCTCCCTAGGTAACCCATTCCAGTGCTTCGCCATCCTCCTAGTGAAACAGTGTTTCCTAATATCCAACCTAAACCTCCACCACTGCAGCTTAAGACCATTACTCCTTCTTCTGTCATCCGCTACCACTGAGAATAGCCAAGCTCCATCTTCTTTGAAACCCCCCTTCAGGTAGTTGAAGGATGCTATCAAACCCCCGCCCCCTCCCCTTCTCTTCTGCAGACTAAATAATCCCAGTTCCCTCAGCCTCTCCTCATAAGTCATGTGCCCCAGTCCCCTAATCATTTTTGTTGCCCTCTGCTGGACTCTCTCCAATTTTTCCACATCCCTTCTGTAGTGGGGGGCCCCAAAACTGGCCTCAATACTCCAGACATGGCCTCACCAGTGCCAAATAGAGGAGAATAATCACTTCCCTTGATCTGCTGGCAATGCTCCTACTAATACAGCCCAATATGTCATTGGACTTCTTGGCAACAAGGACACACTGCTGATTCATATCCAGCTTCTCATCCACTGTAATCCCCAGGTCCTTTTCTGCAAAACTGCCCCTTAGCCACTCGATCCCCTGCCTGTAGCAGTGCAAGGGAGTCTTCCTTCATAAGTGCAGGATTCTGCACTTGTCTTTGTTGAACCTTATCAGACTTCTTTTGGCCCAATCCTCCAATTTGTCTAGGTCACTCTGGACCCTATCCCTATCCTCCAGCGTATCTACCTCTCCCCCCCCCCCACCCCGCACCGCTTGGGCTCTCTGATACTGCACGTTTAGTGAACCTCTGTTATGTTCTGGCCTGTGATGTGCCTGTAATAAATATATAATGGGCCAACTTCATCCTTCATGCAACTCCATTGACTTCATAGATTGCCATCAGCACTGTAACTCCAGTGAAGTCAATGGAGACTGAGATTTAGCCCTAGGTTTTCTGCTTTCCAAGAGAGTTCAGTGCACTTGATCTTTTACGGCAGCTGAGAATGAGACCCACAAAGGAATGTTAAATAACTGGGTTTGTGCCCTTCCTTATGCTGGGTGTACACTGGCCCTTTAAAGGCGCTTATAGTCCAGTCACAGCTATGTCCTCATACCCAAGACAAGGGCATTCTGAGAGATGTAGTTTAGAGGGACTGATGGGCGGGGCAGACCATAGAACATGTGACTGAGTTCAGATGATCACAGGACTATATAATGCAAGCTCTGTTGATTGGTTTGGGAGAGGTCAGATTTGGAGTGTGCCTCCCCACCTATAGGGCTGGGAAAATAGCCCAGGAAGTGTTATGAGAAAGGGCCTGTAAAAAGAGTCCCTATCCGCTGGGCCCTGCTTCAAACAAGCCAGCTTCTTACAACAGAACGAACTGACCTGGCAGCAGAATTATTCTGTGTAACCCTTGTGTGTGTCAGAATTGGCAGCAACAAGGGCTGGGTTCAGTTTCTAGGGGTTCTGTTCCAATAACACAAGGCAAAATCAGCTTGAGCCCCACCCAGTGACCTGGAACAACCACATACCACTTCTCTGGGCGCTTCTAAGAGGCAATACTTCTCCTCTTGCAAGCACGGAGTCTGACTGTACCAAAAGCCTTTTAATAACAGAGAGAAACAACGTGGTATTATATTAGGGAAACACCACAAACAGGATTCATAAAACAAAACCATGAACCAGAATGCCCCCCCACACCCAAACAAATGGGCTGTGTCCTTTCCCTTTGGTTCTTGAGTCCCGCAACCCCAAAAGTCACCTAAGGTCCCAAAAAAGTCCAACAGCACAAAAGTCTCTGCAGAGTTCAAAAGTTCATCTGCAGAGTTTTACCTCTGAGCCTGGGTGGAAATGGGGAACCAGGTTAAGGGGCAACATCAGCCCTTTTCTTGCCAACTTCTGTGAGCAGGGCCTGCCTCTAGCTCACAGCTTAACTTTGCTTTATGTTAGCAAAATCTTGACCATTACTTTAGCTCAGGCCTTAGGCCTCATACTGGGCCTCTGATACAAGGGTTTATGTTTCAGGGCCTCATCCTACTACACCATCACCTCTGAACACCTCAAAATCTCTAATGCATTTATCCTCGCAGCGCCAGCACTTTGAGGCAGGGATCTGCTGCTACTTGGTTTTACAGATGGGGAACTGAGGCACAGAGAAAGTGACTTGCCCAAGGTGACCCAACACATCTGTGGCAGAGAAAGACTTGAACCCAGATCTCTGGCTAGTCCCCTAATCACAGGACCAGACTTCCCCTGAATGAGCCTGTAGTATGACGTGGCCCTAAAACATAACCCCTTGGTCTCACAGGCCCGGTATGAGGCATGAAGCCTGAACTAAAGTAATGGTCAAGACTTTGCTAACATAAAGAAAAGTTAAGCTGTGAGACACAGGCAGGCCCTGCTCACAAAAATTGGCAAAAAGAAGGCTGCTAACTGGACGTATACCCATATCTAAAGGGTATCAAGCACTAATAGGATAAACATGGACCTGGATGGCACCAGAACAGTCCAGTATGAACACGTTCCACAGAGATAATGAGGAACAGGCTGACCCATCCTAACTACAGGGTCTACATCTTACTACAGGGTCAAAAGCATAATATGATGGATAGACTTGTTTGTTCAAACCAACATGTAACAGGAGAGAGGCAGCTTCCCAACACACAGAGGGAATGTACCTTGCTTCATAGAGGGGTTGCACCGCAATGCGTCAGGAGTGATGTGTAATTGGTTTGTACCTGTGTATAAGAATTTACCCCGAGGAGTTTTCTTTGTCCAGCCGAGGGGGCAGTGGAGCATTCCGCCACTGACTGGGCCAGTCCATTGTCAGGGAGCACATATGTACTAGCAGAACTGTAGACAATTGATCTGGGGAGCTAGAAACTGTGTTTCATTTGGCAATAAACCTGGCCAGGTGCCTTCATATCTTATCGGAGTCTGTGGTCATGGGGGTGTTCTCTTGGGGTCTGCTGTGCCAGCTATCTGCACAGAGCCAGGGCAGCACACAGAGGGAACATGCACACACAGCAGACTGTTATCAACATTGGATAGAGCAGAGTACCACACTGGTGGCATGTTGGGTGACCAGATGTCCCAATTTTATAGGGAGAGTCCTGATATTTGGGGCTTTTTCTTATATAGGCACCTATTACCCGCCACCCTCTGTCCCAATTTTTCACACAGGCTCTCTGGTCACCCTAATGGCATCAGACAACAGAGCTCTGCTACCTCCACCATCTTTCTGTTGATCTCTGGCCCAACTTATGGGAAATCTGCTGTGGTTCCATTTGCCAGCAAGCACTTTTGTAAAACGCTGTAACTTAGCACTTCCAAAGGCCAGGCTCTGCAGGAACATGTCTTGTTAGAGACAGTAAACTCAAGCAGCCAGTAACCACAGTGTGCAGCATTCAGTAACTGCCCTGAGTACCAGGAAACCGGACGCTCCAGCAGCTTCGCCTGTACTTTCTCTTTCAACTCCTAAGCCTGTCTCTGGATTCTTGGCCAGACCATCCTCTTTAGTATTCTTGCCTCGTTGTCCACTAACCAACTGCAGCTGCTAAGGAGCTGAACTGTATGGCCTCTGACTGCTTTGCTGGTGTGTTTCCCCTCATCTGGATTGTCATACAATTTCCCATAAGAGATAGGCAATTCCAGATGGGCGTGGGAGCAGGCGCTCCCTGACTGGAGCAGCAGAAGCTGAGCAGAGTGTGTCTGGAAGCTGGTTTTCTGCCAGTCCGACAGTGTTAAACAGAAAGTGGAGACTTTTTTCTTTCTTTCTTTTCCTTTTGCATTGATTTTGAATGAAAGCAAGAGCGAGAAAAACGAACCAGCTCCCACTCTCCAGTCCTGGTCATTCTTTTCGGAGGTTTCTCTTCCCCCTTTTTTGTTGCGAAACAATGGAGCTTTTCAAGTGGAGCCTGAGTTGGATGTGCCTTCTTCCTTTGCTACAGGGTAAGTTTTTCTCCTTAGTGATAGCCAAACAAGAACCCCTGTGCCACGTAGACCTGAATCCAGTTTGCTGCTACCATAGCATCTGTACTTGTTTTATTATAAAGCTCTAAATCCAGTAGCAGTGGAATGTGTTATTCTGTAGGAGCCACAAGGAAAGCTATCTGCATAGCATGCTCAGGGCTGGAATATCTCACCGTATTTTTGAGACCCTTCCCCACTGTCACTCAGAACAGCAGCGAAGAGCTCCAAAGGGTGCCCTGTCCCCAGGTCAGAGAGGGCCACCACTGTGAGGTAGTATGTGTGATGTTGGGCAGCATTAAAGAGTTAAAATGTGGGGAGAACCTTAAGTATCATGTCCCCACTGAAACCCAGTGCCTAGTAAAATAAGCAGGGGCAGATACAGCTATAGATCAAGCGAGGGGCTCTGGGTTATGATGGATGAACCTCTCCAGGGGTTTGCATAGTGCACATAGCTGCTAAACTTTGATGCCTTTTGTCCAGCATAACCGCAGCCTGGATTTCCCCTTCCATCCGGGACAGGCTGAAATCCAAGCTGGTTGATTTACAGCTCTTGCTGTAATAGCATGGGATGTGGATTGCACTCTGCTGGTGAGACTGAGAGCTCTGTAGTGGTAGTAACATGAACCATTTGGAGATAAAGGACATTTTCCCATTTATCCCAGCCTGGGCTGGGTAGCCTCAGAGTGACTCCCTCCCGCTTTCGCCACTTCCCATTTTCATCATTGTAACAGGAAAGCTCTATCCACTTTTACCCTAACACCAGCCCTAAACACACATGCCCCAGATCCGCTCACATTCTCTCTAGACCCCTGTTGTGGGACAGAAGTGAAGAATCAATCACCGAAAGCATTGCTTTCTTCTAACACTGACCAAGGGACTTTATTGGAATAAAGAAAAACAACATGATTCCCAATCTTCTCTCTCTCTCTCTCTCTGTATTTCATTCTAGAACAGGGGTTCTCAACCTTTTTCTTTTTGCAGCCCCCCAACATGCTATAAAAACTCCACAGCTCATCTGTACCACAATTGTCTTTCTCCACATAAAAGCTATGGCTGGCATTAAGGGGTAGGAAGCAGGGCAATTGCCCGGGGGCCCATGCCACAACGGGCACCACAAAAGTAAGTTGCTCAAGCTTCAGCTTCAGTCCCAGTTGCTGGAGCTCAAGGCCCCGGCTGCAGTCCTGCATGGTGGGGCTTCAGCTTTCTGACCTAATGAGTCTAGACTCTAACGCCAGCCAGGCTTGCTTGGTGAACCCCCAGAAACCACTTCATGGTCCCCCAGGGGGCCCCAGACTCCTGGTTGAGAACCGCTGATATAGAGCTTTTCCCTAACCCGCAACTCCTTCCTGTTCTAGATGTTTAAAGAAACAGTACACACCCTTATACCTCCGTAGGAGCTACCTGGACTCCTAGCTGACAGGAGAGCAATTTGGGAAGAAAGTCATCACTGAATCTTGGGGTTTAGAAAGCAAGCCCTCATTGAAGAGCTTTGCAGTGGGCATCAGATTTGCTTGAGCGGACCCTGGTTTTAGGTACCCAAAATCAACACGGGAGAGAACAAAAGTAAAGTCTGTGGGAGAGCACAGTGCATACAACAACGTTGTCCTCAACTGTAACCACCAGCTGGTGGTTCTATGAGCTCTGCACACAGTGAGTCCTTAAGAATGTAGGGCAAAGAAATCAAAAGGCATCTTGGTCGTAGCAGCCGGGGTACAGGTTCAGCTTGATTGAGAAAAAGTTCTAACCCATCCAAAGATCATTGGTCTACAGGACTGGGTGCAAAATCTCAGGAGAATGGATTTCAGAACAGGAGATTTGGGAGACAGCTCTTCCTGCAGCTCAAAGGACAGAAAAACTGCAGATGGAACCTGGAAGCTCAGAGGCAGCAGCAGAAAGAAAAATAAAAAGGAAACGAACTCCTTGGTTGAGTTCTGGTGGGGAAGGTCTGGGCCTGACCTGGTTTTCCTCTGAACTGTTTCTCTGCAGCTCCCATTGGTTTCGATGTGAGAGTAGAAATCACAAGGAGGCACCTCATATTATTTAGAATATCAGAGCATTACAACTGGTCTAAACCAGAAAAATGATCCAGATTAAAGCCTCTGAAATGTTTGTAAAACACTCTGCAGAAACACACCCAAATGCTCCAAATGGTTTAACGAGCTTGAACAGATGATCTTTCATCAGGTTTAATAACCAGATAAGCCTAAAAGGTTTATTCTGAATCAGTTCAGCACCAGTATGGACGCAGACAAGCTGAAACAGATCAGTTAGTTCTGGGGTTACCACCTCTGAAATGCAAAAATAAAATAAAATAAAATAATAATAATAATAATAATAAATAATAAAAAGCCACCTCCCCCACCTTCAAAACAAGCCCACTTCAAGTCTGCAACCCTGACCACAAGGCAACTCTGCATCCTCCCGACCCCCTCAACAGCCACTTAAAGACTCACACCCTCTCTCACTGTTGGAGGGCCGACGGCTGCTATATTTTCAACAGTTTTGATCTATCACTTACACAGCAGAAGTGGGAACACTGCAGCATCTTTACTGGACGCAAACTTTGAAGATTAGCTACCCCAGTCTATTGAGAGACTAATGCAATCTTTAAACACACGTTAAAAAAAACCCAGCAGCTTAAATTATTTTTCTGGCAACTGGCAAATCCATAAAGAAAACCGGGCAGGCTGGTCAGATATTGGCCAGGTGGTAACCCTAGTTAATTCTCTCAGGGCTGACAATGCCAAAATATCTCCCAGAATGCACAGTGTCTGGGAGTGAGTCAAGAATTATGGAATAGGTAGCCAGAAGGTGGTGCAACTGAAAACAATCTTGGTGAATGCTTAAAGCCATTCAATACAACTGGTTCAGTTCTGTAGTGTAAACAGGGCCTAACACTTCAGACATTCTATCTGCGGCCTATTTCTCCCCCATGCCTAATACAGTCCTGTCCTGCTAGCATCTTAAAACATCCCTCTCCTTTTCCCCCATCCCCACATCCTACCGTCTGCCAGAAGGAAAGTGTCTTTCATTTACCAGAACTCAGGGTGTTCAAATTCTCTGCTGGGATGTAATCAATGGAATTATGCCAGCAGAGAATTTTGGATCAGTATTGTTCACTGGAAATCCCCTGTGAGAGAGCTGAGGATTTGAGCCTCCAGAGCTGTGAGCAGAATTTTTCTTAAAATTATAAAACCCTTGTTTGTAATTCTGTGGATAACTCACTGCTAACTCTGTTTGCGCATAGGGTGACCAGATGTCTCAATTTTATAGGGATGGTCCCTATGCTGTTTTTTTTTTCTGATATAGGCTCTTATTACCCCCCACTCTCTGTCTGGATTTTTTACACTTGCTGTCTGGTCACCCTATTCCCGTATGCCACGGGAGACGCCCTTCCCCACGGCCCGAAGGAATCTATGGTGGAGTTTTCAAAAGGGTTCCACGTTGTCCTAACTCTGCTCCTACTGAAACCAGTAGTAAAGTCTCACCATTGCATCTGCATCCAGTGAAATGAACAGGGCAGTTCACGCTTCACAGCTATTGTTTCAGGCTCTCTGCAAACTCAGATGAGTTCACTTGAGTCACATTTTGAAGATTTTTCTCTGCAACCATAATAGTTAGAGACTAACTTTTTCTTTTAAATTAAAGCTGAGACTCTGGAGAACAGTTGAAAGATCTCTCAGGGCCTCCCCCAGCAGCTAGTGCTTCACACCCTCAAGAGAACACATCCTATGCTTTGGATAATGCTGGTATGCTGCAGGAGAGAGTTACACTGAAGTAGTTTTTCCTTTGGGACTGATACTTGGAACCTAGTACTCTTTTTTATTACGATATCTTTTCTCCCTCTCTTTGTCTGCCACCTTATAACTAAGCAGCAAAGCATTAAAGGGTACCATTCACCCCTGTTCAGAAAGCATGCACAAGGCCCATGTAGCATTTGTCTTATGACCTTAAAGGGGTTTGAAATCTGGATCCAAATTTCTGTGCTCTCCAACTGCTAATATTTAACTATTTCCCCTATATTATTAACCTTCAGGCGTTGAGCTTTAGGAATCTGCGTTTGCTTTTCCAGCCATTTGCAACAGAGCTTTCCACTGCTGTCTTCCAAATCAGGGCTCTTTAAAAACAAACAAAACCCTTCTTGCTTGGCAAACTGTCCTTTGACTTCACTGTGAGTTTTATCTGAGCCACAACTGCGGGGTAAGGCCCAAAGGGCAGCTACCAAAAGAGCCATCCTGTAGTACTGCCACCTTCTCACCCCTCTGCTCTTCTTGGGTTGAATTCTTACTGATCTCTTTGCTGATTGCCAGGGGCTTGGCCCTCACTTGATGTAACCTGGCCTGATTTCCACGGAGCAGTGCTCCTTTAAACCGTGGCTCTGCGTGCCATCTTCAGTACCCATGGTAGCGCCAGGAGAGCGAACTGGATTCATTCCGCCTCGTGCATCAGCCATGAAATTGCCACAGCATTTCAGCTGCAATGTCTATTCCCGGGTGTAAGGGAAGAGGCAGAAAGACACAGGGGTAGGTTCACCTCTGAGCACTGAGACGGGGGGTGGGGGGCATTTGTACGTCCCTATTCAGCAGCTACACGGGGTACAGTGTAGGCTAAGGCAACTCCAAGGGCTGCCCCATTCGGTGCCTTTGCTTCATTGGTCCCTTTGGGGCTTTGCAAGGTCCATTGCAGCCATGCACCCCCTTCTTTCCCCAATCCCCACCCCCCCGAAGGCTCATACAGATTGGCTCAAACTGGATTTTCAAAAGACCAGCAGACAAAGACAGAGCTTTGGATACAAAAAGTCTGGGATTAAACTGACTCAGGGCCTTCTTTCTGAGCCAGCCAATGGGCAGGACCTTCTGTCCAAGGGCCCCCCAACCTCGCGGAAGGCCTGGGAAAACATTGGCCTAGTAGGACCCTATAAGACTGAGGGGTGATTCCTGGCATGCTCAGGGTGTGTTTATATCTGTTTGGTGCTTTTGATGTTTTCTCCCTAATGCTTTTCCCTTGTAAATAAAGGTGCTGGCTTAGAAAGAACTTGGTGGTAACTTGTAACTGCTGGCAATACTCTGGTCATAGCTCTCAGAGGGAAACACACCAGCGCTGGCCTTTAGGCAGACTAGCTCGCTGTAAGACAAGTGTAAGGCAAGGAGCTCTGAAGCCTTAAAACTCCCATGAAGGTGCAATACAGGTGCAGTTACTCTTAACATTATGACTATCCCCAGATTTGCTGCAAAGGCAGTTCAGGGCTAGCATAGTGCCTGGGCGGGATAGACGCTTTCTGCCTTTAGGGGTATTCCCCAGGTTGAACTATGCCTGCCTTATGCCACCTTTGCACCAGCCTCACTGTCAGCCCGAGACACATCTTCATAGAAAGGGGGTTCCCCTGAACTCTGCTAGATCTCAGACACCTGACATGAGTTTCTCAAGATGGGACATTGGCGTGGTCATGAGGTTACTGGGGCCATTTGTAAAAGCCTGATACTAGCACAGCCCAACTGGGATTGCTGGTCACACGTCCTTCTTGCTGCTAATATTTTAGCAAGGGGCTGCTGCAATCATTTCCCTCCCTGCTTTCCGAGAAGGCCCATGTTGCGGGGGTACATGTGCCACTGAGAGGAGGGGTAAGTGACTGGGGAAACCTATTCATTCGTTTTCCTTTCTCATAACCAGGGAGGAAGGCTGCATCACTGAGAAAACAAACTGATATCAATTGCCGTTCACTGGACACGTTTACACTGTTCCTGAAAAAAATGCGGATTGGATGCAGATCCAAATTTTGTATCCATGCAGGGCACTAGAGATACATACTCGACTGTTGACCGTACTGTAACCTGTCTATGGATAAACGAAGCACTTCACTGTCTAGGCCTCTCTAACCCTCCTTGTTCACCAGCATTAAGCATTTAATTTATTACTATTTAAATGAAATAACATTTTAGAAGCTGAAAAGCGAACTCTGCCCATTCTCTTCCCAGTAGGTTCAGGAACAGCCAGAAAGTCCCTTAGTACTTTTTCCTGAATTAACAAACAATATTTGACATGTATTTTAGGAGACTGGAGTTTCCCACAAGCAAACCTAACAATTCTTTCATCTATTGTTTCCTTCGCACCCTGCTGTGCTCTAAGTTTTGTTTAAGATTAGCAGCCGTGTTAGTCTGTATCTGTATATAAGATGAGGAAGACTTTGTAGCACCTTAGAGTCTAACCAGTTTATTTCAGCATAAGCTTAGAATTGGTATGCTAATGTACAACTTTTTTTTTCTTTCTGTGTATATAAATCCATCTTACTTCTGTTCCTTTCTATGCATCCGATGAAGTGGGCTATAGCCCGCGAAAACTTATGCTGAAATAAACTGGTTAGTCTCTAAGGTGCTACAAAGTCTTCCTCGTCTTATTTAAGCTTTGTTTGCTTTGTCACATACTGAGCTAGTGACTTGGTGCCAATGAAAAGTATTGTTCTTTGTGCCAATAGGGGAAATTCTGGAGAGGAAGGTGTTAAGATCATTATCAGGATTCCATTAAAATAAATATATGGAGATATGCCTATCTCATAGAGCTGGAAAGGTCATCAAGTCCAGACCCCTGCCTACACTAGCAGGACCAAGTACTGTCCCTAGACAGATTTTTTTATTTTTTTTTGCCCCAGATCCCTAAATGGCCCCCTTAAGGATTGAACTCACAATCCTAGTTGTAGGCGGCCAATGCTCAAACCACTGATCTATCCCTCCCCCATTCTAAAATAATCTTTCAGTGTCCTTCTTGCTCTTCACATTTCAGACTTTTTCCTTCAGGTTTTAACTCTTGAGGTGAATGTGAGAATTTTTCCTCACTGAGGAAAAGTTACAAATATTTTTTAAATGACCTGGGGAAATGTAGTGAGAACCTGAAATGTTTATTTCCATACCTCTTTCTTCAAAACCAGATTATCATTCAAAATGTGGTAGGACATAATATGTTTTATGCAGCAGAAGAGATGCATCTATTGGAGATGTACGGTAGAGTGTTTAAAGGGTATTTAAACACTCTGGGTCAGATTTATCGTTGATTTTGGAATGAATACAGATGCAATCCTTTTGGTTGACTGGCTGGTATTTATCCTGTAAAGGCCCTGAAAACTTTGTTGCTCATTGCACAAAATAATCAATACAGAAGCTCAAAAGTTAACAGTATTTGAGTCGGGCTATCTTCCTACAGTTATGAAAGAATTATAGGGCAGTTCTAAGGACCATCTCTGGGTGGATCACCCAGTTGCCTGGGACCTCTCAGGTCTGGAACCCTGACATCTGGGCAGTGATATCGGACACAATAATTGTTTTGTTGATTGAATAGTTGAGAGTCCCCTTATCTAATCATTTCCAGTGTTTTTAAGGCTTACTGTTTTATTTCCATTGTTGCCATAGGAAGTAGCCACAGAGCCCAGCATAGCAGAGCCTACGGTGAAGTACTAAGTGAGATTAACTGAGCTTGTCAACGTTTTTTTAATTTCAATTAAATTTTTTATAGGAAAAACTTAATTCTGATAGGAAAAAATCATCAGATTTTGGGAGGTTTCTCATTGGCTCTATGGCTGGCTGAAATTTTCCAATGTTTTAAAAATTTCATAGAAATTCAAAAAAAAGGTTGTGAAATTTGTAACAGTTTTTTCTATTGGCTTTACACATTACTGACAATATTATTACTTCTTTCCACTTCGTTCCTCAGCACCAATGCACCATGCCTTCCTCAAGAAATGCAGCCCTAGGAAATTAACACTTAGAGGGTGGCTATTTTTTTCTTTCATATCTAGAATATGAAAATGCAGCAACAAATGGGAGGGGAAGAGTCTCTCATTTCCTAGGCATTGACTAACGACTGATGTGCTGCAGAAGCGTGTTTGTTTTGGGCATGTAAGATACTAAACTCTGCTTTGACTGTATTACAGGATCAGAGGGGCAAAGCTTCCTCATAAAGAACATCCAGCTTGGAAAATGCCTCCAGGTCGCCCACCATGATAGTCACCAGATCAGCCTGGCTGATTGCAAGCTGCACTCCCAGCAGCAGCAGTGGAGGTGGGACCCCAGAACAAAGTCCATTGTCAGCCTTAAAACCAAGCAGTGCCTGACCATCCACAAGCTGCAGGAGTTCGCATCCGCCTACCTGGAGCCATGCGGGGACATGGAGCACCAAACATGGGCTTGCAGCAAGAAGGGACACTTGACCTTACATGGCCTGGGCTTGTATCTCAAAGCGAAGCCAAGCCACAGGGTCTTTGTGTCCGGGGAGAAAGACAAGTTCAGCAAGTGGAAGACCCTGTCAGATGAAGCCATCTGCGCTGTCAGCCCCATGGTGGCTCCCAGGCTGGGTGACCTGATGCAGAAAGCGGTAGAACCATTGGTGTGGGTTCACAAAAGTAAGAAGCGGTGGATTTAACATTAGCAACCCATTAACTCTTTGGGATCCGTCACCTAGAATCCATCTAACCCATGACTTGACAGGCTTGTAGCTCATGTAAAATCATTCTCATGCATGATTGCTCTGGCTCTGGTCCTGTGAGATACTGAGAAGCTTTAGAGCAGGGGTAGGCAACCTAGGGCACGGGTGCCGAAGGCGGCACGCAAGCTGATTTTCAGTGGCACTCACCCTGCCCGGGTCCTGGCCACCGGTCCAGAGAGCTCTGCATTTTAATTTAATTTCAAATGAATTTTCTTAAACATTTTAAAACCCCTTATTTACTTTACACACAACAATAGTTTAGTTCTATATTATAGGGTTATAGAAAGAGACCTTCTAAAAACATTAAAATGTATGACTGGAATGCAAAACCTTAAATTATGGTGAATAAATGAAGACTGGGCACACCACTTCTGAAAGGTTGCCGACTCCTGCTCTAGTGTCTAAAACTCTAGGCTAGCTCCCAGCAATAGATATCACGTGTTGGTAGCATTTCCAGGATTCTTAGTTAGAAGCAATGCAGATAATTAACCAGCTCACCATCCAATCAGATTCCTCCTTCCTTTCAGCCCATTTGACTTAGAAACTGGGAGGTGGGTTCATGATCAGAACATTTCCCTTACAAAGTTGTCTACAGAATTAAACACCTGGAGATCACCTCCGTTCCCCACTCTCCAGCTCCAGGGCCCACAAAAGGATTGGGACATGCAGTAAATGGTCCAGTGTTTTCTGTAAGTGACCCATGTAATGGGATTCCCACTCATTCCCTTGGGGACACTATTCCACTGTCACAAGGTTTTTCCTGATATTAAGGCTTTGCTCTTCTCTTGGGTCGTTTGAATTGCTTGGTAAATTAGTCCCTTTCTCCCCACAATCCCTTTACTTTCTCCAAGACTAAGACCAGCTCTTCAGTCAGATAGTGAAGTTGTCACCCCTGGAGTGCAGGTCTCCTTTTATTCCTTACACTGTTTGGGGTGTAATAGCATCATTCCTGGTGATGCACACTGTGAATTCTCCAGAGAGGCTGACATTACACCTCTGCTGCCACAGCAGCATCTAATGGAGCGACTGTATCCCAGAGGCAGGGGACTGCCTCTCCTTCTGCTACCCAATCTAGACTGATGATCAAGAACAGGGAAGGGGGCTCTGATTTGCTGCTCTCATAAATTTGCATTGCCAAGGTCAGTATGCTAGTCACGTACCCCCAGACAAACGGAAATAACTCCCCTAGCCTTTGGTGCTTAGCGCTTTCTGCAACTTAATCACCAACATTTGATAACTGAAAAGCTTGTGCCTACTTCATTTGTCAGTAACACTCAGAGACAACATGTCCTATCATTTAACATCCATTTGGTCACGTCTGGTTATTTAACATCTCAGGAAGGCATGTGTGTGTATTTCAGCTCTGACTCTGCCTGCACCCTCTGTCGTGCTTCATCTTTTAACTGTTTGTATTGTGTCTATCCTCCTTAGACTGGATGTTCCTCAGAACAGGGACCTTGTCTAACCCTACAGGCCAAATTCTGCCCTGACCACCGGTCTGAGCTTGCAAGCTGCTGAGCGCTCTCAGTTGCATTTGAAATTCATGGAAATTGAGGGCCCCACTGGATCGAGCCCTTGCAAATCATGCAATCCATATTACCTCAGGGAGGCTACAGGAGAAATAAGCCAGGGCAGGATTTGTCCCAGTGTGGTTTGCTGATGGACAGAAGCCCAGGGTGCTCTATAGTGAATAAATAAACAGTAACTGTCCATATCTTTGTTTTTTCTTCTAAGCTAAAACCATCAGTTCCCCAGCAAAGATCCACACCAGCTCCAGGGGCTCTCTGCAGGCATTGTCTGCCTTCACGATGGCTGAGTTCAACAGCACAGTTCCTCCACCACAGAGCCACCAGATGCTTCTAGCAATGGAGGAGGGTGGGTATTTTGCTTTCCTGAATGCATGTGTCCGAAGAGCAGCAGCAGCAGCTGTAGTTTGGTCCTGGTCACATCACACCACTGTGATGCCTGTCTTGGCAGTGGGAAGCAGTGCCCTGATGTGGGCCTGTGGCTGCCCCAGATGTGCTACAGAAAGAAATATAGTGGCGCGCAGCCACTCTTAGCACCCTAGCACTACAGGAAGGCTCCTAAGCTCTTCTCACCTGGATAGCAAGGGGTCCTGCAACTCATGCGTAGCCATAAAGAGAAAGGATAATGCAGTGCAATGCTCCCTCCTGTTCGGCAGTATAGCCCACTAATGTGTGCATCTCTGCTCCTTCCCCACCCTCACAGAGGTGTCTGGCCAATTTAAAAATCAACCTGGACACCGAGGGAAAGGTGCTGGGGCCAGGTCTACAGGTATGTTGAAACAACCAATGAGAAAAGGGAAAAGACAGGGTGGAGTGCGGGTACCAGCGTCCCTTTCTCTCCCTGCAAACGGGAAACTGATCCTATGGGATATGCCCCCGTGCCTTCTGGGTGCTATCTGATGCTGATGCTGCTCAGTGCTCCAGAAAGAACTAAAGCACCCCCTTCATCCGACTGCCTGCAGTATGCCCAGGGGGAGAAATTCCTCCTGGGAACCAGCTGCACCCCCAGCATGAGAGTAAGAGTTACTGTGACTGAGCACTGAATCCCATCCCACCCCGAGCTTACTGCTGAAATCCAACAGTCGTCATCCCTTGCTCCTGGCACCCCTTGCATCCCAGAACTCTGGATTTCGGGGCAAAGAATTCTGAATATTCGTTAACCTCTGAGAAGGGAGGGGGACCTGTCTGGGACAGGCTGTAAAAATGCAGCCCTGAGAATATGGCAAAGCTGGCCCATGACCCCATGAACAACGAGACCACCCATCAGTCATGTCCTCCACTCACATCCTCTGCTACTCTTGATGGGGCTATAACGGTCCATTTTAGTCTGGAGCGATATTGCAGGTGTCTTTCTTGAAAGAATAACGCAGCAAAGGAGTTAAGTGAGGAAAATGTGTGTGATGGTGCAATGTGATTCCATTTCAGCCACCAACTGGAAGACAGCCATGCTCGTCCTCAGCCCCTTTGCATTTATACTGGGGCTGATTATACTGACACTGAACGTTCGTTACAACAAGTAAGTGGGACGAAGTTTCTTCCTTAGCTGCTTTACTGTCACCACAGCTGTGCAATTAAAGGTCTGGAAGCCACAAGTGTACTAGCATATCAACCTCCAGGCCACAAATAGGCTCTAATCAAGTCTATTATCTCCCTTCCCCTTCCCATCCCCATCTCTGAAAGTTTTGTCCATGTTCTGGTCATCGCTCCCCTTTGACTACAGTAGAACCTCGGAGTTACAAACACCTCAGGAATGGAGGTTGTTCGTAACGCTGAACAAAATGTTATGGGTGTCCTTTGAAGAATTTACAACTGAATTGACTTAATACAGCATTGAAACTTTACTATGCAGAAGAAAAATGCTGCTTTTAACCATCTTAAACTAAACGAAACAAGCACAAAAATAGTTTCCTTACCTTGTCAAATATTTTTTTAAGGGAAAGTTTAACAAAGTAATGTACTGCATTTGCTTTTTTATCGTCTCTGCTGTTGCCTGATTGCGTACAGTAACTCCATGCTTAACACTGTAGTTACGTTCTTGAAAAATGCAACTTTATCATAGAATCATAGAATAGCTGGGTTGGAAGGGACCTCAGGAGGTATCTAGTCCAATCAACTGCTCAAAGCAGGACCAACCACCAACTAAATCAACCCAGCCAGGGCTTTGTCAAGCCTGACCTTAAAAACTTCTAAGGAAGGGGATTCCACCACCACCCTAGTTAACACATTCCAGTGCTTCACCACCTTCCTAGTGTTTTTCCTAATATCCAGCCTAGACCTCCCCCACTGCAACTTGAGACCATTGCTCCTTGTTTTGTCATCTTGTACCACTGAGACCAGTGTAGATCCATCCTCTTTGGAGCCTCCTTTCAGATAGCTGAAAGCAGCTATCAAATCCCCCCTCATTTTTCTCGTCTACAGACTAAATAAACCCAATTCCCTCAGCCTCTCCTCATAAGTCATGTGCTCTAACCCCCCAATCATTTTTGTTGCCCTCCACTGGACACTTTCCAATTTTTCCACATCCTTCTTGTAGTGTGGGGCCCTAAACTGGATTCAGTACTGCAAATGAGGCCTCACCAATGCTGACTAGAGGGGAATGATCACGTTCCTCGATCTGCTGGTAATGCTCCTACTTATACAGACCAAAATGCCATTAGCCTTCTTGGCAACAAGGGCACACTGCTGACTCATATCCAGCTTCTTGACCACTATAACCCCTAGGTCCTTTCCGTTTAAGCAAAACAGTGTTCAACAAATCCAATTTCCCCGTAAGAATTAATGTAAATAGAGGGATTAGGTTCCAGGGAATTTTTTTTCACCAGACAAAACACTATATTATATACACACATAGTATAAGTTTTAAACAAACAATTTAATACTGTACACAGCAATGATGACTGTGAAGCTTGGTTGACGTGGTGAAGTCAGAGGGTGGGATATTTCCCAGGGAATGTCTTACTGCTGAATGGTGAACTAGCACTTTGCTGAGCCCTCAAGGGTTAACACATTGTAGAGTGTGAGGTTACATTAACAACAAGGCAGCACGAATGGAGGGAGGAAAGACAGCATGGCAGAGAGCGACAGACACATACCGTGTGTATGACAGACTCGCTCATTGCCCATTAAAGTAGGCTAACCCCACTCTAAGTACACTGCCTTTTTAAGTAGATCAGCAAGTTGAGACAGCAGCTGCTGCCAGCAAGCTCCCTCTGTTCTGAGCCTTGTCGTGTCCTCCCCTCCAACCTCGCCCGCTCTGTGGAGAGAAGGTACAGTACAGGAGCGGGGACAGGGGGACTCCCTGACATTAGTGTCCCCCTCTCACACTCACAGCAAGCAGGAGGCTCCAGGGAGCAGCTCCAAGGCAGAGGGCAGGAGCAGCAGAAGGCAGTGAGGTGAGGGACAGCTGAATTGCCTGGCAATTGATAGCCTGCTGGGTGGCTGCGACATAGGGAACTTAGGGGAGCAGGGAGCTGATGGAACCAGCGTGGACCGGCAGCCCCCCTGGTTCCAAGCCCCCAGCAGCTAGCTCCAACGGACTGCTCTTCCTGCAAGCAGTGGATAAAGCAGGCGGCTGCCAAAAGATGTTAAAGGGAGCACTGCACAACTTTAAACAAGCATGCCCCCTAATTGATCAGCAACATAACAACAAAACGTTAACCAGGACGTCTTTCAGTGGGAAGTTATTGTACTTCTGATTCCCAGTGATGTGTATGGTTGACTGGTCAGTTCGTAACTCTGAGGTTCTACTGTATAATCTTCTCCTCTCTGGCCTCCCGCTGCTTCATCCCTCCAAAATGCAGCTGGTAAAGTCGTCTCCCTCTCCCGATTCAATCACATTACACCCAGAGAGGAGCCGGTCTGCGTGGGAAGCCTGCTGCTGCGGCCCATAGCATACCTGTTCCTGGGATAAAGGAATTCAGGCTCCAGGGCTGCTGATCCAGCTCTAAATTCACAGGGGAAAGCAAGTGGCAGGCAGATGCAATTACTGAATCTGTTGAGAAAGGCATTGCCCAACCTGGATATAAATGAAATTTTAGGTGAAATAACCGGTTTCTTTTTGGTCCCACTTTTTTCCTGTCCTTCTAGGAAGAAGAAGAAGCAGCTCTCTGCTTTGAAGAGTTACCCAGAGAGCTGCAGCAGAGCTGGCTTACAGCAGAAGTCCCCGGTAACGGTGACAGCCGGCAGCTGGCAACGCAGCATTCCAGCCTCTCGTTCTCCTTCCTTGCGGCATGGGGAAATACTGATTGAGTGGAAGGATGGGACCGTCACTCCCCTTTTTGATAATGCGAACTTTTAGATGGTCTACCTCAGAACTAACTGAGCTTCTATACGATAGTGCCCTCCGATAAGATACTCTCACTGGGAACAATCGATCCTTAGTGAATTTTTTTTCAGTAGCCTAATGGTTTTGATAGAAACCAGCAAACTGTTTAACACTTGAGAACAATCACATGATGTGGCACAAAGTTGTAGCAAGCAGGGCAGATTGGGTTCTGTTTGCTGAGATGCACAGTGCTTAAACTTTCTCCAGAGTTCTGATTTATTCTGTAAGGAGACCTACATGTAACCACAAAGTGCCTGGCTGGTTCCTAATGTCCCTTGCCTTTTGCTTTCCTTTGGATTCTAGTGCCACTGATCACGCCAGAGATATTATTCCTCCAAGTCAAACAGAAAGGAGAATAAACAAATCCTGGTAGGGTTTGATTTGACCTCAAAGTGGAAAACTGGATCTCTGAGCAAGCTACACGCTCAAAAAACTGCTCAGTGGCTTTGGCCATAAGAGAATTTGTGACTTGTCAGCTCCACATTCAGCAGCCAAAATGACTGTCCCTGACATTCTCCAGCCATTTCCTGAAGTTTCCCCCCTAAAATATTAAGGAAGGACAGTTTATTTTTTCTAAATAAAGGACACTGCACTCCACCTTTCCATCCTGAGCCATTGCAAACCAGCTGATGGCAGAGCAGCTGTCTCACCAAGAGTTTTATATTCCTGGTACACATCACTACTTTACAATTCTACAGCACTTTTCATCCCTCCAAATCATAAAGCACTTAATGAATGCTACATATGCAGTGCCATTAACATGCAGCTACCCAACCATGGCTTCAACTAATACAGCACATTTTGTTTTGGCCAATGGCTGTTCACTACTGTTGATTGGGTAGAATGGGTTACTTGAAAATGGCTCTATATTCTTGTTTTATATTCTTGCACTTAAACAAAGCAATGCCATTGTTTACATGGTGTTGGTTAAGCAGAAGCTGAAAATAACAAAGAAAATATGACAGTGAAACAGCATATGTTGTTAGTCATTTTCTCTTGCTTGTTTGCTGACTGATTTTTTTTTAAATAAACCAGTCTTTGCTCTTTTATTGTTCTGATACTAACACAACACCCCCCATGTGCTCTTCATCACTCCCCGGCAGTGGGTTTGAAACAGTGTTCATAATAAAGCAGAGTTTAAAAAAATATCAGGAGAGTTGACATCATTTCTCTTGCTAAGGCACAATACACTGCTGTATCTGTGCAAATCATTCTGTAGATATAAAATGGTCCCAATCCTACAATTCCTACTGATCTTAGTGGGAGCTAAAGGTGTTCAGTGGCTCAGCACCTTGTGAGATAAGGCCTAGAGACAAGAGTTAATTACAGCTCTTACCTCTAATGTTCTAGCTCATGTGTGCGTAGCACTGCCAGCTCTTGCATGGAATACAAGATGTTGGGCAAGTGACCACATTGCCCACCTAGGGACTATTAATATTATCACAGCTACTGGAGATTAAGCATTAGCTTAGATTTCAAGAGCAGAAAGTCCTCAGCTCATCGTAAGTACAGACTCATCATGCCACCAAGACCAAGTCCGTAATATACTGCTGACCTACAACGGGTGAGACACAGACCAAAATAAGAGACGACAAAAACAGCAGAGAGAGTTGGAAATTATTAGTTCAATTTTGGTCATCGCTAACACCTTCCAGTCTAAGCTGTCAAAGCACTTTGCAAACTTTAAACGTACAAGGTAAGGAAATACAACTCATGTTACAGCTGGCAAAGATGAAACGATTGGCCCAAGTTACCAGAAGGAATCAGTGAAGTTGGGAATAGAGCCCAACAGTTCTGGCTTCTGCTCTTCTGCTCGAAACTCAGGGTCTAATTTTTGTAATTATATTTTATTATTAACATTCTCCCCTTTCTTGATACCATCCTTCTGGTGTCAGGAGAGGTCAAAGATTTGATTTTCAATAGGACCTGTGGCTGCTCACACTTCTGAAATTCAGGGCATAAGGGACCTGACAAAAGCAACAAGGGGAGGGTGCATCAGTGCCGGGGTTTGATCTCAAAGCTCTCTGCTTCATGCTTAGACCAGACCATTCTTCGCTCCACAGAAGCTCAGAGTATCTTACCACCATGCAGCAGGTTGGTATAAAATGTATATTTCTGCACAATCCCCATTGTATTCTTGTTAAAAAAGCAGCCTAGGTTTCTTTCAAAATCTCCATTTTCCTCCACGAAAGCATCTATGCTTTGGAACAGAGAAACTGATGCACAGCTCTGAATGCTGCCTGCATCTCCTCATATTCTGCACATTTGCAGGCCTCTTCCAGCTTCAGCCAACGAAAAGCCTGATGCTCATCTGAGAGCTTGATTTCCGTGTTATAGTCGTTCATTTCTGCCAGCCAGTAGATGACTGTTTTTGGTTTGCTTCTCACATTGTATTGCAGTTCCTTCTTAAACCCTTCAACAAGGGTGAACTGACTGGAATTGAGTCCTGCCTCTTCCTGTGTCTCCCGCAGGGCTGTCTGCAGGTCATCTTCGCCTGGATCCACATGGCCTGCCAAGGGAGGGGAGAAGAATAAGTTTCGGAGAAGAAAAACTGGTTGTTCTGATTGCATTCGTTCAATGAGCAATACGGAAAACATATGTGCAGTATCTGATCTGCCACAAAGACCAGCTCACGTATCCTGTTGTTTTGACCCATTTGCATTAGAGATTGCAGAACACACATTGCGTTTCAAACCTTTTTATGTCCATCTCAAGGCTTTTACGATTAATGTTTATCCCATGTATGCTGACACTGCCAATCAGCACCCAGTGCCAGAAATCTCTTCCCATGTTATTCTCCTCCTTTCCAGTTCTATCGGAGCCCTGAACACCTGCAAAGCCCCATAGGAAGAGACCATACTTCTGGCTAAGGAGAATGGGATTCATTAATGATGTGCTTTAAGTGGCTTAGGGTCTGATTCTACATCTTTTAATCAAGTAAGTAAGCCCATCAAAGTCAGAGGGATGTCTCACATGAATACAAACTACTCAACAAAAGGGATACATAAGCAGGCCCTCAGGAACCAGACTGAGGAAGTCCATAATCCTCATGCTTATGAAGGGCATTACCAGGCACTTGATCTTCAGTTTTCATCATTGTTTTATATCCAAATATGAAAACTGCTGAGTAGTGAATAAAACTAGGCTTCCCTTCCTGCCCAGGGAATCTAAGCAGTCAGCCACCAAGACGGCTTCACAGACTGGCAAAAAGGGGACTGATGAAGGAGGAAGAAGGCTGCTATAACATCTTATGAGATGTCACAAGCCATACTGATCTGGACACGGTCAATACTTGGGTGAAACATCTCTGAGGAACAGCTGGCTTCATGGGTCAGTAGGACATGCTCTTTCCTTTGAGTCAGTAGTGAACCATTGGCCTGCTACGGACACTGTACGCAGGAAGTGCCTTCTTTCATCCAAGACATAAAACACGGTCCTCAGCACTTTCAATCACTAACAACCCACCTGGCATTTTTAATAAGAGAAGAGTACTAGCCTGAGTCCTGGATCCAACACGGGTAGATTACGCCTACCTACATTTCCCCAGGCAGTCTGAATCAGATTTGGCATTCTTCTTCATTTCTTGTCCAAAAATTATTTGTATGTTCATACAAAATAATATTAGTGTAGCTGTGTACTGTTAAAGAGGAGTTGGGGTTCACCTCCCCTACATGTGGCTGCATTTCAGTTAATCAAGAAATTATTAATATTACACTCACAATTAGTAATGTTTCTAAAGTGGTTTAGAAGGAAGCTGTTGGCTAATAGCTAATGGTTATTAGCCAAGATGGGTAATGAATGCTGTCCCTAGCCTCTGTTTGTCAGAGGATGGTGATGGATGGCAGGAGAGGGATCACTTGATCATTTCCTGTTAGGTTCACTCACTTTGGGGCACCTGGCATTGGCCACTGTCAGTAGACAGGATACCGGGCTGGATGGACCTTTAGTCTGACCCAGTACGGCCTTTCTTATGTTCCATATGACTAATATCAAATTAAAGAGACTAATATCGCTGCAGTCGGATGACAGTACTGGGGCATGCAGCAGCTTGGAGAAGGGTTATTTCTCTTTCCCTCTACAAGCCAGCCCTCTAGCCAACCATGTTACTATTTTAGTTCTTTCCACTCACTTTGGATTCCTCAGGATCAGAATCACCATTTCAAATAGGGATAAATATAACATCCCCAAGTTGTTTTTACTTTCCCTGAGAAATGCCAGATTTAGTTTTCGCATGAAAACTCCAGACAGGGACATAAATAGAACAAACCAGGCAAGGGCTCAGAAAAGCACATTCAACTGGGAGTCAAAGTAACTTTCAGAAGGAAAACAAGATAAAGGCTCAATGAATTCATGGTGTAACTCTACTGGTTTTAATAGAGCACTGTGATGGGATGTGCAGCCTCCCAGCTATCTATAGCGGGAACAACTTATTTCATACCACTATTTATAACTGTAAGTGTAGGATCAGCAAGGGGTCAAACAGGCTCCCAGTAGCAGGCACTAACTTGATAATCTGATGGCAGACATCCTCCGGAAAGGCAGAGGTCGATGTACCAACTTCTCTAATAATTTCCATCTCCCTATCAGCACAACCTCAATTTTATTTAGGTTGAAAACATTGCCTTGTATAATTTTGTTGAAGCCGATATCATGCTGACGGGAGAGTCAGTAATCCAGATGCTCTTCATCCACCCTTCTTAAGCACCAGGGGCATATGGTCAATGACACCAACTGCCCCAGTTAAGGAAATAGAAGACGGTTATGGTGAAAGTGATGGTAAGACAGCTGTGGCATTACCAGGAGTGAACATGGCTTCTGGACTCCCTTTAGCTTGTCTTTAGGCCTGCTGTAGAGACAGCCATAGGGTTTTTTTGGTCCATACCTGATGATGGGAAAAGACAAACACCCAGAGCCTCAAAGGGAAATTAATCAAAGTTAGGAGCCTAATACCTTTGAGAATCTGGGCGAAAGAGTTTGTGTTGATTCCTCTCCCTTATCTGCAGCCTTCAGTGTGACTGATCACAGGGTGTTGTGCACAACACCTGCAGAGCCCAGAACTGCCCTCAAATGGCTCTGCTCTTTCCCCCTGAGAGAACCAGAGACGTGAGTGGGATCATTCTGCCTTTGTCCCAAGATCTCTGCCATGTGTACCACAAGGCTCAGTACTCTTACCCCTCCTGCTAGGTACGCATGCAAGGCGGCTAGGGGGGCTGTGGTATCGAAAGCATCACCTCCATGAAGTCCTGCTGTAGCATGATGGCGAGCTTCAGACAGTACCACATGCAGTAGCCTGGGCAAGAAAAGCCAATGAGTGCGCATCACACTGGGGCGCCCTGCTCTCCAATGACTCCCCATCTGAGACCAGATCCATTTCAAGAGTTAGGCCGGCAGTTCTCAAACTTGTTGCCACCGCGACCCATTTTTCATTTCTTCCGGAGTTCCGTGGACCCTTGTGTGTCCGACAAAAAGCCGCCAAATGAATTACTTCCGCATTCGGCGGTGTTTCGGCGGACATGTCGAGCGCTCCCAAGCGTGCGCTGGAAATGGAAGTAATCACTTCGGGAGCGCTTGCCATGTCCACCGCAAAGCCGCCGAATGAGGAAGTAATTCATTCGGCAGCTTTTCAGCGGCGCCAGCAGCTCGCGACCCCCCGAGAAGCGGACAGCGACCCCTCGGGGGGTTGCGACCCCCGGTTTGAGAACCGCTGGGTTAGGCTGTCCTGTCAGTAGGCTCTGGGAGGACAGTTACCTCTACATCTCTCTTTTCATCAGGTTCAGCTGATAGTATCAGTTTTCAAAGTACTTAGCTGAACGTGGGGCGCACATCCAAGGAGATGTCGTTGATGCTGGTAGGCTAAGGGAAACATCTGGAGAGGATGAAGCAGAACTCTGCCTGCCTTTTGGTATTTGGAAGTACGAAGTGATACAATGGGGCTGCATAAGTTACTTTTAAAAGATCAAAATACAGCTGTGGCTCAAAGTGGCTTTTCCACCCAGGTGCTCTTGGCAAGATGGTTATGACCAATGTTCCCTCTAATTTTTGACAGGCCATGTGTGCAAAAAATTTCTTCTGTGCAAATTTTTGTGCTTCAGTCAAAATTTTTATGCGCGCGGCATTTTGCCGTGTGCACAGGATTTGTAGATAAATCTCTGCATTATGCACATTTGTATAACTTTCATATGACTCTATTTTACGCCTTTTCATATAACCTTGTCTTAGAAACTTTGTATTGAACCTTGGTAATATGTTATAGCCCCTAAGATAGTATAAGTAAGGTAAAAGAAAAATGTCTTTTTTGCTAAGAGTAGAATAAGATCTTCCCTCCCCTCATCCTCCTCCCCCAACCCCAAACTTTGTAATCAATTGCTTTGTTGAATAAATGAGGTATGAATGAGGAAGGTGTGGAAGGCAGGCACCTCCAGACAGCTGCAACGGTTGGAGAGGGGATGGGAGCCAGACCAAGGACAATCAAACTTGTCAAGTGAGCTCACTAAAGAGGATCAGACATATTGACGGCCTGGGGGGAGGGCAGGCGGGGGGTTAGAAGCAAGCACCTTCCTTTGGGAACATCCTCTTTGCAGCATTGGAACAACACCCAGAGAAAAGCGGCAAAAAGGACCAATGGACACAGTCTGATTTTAAATCTGGGACAGATTCGCATGAGAGAGAAGCTGCTATAAAAGTAAGGTGCCTTGCAGAGGACCCCGGGTCTCGCCTTGTCAACATCGGAGCATCAATCCAGATCAGCAGAAGCCTGGCTCCCCCATCTAACTCACCTGGCCAGTGAAATTAAGGGGAGCACCTCGTTGATAACAACAACAAGACGGAGTGTGTTTGTGTGTGTGTGTGTGTATGTGAGTGCATGAGTGTGATATACATATATCATATGCATATGATAGTGTTGATTGTTACATGTATTACTAATAAATGTGGCGTTTTGCCTTATTCCCCCTGAAAAGATCCTTTGTACAGTACTTTAAGTACAACAAGTTTAGGATCTGTGTGCATGTGCACAACTTAGAGGGAACAATGGTTATGACTTCCTCTTTCAAATCTGGACCTTGCCACATTTATCCATGACTTCATCACCTCCAGATTTTAATCAATGCTCCACCTATGTCTGAAGCCCTCAGCCACTGCAGATATTGCAGAATGCAATGACTCATTCACTTAGTATTCCAGGATCTGCAATGGCTACTCATTTGTTTCAAATTAAAATTTTCCATAACAGTATGGACCTAAAAAGTCCTAAATGGTGTGACTCCTGGCTATCTCAGGTGCCTCTATATCCCTTTGGGATTCCGTGGCAGCTAGGATCAGCTGGAACACTTGTGGCTACCATCAGGGCATTCTCGATATGGAACGCTCAATCACGGACCCCTCTTTACGCAGTGGATGGCCAGAGTCCAGATTTGTTGGCTTTCCGGCACACCCCAAATTCCACTTACCCACATTTCTGGCTTTGAAGATCCGGGGAGAGGTTTGCCTACCTTTTTCTTTCTATGGGGCAGAGTTGCACTGAGATTATGCTATATTTTTTGGTTAGTGCACTGTACAAAATAAATATTTATCTAGGTGCGGTCAGCATGTGCGACATTGCGTCTGGGATATCCAGGAACTATCAAGTCGAGCTGAGGAAGTGGGGAGAAGAGAAAATAAAATCTGAAAGTTACGTTATTTCTGTGTTGAATGCTCCCCACCGCCAGAGTCTGAGGGAGGTTCAACTAAATGCCTTCTCTGCCATTCCCCTTGACCTCTGTGACTTCTTTGGCTTCAACTGTCAACAGCTGAAGCCAGGCCGGAGGCAGGACTATGTGCCCCTGCCCTGCAGCTGGGGCTTGGGCCATGCCCTCCTGCCCCGCAGCTTGCAGTGGGGGCTGGAGTCGGGGCTGTGTGCCTCTGCCCTGCGGCTTGTAGCAGGGGCTGCGACTCCCTGCACCCTGGCCGGGGCTGTAGTGGGGGCCATGCGCCCTCCTCCCCCCCAGCCTCTGCCAGGGCTGTGTGCCTATGGCTGGGGTTGGAGCTGGAACTGCGGGCCTCTGCCCTGCACCTGCGGCCAGCTCTGTGAAGTGGGGGCTGTGTGCCCCCGCTGTGGCTGAGGCCGCTGGAGCATGGGTGGTGTCCTTGCCATGGCGGGGGGGGGGGCTCGGCCTGTCAGTCTCCCCCACAGTCTCCAACAGGACTCCAGCTGCCATTCCTTCCCCCCGGTACCTAGCCCTGTCCCCGTTATTTTTAGTGACATCACAGCCAGGTTACCGGTTTGTTTATTGCCCGCGACCTGTCCATGACTTTTATTTAAAATGACCATGACAAAATCTTAACCTTAGTGATGAGCCTCTGTTCTACGCCCCAGGGCACTGCTGGTACGTGCCTCCCATTTAGTTATGGACATTCTACTTGCCACAGAGTTCGGGCTAATGCAAACCCACGTCTGGCCATTGCCCAAACTTTAATGCAGAATAAGGTATATCCTGTATATCCAAGGCAGTTGAATAAAAGGTGGGTGACACAGCTTTGCTGCTAATACAGTTAATTGTCTCATTTGCCCCAAAGGACTGGTAGCCATAAGACTATTTGCCCTTAGAGGTCTTTACATTCCATAATGTCTCTGGTTCTTGGATACGAGGAACATTAGTGTTGATTTTTTAGCGTTATTGGAACAAACATCACCTTTTGGCGGGGTCCAGTGATGAGTGCCATAGGATGTCTGCAGAAGAAGGTATTCAATGTTGTCGCCGACTTTAGAAGAAGGGGATCCTGCCTGTAGCCTCCTGTAGATTATCAAGCCACATGCTCTTAGAGCCATGGTCCTCCTGCTAACTGCAATGAGAGCAAATATGAATGCAGAGGATTAATTATTACAAATAAGAATAACAGCACTGTAATGCAGCATCTACAGAGGCAATTGCACTGGATGTGAAGTATGTGATGGAGTAACACCCTTATTGAACCAAGTGAGGGGAAGAGAGCTGATTTGCTAGACAGACTAAATCACCCAGAGAGACATGGGAGAGACGTTTTCTGGGTAAGGAAGCCCTCTATAAAACTCCTGTCTCCATTTCAGCTACAGTCATTATTTTAGGATTGGTCACTAGAGGAAGCCAGGCCTGTTAAAAGAAATTGGGAGTACTCTGGATGAGTAAATAGACTGATATAATATTATAAAAAAGTGTGTTTTGCTTGTTGGGTTTTTTTCTGACCTAAAATATATTTTTGTTATTACTTTCTGTTAAACTCCTGTGAACTGGCCCCTGGTGATTTGTTTGGACAACCTTGCTACGGTTCCGCTAGAGTTCAGATGGACATCGCAAACTTCTCTATGATATTTATCTCCAGCATGCATGCACGAAGACATGCACATAACAATGTCTGCACCTATTGTTACACCTCTGCTTAGCAGGGCGAAAGCATATCCTCTTCCCTTTGCCTTGAAACCACGAAGTCATGAACTACATAAAACCTGACACAAAAATCAACAACCAAGCTCAACTGGTTCCACCTGTTTGAGCATAGGACGACCAGATGTCTCGATTTTATAGGAACAGTCCCGATTTTGGGGGCATTTTCTTATATAGGCTCCTATTACCCCCCTCCCCCATCCTCTGTCCTGATTTTTCACACTTGTTATTTGGTCAGCCTATCTGAGCACGAAATTTTAGCAGTAGTTAACTACAAACCACAAAGAATGTTGGAAGAGAAGAGAATAAAACAAAGGGAAATCAATGATAAATATTCAGTTTCCAAGTCTTCTATCCTCAGAGACCCCTTACACCTTAAAATTCATGGGAAATAGCATAGTATTAGACAAGCTGTTTTCCAGACATGATACAGCTTGCAGAGGGCTGGCCAGCAAGTTAGTGGTAGAAGTGAGAAGGAAAGCCCAGTAGCCCAGGACCCCTGTTTCCATGGCTCTAGCCACTAGGTTGTAATGTAAAAAAGAGCTGAAGTAGTTTAAGCCCTAAATTGATGTTCAGTGCCAAGTGATGCCTCCCCTCTGGCGGCAAATCTGTGTTCAATAAGACTGCTGGTGGGGACAATTTATTATACAGAAAGTGGAGGGCGTGGGAGTGAAATAGGGAATATATTTCAACAACATGGCTATTGTTCTAAGCAAAGTTCCTTACTTTGATAGGTCCTGCCACATTTAAATAATACATTTAAACATAACACGTTTCATGTTTGGATTGTCTAGTAGTATACAGAGGTGATGCAATTACCTCCATTTTACAGATGGGAAAACTGAGGCACGGAGCGGGGAAGTGACTTGTCCAGGAAGCTGTGGCAGTCCCCAGTGAGAATCCAGCTGCCCTGACTAACCAGTAGCAAGGCTGCTCCTCTACTGTTTAGTTGTTGTCAATAGGCTGCAAGCTATGCCAGTATTTCCACCCACTGGTAAAGCACCTGTGGTATGAGCGTAATCAGCAAAGCTCAGATTTGTGTGTGTCCATTCTGGAGGATCTGAAATTATTAGGAGTGATTCTACCTGCTCTTCAGGTCTGTAGCAATGCAAACCAATTATGAAGGATATTAGCACCATCTCCTGTACATGCCTGGAAATTCCACGTAGAACACAGGCCAAAAAGTCTCACCCAGCCATTCCTCCATCAAGCGCATGTGATTCTCAAGTCCCCTCACCACGCTTTTCAATGACCATTTAATACTATGTCTCTTCAACCTCCCTCTCATTCCTATATTTCTCACAGAGCCAAGAAAAAGCAGTGAGCGCATGAAGTGAATAATACTTGCCATTTCAAGAGTTCATCACTTACAGATATTAACTGATTCATCCTCCAACCATCCACGAATAAGGCCCTACCAAATTCACTGCCATGAAAAACGCATCACAGACAGTGAAATCTGGTCTTCTGTATGTTTTTACCTTATACACAGATTTCCCAGGGGAGACCAGCGTTTCACAAATTGGGGGTACTGAACAAAAGGGAGTTGTGGAGGAGTCGCAAAGTTATTTTAGGGGAGGGTGTTGCACTGCCTTCAGAGCTGGGTGGCTGAAGAGCAGCACCTGTTAGCCTGGCCCCCAGCTTTGAAGGCAGTTCCCCGCCAGCAGCAGTGCAGAAGTAAGGGTGGCAATACCATACCATGGCATCCTTACTTCTGTGCTGCTGTTGGAGGTGACTCTGCCTTCAGAGCTGGACCCCTGCCCAGCAGCCCCCGTTCTCCTGCAGCCCAGCTTTGAATGTAGTGCCGCTGCCAGCAGCAGCGCAGAAGGGTAGCAGTACCGCAACCCTCCCTAGAATAACCTTGCAATACCCCTCCCCGCCACAACTCCTTTTTGGGGCAGGACCCCTACAATTACAGCACTGTGAAATTTCAAATTCAAATCATGAAATTTACAAATTTTTAATATCCTAAGACAGTGAAATTGACAATGAATTTGGTTAGGAGAGAGGAAGTCCCCAGGATTGATTGGAGGAGTGGGGAGACAGAGAGAACTTTGGCTGAGAGAGAGGGGGGCCCTGGGATTGATTGTGGGAGGAGAGGGGAAGAGACAGAGGGCAGTGCTGCGGAGAGAGGGAGGCAAGTGCTGTGATCCCTGTTTAACAAAGAGCAGTAGAGAAACATCACTCTCTCTGCTGGAGCTGGCAGTATCAGTTGTGGGTCCTCAAAAACCCACAGGAGAATTAGGCAGGGAATAGCCTCATCCTCTGCTCCCACCAACTGCCAGCTGGCTCCTAGCATGCGGTGTTCTAACCTGAATCAAAGAGGTAACAGTGCTTATTGGAAACACAGAGTTCAAGGCCACTTGGGTCAAGGCATGTATGAAACAGTGAAACGTTTAGGTAGAGGTGGAGCAGTACACACTGAGAAGTGAGGGGAAGTGGCTTGGACTGTGGGGGAAGCGGCTTGGACTGTGGGGGAAGCTAGTCTGCTCCATTCAGGGAGGAATAGTGTACATGGGAAAGAGAAATAGGGGCTGGACTGCTGCAGGTTGAGTAGGAGATGAAGAGGGGATCCAGGTTCTGCATATCAAAGCAGAGTAATAATATCTACATCTTCTATAGGGCTTTAACTAACACCAGGCTCAGCCAGGTCAGTGGCAGAGCTGGGAAGAAAACTCAGCCAACATGATTTTATTGTGATTTTTGTACTGTGTGGTGTGTTTTCAAAAGCCACATGGAAATGCAAAACTCTCGGTTTTCAACTAAAAAATAAGTGTCTAATCCTGACCTTGGTGCAGAGCTTGAAAACGTGACCCCTAGAGGCACAAACTCCAGAAGGCAAGTAAGAAGAACCCCAGATGTGTTGTGTTTTGAGAAACCTCATTATGATTTTCCAACCAAACCCATGATTTTCTGGAGCCCGACTCACGATTTTTGAGAACATGGCATTGCAATGTTAGTAAAGCATGGGAGTGGTAGAACGGGATGGGGTCTGGAATTCTTTGGTCAGGGCAATGCAGCACATGATGGGAAGAGGAAGGGTCTGGGTGCTTTGGGTTGAGAGAGCAGTTCCTGCATGCCAGGAAACAAGGGGTGTGTGCCCCTCTACTTGAACCAGGGCAGCGCACTGTGCAAAGCACGTGCTGGAGAATCTGCCATGGAGGTGGGACAGTAAACTGGAAACCAAGGGGCTGGGTCTGCCCACCCCCACAACAGTGTTTGCTTCCCCCCACCCTACTCAGCCTCAAGGCCCCCTCTCCCCCTCCACTGACCTCTCACCCACCCACCTCTGCTGCCCCAATCAACCCCAGGGCCCCCTCTCTCTCCCCAACACTGTCCCCACTCTCTCTCCTCCCCTCCCCCAATCAACCCCAGGGCCCCTCTCTCTCCTCCCCTTCCCCAATCAACCTCAGGACCCCTCTCTCTCTCCCCAACACTGCCCCTCCTCTTTCCTCCCCTCCCCCAATCAACCCCAGGGCCCCCACCCTGCCCTCTGTCTCTCCTCGAGTCAGTCCAAGCCCCTCCCACCACCCCAGCGCCCCTCTCTCCCCGCTCCCAATCATGCTCAGGGCCCCCACCCTCTCCCCTCTCACAGCCCCAACCCACCCCCTCTCACCTGGCTGCCAGCTCCTGCTCTTCCGGGACAAGAGGCACCAGAGCGAAGGGGCGAGGCTGATAGAGACGGACACCAGCCTCAGCCAATCACACACGCAGGGAAGAGCCAATGGGAAGGCTCGATTTGGACGCTCTGGATGGGATTTGGCAGCTCGCGCGCGGTCCGTCACACACCTCTAACTTCCGATTGGTCAGCTGGGAAAACTCCGCCCTTTCCTTTGCGTCCCATTCGCTTGTTCCGGGCCCGGGCGGTGCCAGTCTGGGCGCGAGCGTTCGAACCGGGCAGGCGGCGTTGCTATGGGGACGCGGCCTGGTGGCTGCTGCCGGAGCCTGCGTCGGGTGGGGGTCACGAGTCTGCCGGGCTCTAGTCCCGGGGCAGGCGGGAGCGGTGCTGCCCGCAGGTGAGTAACACGGGGGTTCACGGGATCAGAGGGCGGGGCCACCCCAAGTAGTGGGAGGCTGGGAGGCAACTGCCAGACAAACGATGGGCCTGGTGGGTCCTGACCTGCCTTGGTCCCGGGCTTTACCATGGAGACAGCGGGCCCGGTGGGCGCTGCCCGTCCTCGATCCGAGCATCGTGCAAAGAAGCAGGTCAGGTGGGGCCCCTTCTCTGGACGACCACCAGATCAGCTAGTCCGACCCTGCTTAGCACAGGCCACCCAGCTCTTGGCAGCTGAAATGAGACCGAAGTATTATAGTATACAGAAAACCAGAGTAGTATGCGCCACAGGAAGAGACTAGGAGGGACTGAGGTGCAATAGCAGGGAAATGATGAAGTGAGATACGCCCAGGTAATCCTGGCAACTGACCCGCACCTACATGCTGCAGAGGAAGGTGCAAAAAACCCAAGGTCACTCCCAGTCAGACCTGGGCGAAAATTGCTTCCCAGCATATGGCAATTAAATAGCACTGATCTGAGCACTGCCAAAAAGGTGACGAGTCCCAGCATGCATTGCCTCAGTGTCACTTGAACATTAGTGTTGAGAATATGGGCACTACCTCATCGTGATCCAAGTTGCACCACAGAGCTGCCAACTGCCCTTGAGCAGTGCCCCGTCTTGACCCTCTGCTGTTGCCAAGTCAATGGGTCTCATCAGGCCCTGCCTTATTTCATTGTGGATAGTGCCCTGTGGAGACAGGATCTCAGCAAGTGTTGCCCCATCTTGATCTGAGCATCACCACAGAGATGATGGGTACCAGTGGGCACTGCCTCATCTCAGTCTGAGCTTTGCCAGGGAGGTGACAAGTCCTATGGATGCTCCCTGCTGTCTGTTTCAGTTTGAGTGTCACAAAGGATGTCCCTACTGGACCCAATGTGGAATGCTCTGCCTCGATCCTCTTGGTTACCCTGACATGGTATTGTGGCTCCTGCAATCTCAGGTGGGCTGCTACCTCCCCACATCTATTAAGAAAACCAGATTGGCTGCGGTTTGCCCTACTTTATGCAAATGAGGTCAGGCCCATGGATTCCTTCCAAGTTGTGAACATGACACCTAGCATGGCCATTTGCCTGCTCCGATTTATATTCAGCTCATTATGACAAAATGTTTATTTGGATTGTAAGCTCTTTGGGGCAGGCATTGTCTCTTTCTTTTCTGTTTGTACAGTGCCTAGCACAATAGGGACCTGATCCATGACAGGCTGTGAGGAGCCACAATAATATAAATTATTAAGAATAATAGTAGAGATAAAAGGCTTTTTGTCTCAAAGCATCCAGCACATAGATATGCTGATACACACCCAAGAATCACTGAAATGCAGCTTGGTGTGGGGAAAGGTCTAATAGATGTTTGAAATAGATGCTGTTAAGTTAGACAGCATATTGATAACAATTATGCTTCTTTTCACATACTCTGAAGGAGTTCACTGACATACCCAATCTATCTACTTTTATGGCCCCCACCATGTCTGAATGCCTGGCACTTTGTGTGCACTAGCAGTAGTGACTTGATCACGTTCATGTACTTCTCTGAAAACCATATGCCCTTTTTTCCATTCACTCTTTAAGAGCACTATTCAATCAGATGAACTGCTCATAATTGTCCGACCGAGAGCAAGCACTTCCATGACAGAGCCTAAATTGATTCTGATTTTTTCTTCTCCACTGAACTGGAAAATCTAAGCAGTTGGTGAAATGTGGGGGCTTTTGAGTTGGGGAAACTATAAATACAGGGGAAGTTGGTTGCTATGAAACTGAACTCAGTAAACACATACACAGAGTGAAAGGATAACTACAAACATACAGCAACTTGCCTTTATGTAGTTACAAAATGAAACAAACATTCTAAACCATTTGGAAGCATTGCCTAAAAGAGGAGCCCAGCACAATTTTCAAATAATCAGCATTCTAATATAACCCACAGATTATTTTTCATTAGCATGTGGTTGAATATTAGACATTTCCCATCTCCATTCAGCTGTTGTTTTAAGCAGTTGTCAAGTATCAGCTGTGGAATGGAGTCTCTTCTGCTGAGGTCATCAGCCTATAATTAATGAGAGAATGATTATAATAATTAGCAGGCTTTTATAAATTAAAAAACTCCTAATTTATTTCAAAAGAACAAAATTAGTGTTTGGTTGTGTCTTATTTATCAGTTTCAGATCACACTTAAATTTAGTAGTAGTCCAATTACCAGACTGAGGCATGATCATTAATGTATCAGTAACATATGAATTAGGAAACTTGGTGTATGGGGAAGATGGAAATAGATTTTCATTGTCCAGATGTAAAATGTTTATTGGGTAACATGGAAGATATATGCTCCTCTTTCAAATGCTTCTCTCATACTAGAATCTGTAAACAGTTGTCCCTTTCCAGTGTTCAGCTTTCTTCCCTGTTTCTTCAAAATGGGTTTGTATAATTCTTGTTCCAGCAACAGACAGAAGTATATAATGTCAGGGTCCATAAGTATACAGTGAGTTGCATGGTATAATATTGTGGCCTTACAAATGTGTTCTCTGCTCTGGTAAATATTTTATATCAACAAATCACATAACTAATTTATGGAAAATTATGCTCATATTTCCTCTCACACTTTTGCACTTGTTTGGTTTCCACCCCCACCTGTTGCATTTTGTAGTCACTTGAATTGTGAGCTCTCTGTTGGAGGGACTGTCTTTTACTGTATGTCTTGTACAGTGCTTAGGACAATGGAGCGTTGCCATGGCTGGCACCTATAACCATTGATGTAATACAGATCATAATAATTGATAAAATGATAGGGAGTTACAAATGGTCAGAGAAGCGTAAAAAACCTTGCAGCATGTAATGGGATAATGCACTTGCCCAGTAGTGTGCAAACTTTTCTAGTCACACTCCCCCTTACCGTTTAATGGAGCTTGGGCTGAAAGTGGAGCTGCAGGAAGAACTGGGGATGAGGGAGGAGCTGGGGCTAGAGGCAGTGCTGGTGTGAGAGTCGAGCGCGGGGGAGGAGTGGAGTTGGGGGTGGAGTGGTACTGGGGACATAACTGGCATGAAGGTGGAGCTGGGCCTGGAGATGGAGCAGGACTAAGGGCTAAATTAGGTCAGAGGTGGAGTAAGGCTGGAAGCATGGCGCTCACTCCCCACCTTTGTGGGGGCTGGGCCAGGCCCCCCTGCATGCCCTCTTGAACATTCCTCTGTGGCCCCGTAGGCATATCCCACAGTTTGGGGACCACTACACTAGTTTTTCACTAGAATCCTGAGTTCATATTCAGCCTTGGGCTACAGCTCCATCAGTTTGGAGTTCAATGAAGCTAGAGATGGAGTGAAATCTATGAGGTCATGTTAGTTTATCTCCACCCTTGCACCCTAAGCCAATGCAGAATTGTCTGGGTAGATTGGTATCATTCTAGTCCCCTATTTATATATTTCATAAAACCACCAAGACTTTTGGCCCGATTGGCAGTCTGGGCTCAAGAGAGGGTGAGGGCTGGAGTAGTATTGTTGTAGATGACAAGTGAGATGTGTTGGTAGAACTGTGAGCTGAAGAGGTAGCATGCATAGGACTTGCCTGTTCTGTGTCTCCCAGTTCCTCACTTTTTTAAAAAAAGTTGTTTAAAAAGCCAGGGACTGCAGTGATAGGCACCAGGCAAAAACATAGGTAAACAAGGTATTCATATGTTGTAGGACATAAATCACCAACTATTAGTTAACCTTGTCTGACATCAATTAAAATCACCATGAGTAAAACATTAACAATTAAACTGTCGTTAAGATTTAGAGAGACAAGGTGGTGACATAATATCTTTTGTTTGGCTAATTTCTGCTGGTGAGAGAGACAAGCTTTCAAGCTTACCTCGCCCACTTTGTCTTTCTAATATTCTAGAACCAGCATAGCTAGAACTACACTGCATACGTTAAGCTTTAGAGTTAACACCCCATTGCCTTGAAGGCAGACATTTCATTACAGCTGTTGATTTGAAAGGCATCATTGCGTTGGTTCACATTTTTAAGGTTGTCATCACTTTGTGCCTCCATTTCCCCCTGTCTGAAATGGGGATAAAGATACTCTGGTTTGTAAAGTACTTTGAGAGCTGTGGGTGAAAAGGTCTATAAGAACTAATTTATTTTTATGGTTGTTATTATTAGAAACATTTTTAAATTATGGCTCTGTTCCTAGATCACAATTTTGTGGCAAGAGGCTGATTATCTAGCGAATTCCCTGGCTTCAGAAAACAAGATTTCCATTGGCGTCCACTTCTGTTGCCAAGCTTTTCTCTGTCTGTATGTCTTTTTTCAGAAAAGCAAAAATCTAATACCATGCCCTGGAATTCTTTTGTGATGACAAATCATTCATGGTTTGATTCTATGGTTATGGTGCCACCATGATATAAAACTAAAGTACTGTGTTACATCACTATTTATCTATTGTTTTGCTTATATGTATATTAGCCATCTATTTCAGGAAGTATAACAGGCACAGGATTGTCAAAAGATACGTTCATAGTATAAGAAAACGTAGCACTTTACACTAAGTTTTGGATATAGGTTTTGATGATATTGTTTTATATTCTCATAACGCTTTTCAACTTACATATATTGGTACTGCAGTGGAGCCAAATGGTTATTTGGCACACAGCACTGCACTCTGTGTGTGTAACGCTTTGGCTGAGGACATTCCAGCAAGCCCCTTTTGTATCAAAATGCCATTGCATTTTTAATGTCCATGCACAGCAGATAGGCCCTCACTTTTTAAGATCTTGTCTGAAAGACCCCAGAATACATAAAGCAAATTGTATGGAACTCAGCTTACCTTTCATGTAAAGATAATGGGCTAAACCAGAGGTGGGCAAACTTTTTGGCCCAAGGGCCACATCAGGGTTCCGAAACTGTATGGATGGGCGGGTAGGGAAGGTTGTGCCTCCCCAAACAGCCTGGGCTCTGCCTCCTATCCGCCCCTTCCCATCTCCCTCAGAGCCCCTGACCCATCCAACCCCCTGCTTCTTGTCCCCTGACCACTCCCTCCTGGGACCCCCCCGTCCCTAACCGCCCCCTGGAATCCCACCCCCTATCCAACTCCCTTGCTCCCTGTCCCCTGACTTCCCCGACCTCTCTCCACACCCTCACCCATAACTGCCCCCTGCGACCACAGCACCTATCCAATCTGCCCTGATCCCCGTCTCTTGACTACCCTGATCCCTATCTATGCCCCCAACAGGCCCCCGGGATTCCCGTGCCTATCCAACACCCCCTCCATTCTCTGTCCCCTGATGGCCCCCCCTTCCCAGAACCTCCACTCTGCTCCTTGTCCCCTGACCACTTCCTCCCGAGGACCCCCGTCCCAAACCACTCCCTGGAACTCCATCCCCTATCCAACTCCCCCTGCTCCCTGTCCCCTGACTCCCCCAACCTCTTTCCACACCCCTGCCCATAACTGCCCCCCACAATCCCAGCACCTATCCAACCCGCCGTGCTCCCTGTCCCCTGACTGCCTTGCCCCCTGACAGGCCTCCTGGGACTCCCACACCTATTCAACCCTCCCATTTCCTGTCTCCTGAATGCCCACTCTCCCCAGAGCCTCCGCCCCCTGTTTACTGTCCCCTGGCTGCCCCCCGGTATCCTGTGCCCCTTATCCAACCCCCTCCCTGCCCCCTTACTGTGCCGTTCAGTGTGGCAGGAGCTCACAGCCACGCTGCCCGGCAGGAGTGGTGGACCAGAGCACAGGCAGCATGGCGATCTGAGACTGGGGGGAGAGGGGACAGCAGGGGAGGACACAGGGGCTAGTGTCCCCAACCGGGAGGTCAGGGGCTAGGCAGGACGGTTTTGCAGGCCAGATGTGGCCCGTGGACCATAGTTTGCCCACCTCTGGGCTAAACTGTCTCTAAGCCAGAGATCCTGGGTGTTTCAAATCTGAGACAAATGACTCAATAACTATCCCTCTGTCAAGTTGCATGTATAGTAATAACTAGAGTGCTGTAGGTAACACACTCAATGTATTTCATTTTTGATATGACAAGCCTTCTTCAATGTCTTCTGTCAAAGCAGCTGTGTGACTTTGCATGAGAAGAATGTGAGCATTACAAAGTAAAGCTGAATCTTTGTGCCATCCAAAGATGTGAATGGGGCAACCTCTTTTGAATTGTAAAGAGTTGCAAAGCATCCAGTGTTTCTATGAAGAACAGAAATCTAAAACAAACTGAGACAAATTGATCCCTACATCTGCTGTGGCTTCACCTTATAAATATGTTTCAACAGAAAACTCTACTTGCACAAAAACAGCTCCTCCTTTTCCAAATGTATTTCATAGTCAAGTCTTTTAACAGATCCTAGGTGTGGGGCTTGATCCTGTTCCCAGTGGGAGTTGTGCCATTGACTTCAAGGGGAGCAAGATCAGGCTTTGATATTAAAATATTGTAATGAAGTACGTTGTTTTAGATTTTTGCTTGAGAGAACATCACTGCCTGATGTGTACAAAATGAATGTACTTGCATCCTGATGAAAACTCAGAAGACTGATGGCTATTCGTGATAGGAAAATCAGGGAAGTCTCCTTCACCAGCAGATGGCACTGAAGTTAACAATGTTTCTAGAAAATATGTAAATTACTGGACTGGCCCCTCTCAAGAAATGAAACAAGAAAGCAATTTTCTTGAAGAATGTAATTTTGTTTGAAAATCAAAATTTGTGCTCTTCTTGATGCCTAAAAAATTAAATTACAAATTAAATTATCCTTTTTTGGGAAGAAGCCAATTAACTCTTTGTAATCGTCATCATGGAGTATATATAAAAACTTAATTTCTTACAGAACCTTGGAATTTTTTTAAAAAAACCCTCCTAACATCTGTACCCAGCCAAGTCTGCCTATTTTCCCTTCTTCTTCCACTCTCCACAAAACTGAGAACATTTCAGTTAGATGGCAGTAAATATTATAACTGGATTTTGTGTGTTTGTGTTTAATATTATATATAATAAAAGATGGTAAATATAATCTAGGGCATAATCCTGTACTGGCCAACAGGAAATGGATAACGGAATCGAACAGATCTTTTCGATCTTGAACGTCCAATTCTTGGCATCTGAAATTAGTTTGCCAGCCTTGTGTTCCATTAACTCTTTTCATCACACAGACAAGGTCATCTGTACCATTGAGTGGGATCCTAACTAGAGTTACTGTTTGAACATATAAACTGGTATGGCTTAACTTTTCTCCCATTAATTTCCAGAATAGTAGAGTTAGCAGAATGCTGAATGCTTTTGAACATTCCACCCATAGTGTATATGGTGGCTAGACTACTTGAGCTATTGGATTCCTCACACCGTTCTCTTTTAATTCTCCATTCTTTTTTTTTTTTCCTGAGGAACTAATAATCTCAGCAGCAGCTCTGGCTTTACGTAGAATTTCCCACAGAACGATTGATTAGGACTCCCCATTTAACGATGGGCTTGCCTTCAAACTTAAGTTTTATTGCTCAACCACTGGTAATTTTCTTCTGGTTGATCCTCCTTTATAAATCAGACCTCTGCACCTAAGTCTAATGCAGCTTTTAAATTTCTGTAATATCCCATTAAATCAGCATACTATTAGACCAGTGGTTCCGAAACTGGGGTTCACAAAATGTTACAAGGGGTTCTCAGGAAAAAATTCCCTAATGGCGGAGAGAGTTGTCCCCAGGAATCTCAGGCAGCATGCAGCTAGCAGCCCAGAGCCCCTGGGCTTCCGAGAGCTAAGCAGATCAAAGCAAGCATATCCATCACACTGAGGAGATGTAAAAGTCAAGACTCCTTATAAGAAATGGAAAGGGAAGTGGATATTTTTTGCTGTTTTTAACATTAAATAGGCAGCTAGTATTGTTTGTAAAATTATTATGAAAAACTAGTTTAAGCTTTGTTGTAATGTGTGGTGTTTGCCTGGACTGCTCAAGACCTGAATGCTTGTGTAGGAGGAACTCTTTGAGGAACATGTTCAGGCATGTGGTCCTAAGGATACCCATGGTTAATTAAAAAAAATATAAGAAATGGATAAAGACAGATTAAAAGATCAAACCTAAAAGACAAAGGATTAAGGAGCTTGTTAAACACCTTCATGCTGTTTCACATCTGATACTCCTTAACGAAACATAGGAGCCTTGTCTTGTAACAGGCTTATTCAAAGTGATATAAGCTTGGAAGAGTGTTGCCATTTTCATAATGTAATAAAAATACTGTAATAATAAATAAAAAGTAATAATAAATATTCTGTAATAAGCATGTCATAAAAACAAATTTTATATTTCCAAGATCACTGCTTTTATAATTTATACTCAGATAAAGGAGAGAATCCCTGGAAATATTCATCTTTAAGAGGGAGTTTGCGAGACTTGACATTTTAATGAAAGAGGTTCACAGGTTGTTAAAGTTTGGGAACCACTGTATTAGACAGAAGGTATATTTTTACTAGACAGACTTAGTTTGCCATTGATTTGAATGATATCTGGTGAAGATTTGTGTGGGGTTTTCCAGCAAGTTTATTTTCTTAAACAATATATTACTGTGGAAATGAATGTAACCAGCATTACTGCGGGGGGGGGGGGGGAGGCGGGAAGGCTTTTAATTTAAAATTTTACAATTTTTTATTCGTAGGATGATGTTAACAGTCAAAAGTCTCCAGTCAGGAGTGAAGCCCCATTGGTTTTAGGTTCTGTACAAACATCTAGAAAGATATTTTCATATATTTGGTAGGCAAAGGATATAGGTAGTGTTACCATTTGTTTGTCTTATAAAACACGTAAGAATTTTTGCAGATGTTAATCATGCTGGAAATAAACATTTGCAAAATATGTCATGGTAGGAAAGCAAAGGTTTGAGAACTGAGTAATTTTTAACATATTTAACTATGATGCTGGATATTTTTTGAATATTTCCAGAAAACCCGAGTATGGAGTTCCAATAAATTTATACAGATCTGGAATGGCTACAGTATATTTTGGTTTATGGATAATATGGTTTCTGTCAAATACAGCTGAAAAAATGCACAGGGTTCACAGAATACACATGAAATCTAAACTTAAAAAAGAAAGCATGTAACTATGCCTCTGCTGTAGTGTGTGTCTTCAATATAGAATACATATAATAATCCTTTTGTCTTTTAGGTTTGATCTTTGAATCTGTCTTTATCCATTTCTTATATTTTTGTTAATTAACCATGGGTATCCTTAGGACCACATGCCTGAACATTAAGTTGAGCATCTAAAATTAGGCATGTTACATTCTGTAGCTAGTGGACTGGGTTTCAGTAGCTTGTGGCATTCATTGAGTAGACATCACAAGTGCTACTCTGAAACCTATCACAAGTGCAGAGAGTCTGCAATAGTAAGTGACTGTAGATATGTGTATATCTCTGTGTGTCGTTTTATTGTACATTTTTATTTGGTATATTTTTTCCAGTTACTACATTTCATAATGTTGAACAGTCCAGTCTATGTCAGCCTGGATTTTAACTTAAGCCTATGCTAGCTGTAGATAATAACATCTATAGATAGCTAGGGAAATGCTATGTTTTTTCTTTGTTACCTTTGTCAGCTATGACTGTTTTGTATGGATCTAATGTTTCTTTTGTCTAATTTCTAATAGACCTTAAATTGAAGATGGCATCGTGTCTGTATGAATGCCTTTGTGAGGCAGAACTTGAAAAATATTATCCTCAGTTTGTTGCCCTGGGCCTTCAGAAGATAGATGAACTAGCCAAGATTGCCATGAAAGATTATGCCAAAATAGGGATCCATAACATGAATGATCGCAAGCGCCTCTTTCAACTCATTAGAATCATCAAAATTATGCAGGAAGAAGAGGAAGGAGCAGACACGACCAAGCAAGATTTTCAACCATGTGACCTCTATGTCCATCCTCAGGTGACCAGGTCAGGTCCTCGTAGACAACTACATTTTGAGTCCCTCTTTGAGAAAAAGGATGGAACAGTTAAAGACTGTGAACCTGATTTGCAGAGTTTCTCTGATTTCTGTGCTAACAAAGAGAAGGAAAGTTTGGTGGAAATGTTAGGACATGTTCTACCAGGAGACTCAGAGGACAATAAAATAACCAGAAAAGACATCCTGAATGTTTCTGGAACATGCACACAAAATGAACTGGACTGTCCTACAGTATATTCATCTAATAACATTGCCCCTCTGTTGGGGGATTCTGAAGCTCCGATCATACAAAGAGTAACTCATATTTCCGGGTATAATTATGGACTACCTCATTCTTGTATCAGGTAATAACCATTAACTTTTATTTCATAGACTCTAGTCTAGTCCAATCCCCTGCTCAAAGCAGGACCAATATCAGCTAAATGATCCCAGCCAAGCTTTCTCATGCCGGGCCTTATAAACCTCTAAAGATGGAGATGCCACCACCTCCTTAGATAACCCATTCCAGTGCTTCACCACCCTCCTAATGAAATAGTGCTTCTTAATATCCAACCTAGACCCCCGCCACTGCAACTTGAGACCATTAGTTCTTGATCTGTCATCTGCCACCACTGAGAATAGCCTAGCTCCGTCCTCTTTAAAACCTCTCTTCAGGTACTTGAAGACTGTTATCAAATCCCCCTCACTCTTCTCTTCTGCAGACTAAATAACCCCAGTTCACTCAGCTTCTCCTCATATGTCATGTGCCCGAGCCCCCTAATTATTTTCGTTGCCCTCCTCTGGACTCTCTCCAATTTGTCCACATCCCTTCTGTAGTGGGGAGACCAAGACTGGATGCAATACTCCAAGTGTGGCCTAACCAGTGCCAAATAGAGGGGTACGATCACATCCCTTGATCTGCTGGCAGTGCTCCTACTAATGCATCCCAATATGCCGTTGGCCTTCTTGGCAACAGGGGCACACTGCTGGCTCATATCCAGCTTCTCGTCCACTATAATCCCCAGGTCCTTTTCTGCAGAACTACTACTTAGCCAGTCGGTCTATTTCAGTCACTATGTTTGGTGTTAACTGGTACAGTTAATCACTCCTTTAGGAGCTTAAAAAGGAAGATCCTTCTTCATAGACTCTAAATGAACATTATGTACAACTAGAATCAAACAATGCTATAAGGGTGATAGAAAATCCTGTATGAGAGGGAAACATTAATTAGCACTTGGGACTTTCCAATACTAGTAAAAAAAAAATCAGTTGAATTCACCAACTGCTATTTACCAGAATTGGCTAAGAATATGAGAAACTGACCAGAACAAAGGCAAAACAAAAACATAAGCACTGCAAGATAGTACACTTCGATCATAGCTTCAAAGAGATCGTTTTTCAGCTCTTTGGAGCTAATATCAAAGTGTAGTGTCTTGCAGTGCTTATGCTTTTGTTTTGCCTTTGTTCTGGTCAGTTCCTCATATTTTTCAGTATAACCATCTTGCATAATTAAAATTGTTTTCTCACAAAATATTGCACTCCAAGCCGAAAGCAAACTGTGTCACAAGTGTCCCCTGTAAAAGTGACCCAAATGACAGTGGATATAGTTTGTTTTGTTAAACGTCACCTGCCATGGAGATCAGCTGATGAACTTGCTTGCTGAGCTGCAGTGCTCCCAAGTGGAACTCCTATGCTGCTCTGTCAATACACCCCCGTCCTGAGTTACTGACCACCTCCACGCTGTTCCAATATAGGGCATTTCTTAACTCTTGGATATGTTATGATGTGCATAGATAAGACTAGAGGAAACCAACAAAGTCATTTTCGTTTGTGAACTAAATCAAAATTTGAATCAGAGTCTCTAGAGGTGAAAATTTAGTGCATATAATACCTCTGTGTTTCACAAAGAACATTGCACTTTACTGGAAATACATCTGAAAACCTGTTAGCATTTTCTCTTATTTTACTTGGAATATTTCCATTCACACACATCCAAATCAAAACCAAAAGCACTACATTATACAGAATGTTTCTGAAAATACTTTTATGGACTTGGCAAATTCTACAATGACATGATATTTATAAACTGCTCAAGACTGAGATGCTGTCATATGCTAGTTTTACAGCTGTACTGCTGGAAAACGATGTGAAACATACTTTGGCATGGAGAATTTTTAATCCACATCATATTGAAATCTATTTTTCCTACTTACAAATGGGTTTATGATAAAATTAATATTTATTATTATTGCCATTTGTGTAACTAATATTTAGAAGCCCTAGTCAGGGATCAGGACCACATTGTACTAGGTGTTATACAAACACAGAACAAAAGGACAGTCACCGCCCCAAAGAACTTATAGCCTAAGACAGGGGTAGGCAACCTATGGCACGGGTGCCGAAGGCGACACGCGAGCTGATTTTCAGTGGCACTCACCCTGTCCAAGTCCTGGTCACCGGTCCGGGGAGCTTTGCATTTTAATTTAATTTTAAATGAAGCTTCTTAAACATTTTAAAAATCTTATTTACTTTACATACAACAATAGTTTAAATATATATTATAGACTTATAGAAAGAGAGCTTCTAAAAACATTAAAATGTATTACTGGCACGCGAAATCTTAAATTACAGTGAATAAATGAAGACTCGGCACACCACTTCTGAAAGGCTGCTGACCCCTGGTCTAAGACAAGAGACAACAGATGGATATAGAGAGAGAAGTCCAAGGAATCAATGAGACAGTATAGGTTAGCATGGCAGGCAGTGATCTCAGCACACCAGCAGCTTAAATTGTTAGAGAGTTTTAAGGAGAGAGTGAAGGTGGGTAAGGAGGTGGATTTTTGGATATTTATGGGGAGCTCCTCCTAAAGGTGAGAGGCAGCACTGGAGAAAGCATAGAGGTACTTTTTTGAAAATCTAATAATGGGTAATGGCATGTTGGGCCAACCAGAAGTGGGACTTTACATTTCAATAGTGAATAGGTGACCAGATAGAAAGTGTGAAAAATTGGGACACGGGGTGGGGAGTAATAGGAGCCTATGTAAGAAAAAGCCCCAAATATCGGGACTGTCCCTATAAAATCGGGACATATGGTCACCCTAATAGTGAATGAGAGAGAATAGGTTCAATGGGGCGAGGTACCGAAAGGCCTTGGAAGTGAAGGCAAATATTACTACATTCTCAGCTATCAGGAACACTGTAGAATGATGTCGTAAAACTAAGCATACAGAAACAAATAGCTCTTGTTAACATGTTTTAAAATGTTTTTCACTTGCTCATAGCAAATGGTTTGATGTTAATGTTAGCAGACAGGGTCACTTCTTCTGCCCTTATTGCCTCTGTCAGGCTCCCAAATTGCCTCTCTTATCTTGAAAATAATATAAAATATCTCTCTATGCCACCTGAGGACAAAATCATAATTTGTTTAGATTTCCTATAGATCTGTCTTAAATGCCAAGTGCAGTACATGGAATTAAAAAGGATACTTTGATCCAGTACAAAGTATATGTAATAAAATGTGTGTCTCAGCAAGACAGAACTTCTAAAAATCTCTTCTCTAACATCAATAAGGTCTCCACTGAGCCTTTAAGCATTCCTTTTCATCAGTCCCTCACTAATTCTCCCTGCTTCCTCAATGCCCAGGAAAAGACTGCGACAAGAAGTGACTTCTTCATTGTTCCTGAAAGTCACCAAATCTGGGCTCTGGTGAATTGAGCTGGGAAATTCTAGAACCAGTAACCTTTCATGGAGAATGCCTGGCCCCTAGCGTTATCCTACTTATACAGAGGGTTCCCGGCATACGTCTCCCCCTTATCCATCATTTTGCGTATCCATCGCTCATCTATAGGGGAAGGTGTTCCGATTCACACTGGTCCTGATCTGCATATCCGTCACTTCACCTTTTGCGTGGCTTTTCTTTTCGCGTTTAGGAGGTGCTGGAAGGGAGGGGAAGGAGCAGGGACACAGCGCACTTGGAGAAGGGGGGACGGAACTGGGCAGAAAGAAGCGTGGTGGGAAGAGGCAGGGCAGGCCATTATTTCTTATGGGGAAAAATTCCCCCATATCTGTTGTTTCAGTATTCATCCCCCTTTTCTGGAACACAACCCCGACAGATACCGGGGACCCCCTGTATCAGGAGGGGACTTTAATCTCAAGTATGTCAGATGACCTCAACTATAATGTTCTCTCAATGGTGAAGAGGTTTCCATTCAAATATAGGGACAGTAATTCTTATTCATGTGAGAAGTTCTACTGCAGAAAATTGATGGGAATACATGTTTGACCAAGAGTTATAGGATCAGTCCCCATATTTGAATGGATATCTTTTTTCCCCTTCAGAGAACAGATCTTAACATTTATTTCTGAGCACTGTACTTTTAGATGAATCAAAACTGGCAATACAATAGAATTGAAATCACAAGCCTGTAATTCCAATAAAAGTGGAAGGGCTGGTACAAATACCCTTGTTATATTGTTTTTAATGTAATAGAAGTCTAGTACATGTTTACTTTAAAATTGTGCGTTGAAAGATTTGGAAAGAGCTTTTGGACATCAGGCCAGAAATTTTACTTTCAAGTAAGGCAAAGGCTTGATTAAAATGATAGTTACTGACTCTAATTCACATGGAGAGCCAGGTGGAAAGTTATTTTTCATTTGTCTGAAGAGTGCTTGAAAAATGGAAAATTGGAAAAGACATGCTTTATTTTAATGACAGCATCTTCCATACATTGTATTTCAAGGTGTTTTACACAGTGGGTTAATCAGCTAGAGAAAAAATGACTTAATGTCTCTGAGGGTGGCAGGAAGAGGGTTGAAGTAGATGTGGAAGGCAACACAAGTGAACCTGTATTCCTCTGCTCTGGTTATAGATCGTACCTGTCTCCTTAGTTCTTAGACTGAGCATTTCAGGTTATAGACAATGTCTCATGATCGGTTTATACAGCACCTTGCACATTGTGGGTGCTACTGTCCTACTACAACTAATTATTATGTTATAAGAATTTAAGGGTCGAAAAGGTATAAATTCTAGCAACACCATAGGAGCGATAATGGACAGATTACAGATGAGGGATATGTGGGAAGAAAAGGTTATTCAGAATCAAGTTTGACTGAGATTTCTGGCCTTGAAACATAGGTTATATCTGAATTATGGAGTGTGACATATTAGAGATATGGGAGAATGGGCTTCTTACCAACAAATCAGACTTCAGAATATGAAGCACTGAGTAATAGAAAGTTCTGGTGTAGCCAGAAGCTGACAAAGTAGAGACACAGATAGATGGAAAAGAGAAGGGTTAATGGGTATGTTGAAAGATATATATATAATGCTGGATGCCAACCACTCAAAAGTTGTGTCCGCCATTGAAATTGGCAGTGAGACCAGGAAGAGTGCTAAAGGAAGAAGCTTGTGGTATTCCACAGTGTCAGGGGTAGTGGGAAGGTATAAACCTCTACCCAAAATGAAAAGGAATGATTCGGAGAACAGGATTCAGGCCAGCAGAAGAGACTGCAAGAGCCACAGGTTTCTTAATGAAAGTATTTAAAAAGGACAAAGAGAGATTGATATTAATGAAAGCTGTGTGGAGATCTATGGAAAGAACTGAGTCCGTTATGAGAGGCAAAGAATATGTGCTCTCTTGGGGCAGGGCAACCTTATTATGAAAAAGTCCAAAGAAATTCCTGGTCAGAACAATCTTCAGAAAATGGGATCTTATGTTATTTTGATCATCAGTTTGTGGACATTTGAAGTTATGCTAGGTCAGCAATTAGACTCAGAATTACAAAGAAAATAGATATTAAAAATCAGTACTGTCACTTTAACAGAAGTACCCAAAAGAATTGCACCCCTGCTTTTAAGAGAAACAATAGAAGCTTTCACATTTATAATATCCAATTCTTGGAGATCTTTCAAAATCAGAGAAACAAGGCTAGCTTCACTAAACAAGTAACAGTTAACAGCTGAGTTTATGGCAAAGTCCCTGGATATTTTGTGTTGTCTAGCATCCTCTTTTAAACATAAATTTGTAATCCTGTGTTCTAGATTTAGTACCTCTGAGAAGGAGATGCCATGGACAGAGACTGACAAAATCCGAGTGTGTGTCAGAAAACGCCCGCTGGGCCTGAGAGAGGAGCGGCGCGGGGAAGTTAATATCATCACAGTGGAAGATAAAGAAACTCTTCTTCTCCATGAGAAGAAGGAGGCAGTTGATCTTACCCAGTATATTTTGCAGGTAATATGAGCTCCTTTTGCTCTTAAAACCCCTTTCCATTTATAATACGTAGGAGTAGTGTGCTAGTTGTCTGAGTGGTGGAGCGACAGCATAATGCATTAACAATCAAGTGAGAGATGAAAACAGGCTTGGGAGTTCAATAATGAAAATAAAAAAGACCTATTTTTTTTTCACATTAAACACAGAAGTCTGGGTTCTTCTCTCACTTACCCCATGTAAATCCATTGGCATTACTCCTGATTTACACCACTGTTTGAGAGGAGAAGCGAGCCCACAATTTTAATTCCCAATAAAAACCTCTTTTTGGTAAAAACTATCATTTGCTCCCTGTCTACCTTGGTCCTCAAAAAATAAACATCCTTTTTCTGAGGCCTGGGTGCCAAGAGAGGACCCTCTGCCAAAAGCAGGGTTAGAAGGCAGTTGCATGCTAAGTTCACTATAGCCACTTTCCACAGGACTTCAGTGCAGTAGTTCTATTTTAATGAGTCACACACTCTTCTTTCCTAGTTTTCCCTCACACCAAATGCTTTTCAAAGTGCGGTTCTCATTTGGTCTTTGTTTCTAAATCCTGGGTACCATCTGCTGCCATAGTTCAGATTCTCATTCTGACTGACAGCACCAGGAACAGAACTGATTTCTAGAGAGCAGCGAACTATACTGACCCTAGTGTGTGTTAATTTTAAAATCCAAGGACTGGCAACAACTGTTCAGGGTAGTAACATTAAATTTGCTAACTCTCTTAGGCATTATTCATATAACGCCTTTCACAGTCAGATACATGCTGTAATTCTACTCCTTCCGTCTCCATGTAGCTAGCTAGCTTAGGTACTGTATAAATGCCTATCACCTTGACATCTAAATGCTGAAATAAATCTCCCCAACTATATTTTTTTCTCCTGCTGATAATGGCCCATCCAAATTAAACAGCCTCTTAGAATTGGTATGCTAACGTACAACGTTTTTTTTTGCTTTCTGTGTACAGGCATGTCGCGTCTTAGGCGTATTTAACTTACGCGATTTCCGCTTTACGCGCTTGGCAAAAAAAAAAAGAAAGGGGAAAAAAAAATTTTAAAAACTTTTTGTGGGGGGTGCAATTTCACCCACCATTGAAGTCAATGGGTTCTGGCTATACGCGGTTTCCGCTTTACATGGTAACCGCGGAACGGAACCCTCACGCAAGACGCAACATGCCTGTATACAAATACATCTTACTTCTGTTCCATTCTATGCATCCGATGAAGTGAGCTATAGCCCGTGAAAGCTTCTGCTGAAATAAACTAGTTAGTCTCTAAGGTGCTACAAAGTCTTCCTCGTCTTATTTAAAATCTGTAAGGGGATGATCCAGAGTCCACTGAAATCAACAAATATCTTTCCATAGACTTCAGTGGGCTTTGGATCAGGCCCTAAGTGCAGGAGTTCTTCTACTTCTCAGATAATAAAATCCAGCTGTGCAAATGGTTTTATCCTCTCCAGCACAAAGCATTTTAAGTGTGTGGAACAGATAATGTAGATCACAATGGATCTATGACCTGATTTTGATCCTCTCTACTATATAACCATACTGTGTTGTTGTGGGTTGGTTCATTTCAGGAGTAGATTAATTTTCTTTTTACTCTCATGCTTTTGTTTCTTGGCTGTTGTATATTTTGCTTGAAGGTGATGGTGGGGGCAGAATGGTCTCTTAATTTTCTACTTGCATATTCTATTTCTTGGTGGGTTGTGGCTGCACGCTGCTAAAAAGTGAGGTTTACGTGGTCACTTAGGACCAGCTCCAAAGCCTCCTGAAGTCAATGGAAAGAATTCTGTTGACTTTAGTTAGCTTTGGCTCAGGCCCATAGCACGTGCTACACAGTATGAGATAAAGGAGAACTGAGAGAAATTTCTTTTCGTGTAAAGATCACATTTATTTTTCAGCATGTTTTTTATTTTGATGAAGTCTTTGGGGAGGCATGTACCAATCAGGATGTGTATGTGAAGACTGCTCACCCCCTCATTCAGCACATTTTTAACGGGTAGGGAACCATTGCTTACATTTATTCCTTTTATCCTTTTAGTTTTCATTTTTCATGTGCAACTTCAGTGTGTAACTTTTAAGTTTTCCCTAAAAAACATTAATTTCACCTTTTCCACTTACCCTGTTTGTTTAAGGTTCTCTCTGTGTGTACACAAAATATAGAAAAATGTCTGTATATACAATTTTGATAAACTAAGGGCCTGACTCTGCAGTCCTCCTTCAGGCAAAACTCCCCTTGTATTTAGTGGGAGATTTGTCTGCAGAAAGGAATGTCCAAACAGAAACCAGGATTACAAGGAAGGCAGTTTGGTCGAGTTAGAACAAGAGATTCAGTGTCAGGATTCCAGGATCCTAATTCTCTACTCTGCTAGACTTTCTTGTGATTTAGAGTAAGTCACATAGAACTCAGTAGCTCAGTTTACCCATGTATGAAAGAGAAATAAAACACCTTCCTGGGACTGTTGTGAGAATATTAGTAAAGCACTTTGGGATGCTACTACTATATAACTACTTATATAGTTCACAGTTGTATAAAGGAATTATAAACTTTATCAATAAAGCTGTGGTTTATCTTTATTTTATTTACTTATTTCTATTTAGAGAGAGAATTATAATACACCTTCTGATTAATGGATAAAACAGGGTGGTTTTACATGTATAATTGTATTTGAGTACAGAGAACAGCAAACTTGAATAGATCATAATTTCATTTTGACCTCTTGGTGGAAAGGAATTACATGTCTATATTAGAAAATTAACAAGATGAAGTTTTCTGTTATCAAGAAGCTTCAAGTGTCATCAGCTAGGCCAGAAATTCTATCACCAGTGTTCTCACTGTTGGGTTTACATGAATCAGGCCCTTGAGGGAAGGGAAATCTAAGAGGGGAGGATAATAACTTGCTGTGTAGTCACTGGCATTAGATTACATGAACAAAGTCCATAAAATGCAAGGCTAAAGTGATATACCCATAGACAAAAATACAGCAACTGAGAGTAAACTGAGGTAAGCAAATTTCAACTTGCAAAGTGTAGTGCTGCGGTTGTTGAGCATTTTTCATTGAGTGAACCATATGTTAATATGGAAGTGGCTTCATAGACCCTACTTCTTGCTTTCATAATCGTGCAGACCTGCTTTCCTTCAGTTCACAATCAATCCTTTACCCCTCTCATGATCACATAACATCCCTGTGATAGCTACAGTTGTTTACTTGGAAAATTAATACCGCAAAAGTATTTAATGCATTTTTAGCTGCTTTTAATGTGGTTTTAGCACCTGGAAACAAGGACAAGAGCCAGCACTGTGTCTCTACCCCGCTCTCCACAGAACACAATTTGAGAATCTCTCATCTAAAAGATTGTCTTTTGCAGGATCTCAGATGGCTATGCGTGATAAAATCCCATTGCTGAGGGGCAGCAGTGGGGGTAGATATTAATATTGCAGAATCTCTTTTAATGGCCCTCAATGGATCAGATGTAGTACTAAAAATAAAAATTATCTTTACAGAGGCAACGCCACTTGCTTTGCATATGGACAGACAGGTGCGGGCAAGACTTACACTATGATAGGGAGTCACCAGAACCCAGGACTCTATGCACTGGCTGCTAAAGACATTTTTAGACAACTAGAGGCATCCCAGTCAAGGAGAGAGCTCCGTGTATGGATCAGTTTTTATGAGATCTACTGTGGACAGCTTTATGACCTGCTAAATGGAAGGAGAAGGTATTTAAATGAAACCCATTGCTGTGAAAAGATGATGATAAATCAGTTTTTCATTATGGAGTTGGATTGAACAGAATTAAATTTTCTAATAAGTGAAATTGATTTAAATAGAGCTATTTTTGGAGTAAGGTATTTGTTCAATGTGAGTAAACATAATAGAATCTGGCCCTAACTTTTGTAGTGTCTATCGACACTCCCCCTTTGTGTTATTTCTACAGGAATTAAATAAATCATAGCAGAGATATGAGCTCTGTATTAGATACGCTCTGTCAGGCTTTACTCCTTGGGACGAATGGTGACAAGACAGTATCATGTGGCCCGGTCACATTAGCTTTTCACCTTTCTTTAGCAAGGTAACCTGAAATTGAACTGGAATTCTACACACTCTAGGAACAGTTGAGTGGCACAGAGCAGTTGAAAATAAGTAGAATGAATTATTGATAGGCGTCCCATAGGAAGGAAAAAAATGCAAACTGCTCCTCGGTCTTTTCTCAGCCCAGACAGTGCAGTGAGGCCTTTGACTCCCCTAAAATGTCTGTTCATTCATCTTTTTTCTGAAGAGGGTGTGACTTTATTAATTCTGTAGCAAATCTATCTAGGTAAGAACAAGTGGCACTAAACCCATGGAAAATCAAAAGAATTCAAGATGTTCCTCAGATAAAAAAAAGCTGCCCTGACCGAAAATACCAAAACACAACACAGCAAGATATCATTCAGTCTAAATCCTGCTGAAGCACAAAAGCCTGGCAGGATGGTTTTAACTTTCAGCTGGAACCAGTGGGCTCTTGATGGGAGCTCACTTTGAGAGCATGCTGCAGTACTTAGCAAAGAGTCTTTCTTGAGCATAGAAGAGTCCAGGCCTTATCATGAGGCAAGCATGTTTCTCTGTGTTGTCTCCTGCAGCCCTTTTTAAAGGCTTTCTTGCTGTTGAGCTATAGTCCATAGGGCTGTGCAAGTTCCTTTTCGTTGAACGTAAGCCAGCCAGTGGGCATTACCAACTATCCCATAACATTCACTTCTCTGTAATTCGTAGCAGAGAGTCATTTAAGTACTCTGATGCTGCAGCTGTTGGATCTGTGGCAGAATCCACCTGTTGCTACATAACTATTCTCCAGAACCTAAGCTGTCATTAAAACAAGTTTTGAGCCTTCATGGTTGTGAAGATAACCTTGAAAACATGAACTGAGTACTGAAGTGTGATCTTCCTGAGCCTGGAGACAGCCTGAAACAAAAGCTCTCGGAGAGGTGTGAACTCTGAAATTTAAAGATGACCATTTAAATGCCATCATTAACTATTTCGGTGCTGATCATTTTACCAGGAACATCCAGCTAATACACACTTCCAGTGTCCCTTTAATAGTGAAATTTGAAAAGTACATGTGATACATGACAAGTGGTATATTAATGACAACCTGATTTGTAGCCTTGCTAGTCACTCCTTGCAGTACTTTTCTATAGCAGTGGCTCTCAAACTCTGGGGCATGCCCCTCTGGAGGAACATTCAGGGAGGCACGCAGCAGGGCTGGGGTCAGCTCCCTTGGGGGATGGGGAGGGAATGCCACACTTCCAGACTCGCTGCGCCCCCCGTCCAGCACTGCCTCCAGGCCCAGCTCCACCCTGACTCCCTGTCCACCGCAAGCCCAGCTCTAGCCGCAGGTCCATTCCACCCCCAGCTCTGCCCTCATTCCCTCTGTGCCCCCAGACCAGCTCTGACACCAGCTGCAGCTCCACTCTCCCCCCTGCTCCACCCTCAGCCAAGCTCTGCCCTCATTTCCTCTCTGCCCCCAGACTAGCTCTGCCTCTAGTCCCAGCTCCTCTCCCATTCCCGGTTCAACCCCCCCTCCACCTTCAGCCCAAGCTCCACTGCTGAGAAAGCCTTGGCTATGCAGCCATGGTGGGCGGGGGGTGTTCATGGACAAATTCCTTTACTGGTAAGGGAGTGCTGCTCTATAGCACTGACATGTAGGCAGAATCATTACTACTATATAAGACTTTGTTCAGAATGACCCTTTTCTACTAAGTCCTGTTGTTTTCTCTGCAGACTTTTTGCAAGAGAAGATAGTAAGCATGTTGTACAAATAGTTGGCCTGCGTGAGGTTCAAGTGGATACTGTAGACCTGCTATTAGAGGTAATTGGATTGTCAATGCTTATTTTATCTTCTAAAGCCTGTGTTGCACTAACTCATCAAATAGGTTACCATGGAGTGGAGAAAGTCATTTTTGGCATGCGCAGGTGTTCCTGCTCCAGATTGTATAATGTACACAGCTGCATTCCATTATGGGGCTCCAAAAGAGCATCAGAACAACTTTGAGCAGCTTGGTGGCCACAGCAGAGCATGAAGGGACACTTTCAAAACTGCTTTTAATGAGTGAGCTCATGTGCAGCTAAGACAAGTTACAGTGACTCACATCAAAAGCTGACTTGGAGCTGTCACTGCTACAACCACACCTCAGGTGGGATCTTTGCCGTGAGGTTGAATGAACCACCCAAGAAATGACAATATCCCAACAAAACACACCCTGAAATATTTTAGAATGTTAAAAAGAATGGCTCTGTCCATATTTGCAGAAGAGATTTATGAAATATTTTTGCAGTAACCTTACATCACTAAAAATAGTTCCAAAAGGAAAATGTAAGTAACTTTACAAACCACTCTATTTGACAAACAAGTCAAGACACAGATAGCTGATCTGAAAAGTTTATAGTCTAAGTTGGACAGGGCACAAGCGAAGGCAACAAAATGTCAGAAATAGTGAGGAGAAAGGGACAGGATTCCATCAATAAGATCATGTGGTTGCTTAGTTTATTTTTCACTTACCTTCTTCATTCCAGGTTTTTCTCCAAAGAGGCCTTCTCTGGCTCCTGCAGTTCTTTCATTTTATCTCTTCCTTCTGTCTTCCGGGTAGTTTGATGGGTTTTGTGTAAATTTGAAAGTTAATAAACTTGAATTAGAAATTATGAAATACTTTGGATTCAGCAGATTTATGATGGAAAAACCATATGGAGTAATGAATTGTGCTGGCTGACAGCAGTATCAGCTGTTTTTCTTTTGATAAACAGCTGATACTCAGCACAAGCAGCACTTCAGTCTTCCTAGTCCCTTACTCATCTGAGTAAGATATGTCTAGTTCTCTACTGTGTTCTGTAATGAGCAACCCGGTGCTGAGTCCAACTGCCCTCAGACTTGGATGTTGTGTAGTTTAATTTTTGCCCCATAAGGAATTGAAAACTATTACCTGATACTGTAGATGACTTATTGTTTAAGACTTGGGACAATATTGTCCATTTATATATCACTCGATGGACACGTCTTCTGGGGTTTTGTTTTTCCATTAACTCTAAGCACAGGATATGCTGGAGACGTTTCTGCAAATTTGAGTGCAAAAGGAGATTAATACATTCCTCTACGTTATCACATCCTGCCCACAGAAGAGTTATTACATGGCTTTGTTCTCACAGGTATCTTGGCAAACATATTTCATATTGTCCAGGGGCTCTTTTGAACACAGAAAGAGCCTTTAGACTGATTTGATCCTCTTGAATAGCACACTACCAAATGTATTTGAAGAATCTTCAATGCATACCTCATGATTATTCATTATTTACTGATGTATTGGCCTCTGTTCACAAACTTTTCCTGAATTTAGCTCTAGTTTAACAAATATTCAGGAGTTATAGCAGCCAGCTAGATTGCTGAGTAAGAGTGGACATCAAGTAGAAGGCATGAATACTGTATATTTGTATCTAAAGAGTGTCTTGATTTTGCTAGGTTGACATTTTATTGTATTCTTATCATTCCAGAAACTATAATATAGACTCTGTTTTGTTTCCTTGCGATACCCATTGTTGGTGGGCTTGCTGAAGCAATCTTGTGACTCTTCAGAGATTTGGGACAGAGAATTATCCAGAGTTGTAGCCCTGAAAGTCCCTTAACCCATCTTCCACCTCTCACCTTGTTCTGTTCTTGATAGTTAAGTCTGAGTGTAATTGCCTTGCTGCTTGCTTTGGCAATGTTTCATTCGCTCCTCAGTACAGAGATGGATGAGTTGATTGGCACTTGGTGTCACACATTACGTGGCTCTTAGATTTCTGGGTGACTAAACCTTTCAGTGAGATTAGAACATGAAATTTTTAAAAAATCATCCTGCTCATGAGTTCAATGGTAACCTCTGAAGCCTCATTTTGTTCTTTTCATTTCCACCATACATTTATTCCATGTGATTTTGTATTGTAGTAATTTAATAAATAGGAATGGAAGTTCAATACACTGACATTCTCACAGATGGTCTCACTTCCTCAGTCAGCCGCACTGAATACCAATACATGGGGTTCTGAATCAATATGCTATACGAATAGCGTGCATGTTTTGTATGTACAATTTACCTTTGTTTTGTCCCGTTTGTTTTCCAGATAATTTTGAAGGGTGGGAAGGAGCGTAGCACTGGGGCGACTGGAGTCAACTCAGATTCCTCCCGTTCTCATGCTATCATCCAGATTCAAATTAAAGACCCTGCAAACAGAATGTTTGGGAGGTGAGGTTGGAAGCTGACATACCGAATTTGATAGAGACATTTCAATTTCATCCTGTTGGCTTTAAATGAGACCATGCACATCTGCAATGGCAGAGCAGCCATAGATGGTTAGCGAGTGGTAGGGAAGAAGTCAAGTGCAAGGACAGTCGGGATGCAAGTTGTGGTTTGAAGGTGTGTTTGCTGAGCTCCTGGGCTGTATAGAATAGTGTCCCAGTACCAGAGGCCCTTACTGAATGACCATTGGTTGCAGCAGGAAGTAGGTATCCTTCTCACCTAGTCAGAGAAAAAAATGGTCCAGAGAAAAACTGGTCGGCTGCTTGTTGTTATTTTTTGGATGTCTAAAAATGTTGTAGGTACCTTCCAAACAAGTACAATATAATCTTTATCCCAAAGATCTTATTCTAAATATAAGACAGGACAGCAAGTCTGAGCAATAACTAATTGGGAGGGTGAGGGAAGGCGGAGGGAGGAAGAGTGCATAGGATGCAAACAGAAGGATATGTAGGTGTGCCATGTTTTTAGTTATTAAAGTAGTGACAAAGCTGAGAGGGATGCAGGGGATAGTAGGAGAGGATGGGGATATTGTGGAAGAAGAGGAAGAGGGAGAAATTACAGATCAGTAGAACAGATAGCAGCCAAAGAGGAAAGTTAGGGAAGAATATGTGAACACATGGAGATCTTGAGGGAAGAAAGATCAGCAGGAACATAGATTAGCTCTGAAACCATCTGACAATTCAGTGCATCAGTTACTTCCCTTTAATTCACTTTATAAACTGCACTGCATTTCTATCCGATTAGGACAGACAGCTCTGGAATGAAACGTCTGTCTTAACTTTTTGGGTCTACTTCCAGCTATTCTTTTTTAAGTAATCTGTGTTCTCTCTCAAATTACTGGCATTGTGATCACCTAGAGATGTGAATGTGTTACGTTTGAAGTAGCTGCTCCATTAAACTGTGGAACACTCTTATCACAAGTAATTAGACTTCCTATTATGACTGTCTGCTACAGTGCCAGAACGCTCTGACTCTGTTCCAGTAGCTGCTGGTATTTCATTACTGTGATGCCTCTGAGATACGTGCAGTGGGTATTTCACCCTGTTTTATGGTAGTAAAGTTTAATCTTTATACTGATGGTACAGTGTGTTGCTGCTATCAACTTATAAGAAGAAGCTAAAGTAAAAGCATCTTTTGTTTTTTCTAGGATCTCTTTCATTGACTTGGCCGGTAGCGAGAGGGCAGCTGATGCCAGAGACTCAGACAAACAAACAAAAATGGAAGGAGCAGAAATAAACCAAAGCCTTTTAGCTGTAGGTTACTCACATTTGTAGGGAAGGGTTTTGTAATTATTGTTCTTTAGGTTGGTTCTTAGATTGACAGTAAATAAGGAAATAACATGCGGATGGATCCCAGTGGAAAATACACAATGCTAAATGTTGACAATTAAATTGCTCTCTAGTCATGAATCAGATTAGAAGAAAAAGACTTTGTGAGGAAAAATAACTTTTTGAATATATTCCTACAGCCAGATAAACATAGCACTGAAAAGTCAGATATTTGATAGTAAGTCCACGCCATATTTTCTATAGTAAATTCATGTTCTCTTGTTCCGTTAGGCTTAATGCAGGTTTGTAAAAACACTAAGATCCACTACTGAAAGGCCCTCTAGAATTGGAAAGTATTTATTATTACTATGGTGATAATCTCAATTCTAACTGTGTGCATATAAACACATTCTAATACCCAAGAACAAATGGTTGGAACCATTGTCCATTAGTATACCACAAAAAACTGTCACAGGACACAGAAATCAGGCAATTTAGATCCAAGGTTCCTACAACAACCTTATCTCCATCCACTTGAGTCATATATACAGGTAAATATTTTACATTTCACACTGGTGCGTGATTTTTATGTAGTGAACCCTATTGTAATATTTGTGTACACCACCTTTTTTTTGTTACTGGAATGCAAAAGTATGCCTCTGAAAAGTGGGAGGAAAACCATTCCCCTGATTGCCTCTGTTCTTATACAGTAGAACCTCACAGTTATGAACTGGTCAGTCAGCCACGTACTATACCTCATTTGGAACCAGAACTACACAATCAGGCAGTAGCAGAGACAAAAGAAAGAAAAAAAAGCAAATATAGCACAGTTTTGTGTTAAACATAAACTACTAAAAAAGTAAAGAGAAAGCAGCGTTTTTTTCTCCATAATAAAGTTTCAAAGCTGTGTTAAGTCAATGTTCAGTTGTAAACTTTTGAAAGAATAACCATAGTGTTTTGTGCAGAGTTATGAACAATCTCCATTCCCAAGGTGTTCGTAACACTTAGGTTCTACTGTAATTCCAAAAAATCTGAATAATTTTTATCATACTTTCCAGAAAATTTCCTTTCGGGCCGGAGAAAAAGCATGAGACTTTTCATGCTGAAAGGAAATAGTATGAAGACATTTATAAGCTCATTGAAACAAGTTTTAAAGAGAGAGTTTCAGCTTGATATTAGTGAGTTTATGAGTTTAAAGTATTGTCCTGTTAAAAGGAGTAAAGCCTGCCCATAAATCTCTCTACCAACCTTTGTGGTTTTAGTGTCGGATTTTTCTTTCACTTCTTGCTGTGTGAATAACCCACACAAATTAAAGGAAATTGGCTATGTAAGACAGAATGAACGGATTAAAGGTGCATTACAAAACAATTTGTGAATAAATCGAAAAGAGAAACTTCTTCTTCTCTAATCTCCCTTCAAGGTGCGATGCCAGGGGTCTACCATTGAACCCTACCCTGTCAGAGTTTTTACCCCAGAAAGGGAGAAATACAATTGAATTTTAAGAGTAATTCACCATAGAAACAACTTACCTAGGGCTGTGGCACATTCTCCATCACTTGAACTCTTTGAATCAAGGCTGGATATCTTTTCAAAAGATCTGCTATAGCTCAAAGAGAAGTTTATGGGCTCACTGCAGAAATTATTGGATGAGGTTCTCTGACCTGTGTTGTTAGTAGCTCAAGACTAGATGATCATAATGGTCATTTTTGGCTTTAAAATCTAGGACGTTCACTAGAGACTTTGTTGCTATTGATTTCATGTGGAATGTGCTCAGATACTTGTTAGAGTCAGCCATATAAAACCCTAAAATAGAGCATCTCTTTCAATTAGAGTCCTCTTAGGTAAGAGGTGGGCAAACTACGGACCACATCTAGCGAGCGGGACCGCCTGGCCCTTGAGCTTCTCCTCCGCTGCTGTCCCCTCTCCCCCACAGCCTTAGCTCACTGCACCACCTGCCGTGCAGCAGCATGGGCTAGCTCTGGCCAGGTGGCAGGGCTGCAAGCTCCTGCTGCTCTGAGTGGCGTGGTAAGGGGGCGAGGAGAGGGGGCCAGTTGCATAGGTGTGGGAGTCCCAGGGGGCGGGGGTGTGGATAAGGGGAAGGATAGTCAGAGAGCGGGGGGCAGGGGATGGAAGGGGATGGGGTCCCCGGGAGAGGCGGTTAGGGGCTGGGGGTTCTGGGAGAAGGCGGTCAGGGAACAAGGAGCAGGGGGGTGGTTGGAGGTTCTGAGGGAGGCAGTCAGGGGGCAAGAAGTAGGAGGAGATAGATGGGGGGCAAGTCCAGGCTGTTTGGGGAGGCACAACCTTCCCTACCCGGCCCTCCATACAGTTTTGCAACCCCAATGTGGTCCTTGGGCCAAAAAGTTTGCCCACCCCTGTCTTAGGTGCAATTTCTAACAATAATTAAAATACATTCAGAAAAAAATGTGATTTGAAGTGGATGATGTCCTATTAAGACATTAAAGTCTCAAGACGGAGTTACTACCACACTACTGGGGTTTCAGAGTGGTAGCCGTGTTAGTCTGTGTCAGTAAAAACAATGAGGATTCCTTGTGGCACCTTAGAAACTAACAAATTTATTTGGGCATAAGCTTTCATGGGCTAAAACCCACCTCATCAGATGGAGTGAAAAAAACAGAATATATATTATAGCACAACAAAAGATGGGAGTTGCCACAGTACTGTAAGCTATCTCAAGATATTTTCTCCTCTCCCTGCTAGTACTCTCCCTAGTAATGGCTTGCCTCAATGGGCCCACTGTCCATTTACTCCATTGCAGAAAGCATCAGAGTCTGGTATGGATTGTGACACTCTTCTACTTGTGCTGGTGAAGACACATGGTAAAAGGAGATGGACATTTGAAAATGTCAGTCTTTTAATAGGCAACGACTAAATCAAGAGGCAGATGTGTCTCCAAGATTATGTGCTGTTTGTTTCTTGTTATTAACAAGAAAATAGATCATGGGTATCTTTTTCAGGACGGCAGACTTGCATTTAGCTGCTCAAGTCCCATTAATTGTAATGGGAGCTCTGTAGCTAAATCCCACTCTCTGTGGTGAAAGTGTAGCTCTAATGTTTTGTGTGTGTCCATTATTAATCTGTCAAAGGGACTCTTTTGTTATGGGATGGTGAAATAGTCCCTCAGACGTTCAGACTACCAGTGTTATTGTGCAAACATTTAATTGTGGGTCTCCGGAAGCTGGCAGCCTTCCCCATTTCTTAGTGTAAGGAAGCGTAGTTTGCTGCTGTCTGTTCTAAGGATAGAAGGGTGATAGGTGCTATTGCCAGACAGGAGAAACAGTGAACTCATACAGCTTTGGGTGCAGGTTCAATCTCTCCTTTTTGTTGTGTGACTAATACATTTTTTTCTCTCTCTCCTTTTTAGTTAAAGGAATGTATTCGGGCTCTGGATCAGGAACATGCTCATACTCCTTTCCGGCAAAGCAAATTAACTCAGGTAAACCCAAAAACCAAGCGAGTGATTGACACTACACTGACCAGAGTTGAAATGATAGTAATAAAATGAAATAAACCATGATTTTGTGGCTGTATACTGTTAACCCCTTGGAGACTGGACACTTGCATAGCTTCCCAAGCATTCATTCTGATCATAGAGGAAACATCAGCATGCATAGGGTTAATGCCAGTGGACAGCAAAAGCTACAGACAAAAGCTTACTCCGCAGGAAATGGTGTGGTGAAGAGTTTACTTAGCTCCAGGATAACGTTATTTTATTCATGTGTGAAGTTCTATATAAAGAATTTTGTAGACCAATTGTTCTGAGATGTTCATATGGTGGACAATCATTTAAAGTGATAGTCTAGTGATTACATTCTTTGTGATACAATCATGCAAGCTTTAATCAGTATTACATTACTCTAATTGCAACATATGCTTTATTCTCCCAAACACACAAGCGCTTCTGGGATGCCCAGTAAGAAAATGGGCTTGTTTAAAGGACAGATTCAGCACTTGAATTCATTTTAAATCTTACATGAAAAATCGCAAGAGAGACAAGTTGTTTAGGTGGGAGAAGAGAGGGACACTTGGTTCTAAACTGTTAAACGGGATTATTCAAAAGAAACACATTACTTGCAAAGAATCTTAAACTATATTTTTCTTCCTCCTCCAAGGTACTAAAAGATTCTTTCATTGGAAATTCTAAGACATGTATGATAGCTAATGTGTCGCCTAGCCACATAGCTACGGAACACACCCTGAACACTTTACGATATGCTGATAGGTAGGTGACTTCAATTTTCCATGTTGAGAGTCAAAAAGGAGTAATGGTTTGAGATGAAAATATTTGGATTGCATCAACTGGTGAGTTCTTAGGGAAAAGAGCACAAAATGCAACTCACAGTGCACAAACATAATCTTCATCTGTTACACTATTATATTCGGGCACTTAATTCTCTGGGTCTTTTAAATTCTTCTTTCAGGTGATGCATAATTTAAGTCCTAACAGCTTGTAGTGATTAAAATCTCCTGGTACTCCTCATAACAGTAAGGATGATAACTGCAACATCCTTGACAAACTCTAGTGTTGTTTGTATTATGGTACTTCCCAGAATGTTAGATGCTGTCCATACCCAGAGGAAGATAGATTGAGAACTCTTCAGGGCAAGGACTCAGAACACAACACAGAACAGGGTGGAAGGAAAGAAAGAAAGAAAGCTGATATCAATAACATTTTTGATTCTCTATCACCAAAGGCCTTGTTAATTCATTAATTTCTTAGACATCAAGGTGGACGTGGGTCTTGAGGAGGGATTTGCAGGAGAGAAATAGATACAATTTCCTTCAGTTTAAATTGGTCAGAGGTAGTCTTCATTTCCTAATTTAGACTGTTGTGTACTGTTACTGTTCCCTGTTGAAACAGCTTCTGCAAACCTCTGTAGAAGTATCTGTGTTTCTGTAGCAGATGATCTGATGCCTCCACGGATTAGCCAAGGATTAAAATCCAAATTGTGACGTTGAAGTCAATATTTAATGTTCCAACGTATGTTTGCTCTAATGAGATTGTAAATTATTTTAAAGCTTTAAATTTTTCTAATGCACAGCCCTTATTTACAGGGTAAAAGAACTGAAGAAAGGGATAAAATGTTGTACCCCCGTCACAAACAGGCGTCGGATAGCTGGAAATGTGTCTCCAAAACGTATCCAAAACTCACCTTCCACGCACGTGGGGGATAAGAGCTCTCCAAAGAAAGTAAAACTAGGACTCCATCCTCCTTTAAGTTCTTTGAGAATAAAGGCATCCCCTTCAGTGTTCCATCCAACCAATGTCCCTTTTTCCTCTACCCCAAAAGGAGCCAAGGGGCATGCCCACAAAGGAAATCCAAGCTCACCATGGCTCAGTCATACCAGTCCCATTAAAGGAATGCTAAAGACAGGACATCCCACAAAGAAAAAGACGGATGATCTGATGCTGCCATCTGAGAAGTATCATACTGCAAAAGATTTTGGTGTCGCAACAGTTGCAGTCCCAGAGGCAAAAGAGAGTGGCCAAGGAGATAATTGTATTCAAGATAAACAACCTGTCAGATGCCTGAAAGTGCAGACAGTGCAACCTGTACAAAAGCAGCTCATGTCCAGAGACGGCTTTTCCTTCGGAGATGGAAACCACCCATCAGACAGCCGTCAGCGCTGTGCAAATGTTTTTACGAAACAGTGCATTGAAACCTGGGCAAATCTCCCTCCACATCAGAAAGAAAGGGAACAACATTTGCGCCTTTACCACCAGCAGTTTCAGCAGCCACCTATTCTACAGCAGAAGTTGAACTATCAACCGCTTGAGAGGTTTTTAGTCCAATACAAGCCCCAGGAAATTAGAGTTAAACAAGACCGGAGCCTTCCTCCCACGGACTCGCAATGCAAAGAGGGGATGCTGCTGGAAGATCTGGACGACAGTGATTTTAGTGAAGATTCTTTCTCACCTATATCCAACCAAAAGAAAGTTAAAAGAAACACCAATGAGAGCAGCCAACTTTCATTTTTCCTTCATCAGAGAGAACAAGAAAGTGAGGAAGAGAGAGGCCGAGAAAGACAGGGTTTATTTTTTGAACATGCAGCACATACACAAGAGCATGAACTTAATGACAGCTGGGACAATGGGAAGGGCTTTGCATTTCCAGAACCGGGGGAGCCCATTATAGATGGAGAAAGCAGCAAGACTCTGTCTGACTGGAGCACAGAGGATGACTTCACTATTGAGTCTTCTGTGAACAATAATACTGCAGAAAAACCTTACTGCTTGCGGGAAGAACTTGTCCATAACTTGAAAAACAGCAAGGAGTTACCAGCTGATCACAAACAATACAAATCCGAATACACACATCTAGTTTATCCTGGTGAAATCTCCTCATTCCCAGAAAAGGGGACCCAAAGTCCATATGTTCCCCACACATTGGATTCGGGGACTTCAAAATGCAACAAGATCAGCCTTCCACATGCACAAAGGGAAGAATCCATCAAAGACGGACAAGCTCCAGTTGCAGGAAACTTGGAAGGGATGGAACTAAAAAATGGAGCTAGCCCCTGTGGAGCTTCTACTACTTCATCAGGATTCACTTCTGAGCTGATGGCCCCTCTGACAAGGTCTCTCCTCGACAGTGAGGAGGCAGCTGATCCAGAGAACATCCTTTCTGATCAGGAAAAGGCTCTCCAAGTGAAACAGATGTTGGAAAGAAAAACCTGTAACCCCCGCAAAAGATTAGAGGGAGAGGCCAGGCAGTTTCTTAGAAATAAAGCCTCACCAACAGGCAGCATGCCTGAGCTGGGTGAACAAATGTACCACGGTGAAAGGAAGTCCACTCTGCAGCACTCCCCACAAACTGAGAACAAGCGGCTCTCACAGTCCGGTCATGATGCAAAGCCTTCTTGTAGCCTTGGAGGTTCATCTCCATGGAACACACATCAAAGTTCTATTCATGGTTTATTTGTCCGAGATGAAGACTTGACAGAAGCATCACCATCTGTCGGAGTCAAAAACCCTTGTGGAGAGAATGAAGATGAATTGTTTCTTCATAACTTAATGTGCAGAGAATACCTGGATAACAGCAGGCAGTATGATGCTGATACTGAGAATACCACTGGTGGCCTGTTGAGCGCCGCAGAAAAATCTGGCATGGGCAAAGGACCCAATGTTGGGCCCATGTCTCAGACTGTGCATGCTGATTTGCCTGAAAAGGGTTGTTTTTCATGTGCACCATCCATTCTGAATGCAGGAGTAGTGGAGCATACAACTTCATCCCCCTCTAGAGGAAGCAGCCCACTGCATCCCAGATCAGAATTCAGGAGCAAGGACTTGAACCATTCTGAAGATACATTCAAGTTGTCATTCAGTGGTGAGGAAATAGGGCTGCTTAAGAATAAACTGATGCAAAGTATTTTTACACAAGACTCTGTTGGTGCTGCAGAACAGGATTCAAGATCTGTTACCAAAGAGATCGGATCATTAGCAAATCAAAACATTTGCCCAAATCCATCCGTCATTAGCGCCCAGATCGATATATCAGAAACATCAAATCGGCACAGAGAAGCCCTGGGAAAGGCACAGTAAGTTTGTATCTGCTACACTGTCTTCTGTTGTGTGGACTAGACACTGCACAAACACACTGTACTTATGCTTAAATGTTTTATATAGTGTTATATGTATTACACACACACACACACACACACACACACACACGCTTTTTTGGAATCAGATATATAGAGAAGTTGTTAGATTACTACTGCATCCCTACAGAAACAGATATGAAACAGCCAGGACAGCTAACCAGGTAGTGAAATCAGACACCCACATTCAAGATAGTAAAAGCTAGACTGGGGCGGGCAAACTTTTTGGACTGAGGGCCACATCGGGTTTCTGAAATTATATGGAGTGGTGGCTAGGGGAGGCTGTGCCTCCCCAAAGAGCCAGGCGTGGCCTGCTCCACCAGCCCATATCCGATCCCCCCGTGCTTCTCAAACCCTGACACCCCCACTGCCCCCCGGGACTTCTGTCACATCCTACACCTCCCCCCAACCCTCCGGAGGATGTGGCCCACAGGCCGTAGTTTGCCCTCCTCTGAGCTAGCCATTGCCCTCCCATTATCTAAGAAGCACCTAGAGGAGTTAAGAGAGGTGTCTGCACTGTGTATTGAAGGTCACATGCATGACTTTCACCAACATGGTTCACAGTCTCAAGGTCATACTGGGCAGCATTTTTGCTCCTAGATTCCAGCTGGTAAGAGGCATTATGGGCCACTGTGCTATCTAAGGGCTTGTCTTCACTAGAGCTGGGAGAGATCGATCGCCAGCGGTGCCCCCGTCGACTCCAACTCGCCAAAAGGCGCAAGCTGGAGTCAACGGGGAAGCGCGCCGCCGACCGCCACCGCCGTGAGGACGGCAGGTAAGTCAGCTGTAGATACGCCGATTTCAGCTACGTTATTAACGTAGCTGAAATTGAGTATCTACAGTGGATCCCCCGCGCTAGTGAAGACCAGCCCTAAGAAGCTGTGGGCCACTCAGTCATCCATGGCTAGACTACTGCAATCCACTGTCCTGGGGCTCAAACTAATGCAGAAGGTAGCTGCTCAACTTTCTGTGTGGCGTGGGCCAGTATAAATACATAGCTTCTGTGCTCAAGTCTCTACACTGGCTTCTTGTTTACTTCTAGACTCAGTACAAGGTGTCGAAGACTCTTCTTTTCTTGTATCACATCATCACAGCAAAGACCAGCTGAGAAGTGCTTGCAGCTGAAGCCTGTTTAAATGCCCCAGGCCAGCTCTTCAGCTGATATAAATTAGCATAGGCCACTGAAGTCAACAGAGCACATCACTGCCCATGACCTGAAGATCTTGCCTGGAATATGTTCCGTGGCAGGGCTTCCGCAGCTGACGCCCTCCCTCTGTGGCATTTTCCTTCCTACAAGTTTATCAGAGCCCACTAATAATCGTTACAGGTGGAACAGAGGGCTATGTAACCATCATTCCTTTTGTTATGTTAATTAGGCAGGTTGTGATTCAAGCCCATCGAGAGCAGCTGGATGAAATGGCATCCCTGTATTTTAAGGAAGAGACCTTGATAAATCAGATGTCGGCAGCAGTAAGTGTTTTAAATGATGACTTCTGTGAGAATCCTAAAGAGCATTAATCTGAATTAGTGACATGCTACCATCAATTCCTGTTCTCAGTTTTTTCACTAACTTTATCTGATCCCCGAGTCAGATTCCTAGGAAACTGGTCAAGGCTTGTTGTGCCTTGGCTGATCTCCACTCTGCCAGTTACTTGGCTAGAGATTGAGAATGACATGCTGACTTTGAACAGTTTAATTTAAAACAGCTTTTTCTTATCTCACACGGGTCTCCAGGGCTATCACAGCATTCAGAAAGCTTCTACTTCCCACATGAAGCTTTTGTCACTGCAGTGTGAGTCAAATTACAGTCAGTAGTCAAGAAAATCAGCACACCAGTGAAACACGTCACCTCCCTAAACATAGACGTTAGTTAAATTTCCTCACACATCAGTCTCTCACCTGGGATTCTCTGACTTGTCCCACCACAGATCTGCTGATTCCTAGTCAGCAAAGCCTCGCTCACCCAGTTCTTTCCACTGTGCCCTGCTCCATCACCGCAGCTCTGGCTTGCTTCCCTCAGTCACACTACGGATTCCTTAGGACAGTGATTCTCAGCCAGGGGTTCATGTACCTCTGGATGTACGCAGAGGCCTTACAGGGGGTACATCCACTCATCTGGATATTTGCCTAGTTTTACAACAGGCTGCGTAAAAAGCACTAGTGAAGTCCATACAAACTAGAATTTCATACAATGATTTGTTTATACGCTCTGTATACAATACACTGAAATGTAAGTACAATATTTATATTCCAACTGATTTATAATTATATGGTTAAAAATGAGAAAGCAATTTTCCAGTAATATTGTGCTGACACACTTTGGTATGTCTGATTTTGTAAGCAAGTCTTTTTTAAGTGAGGTGAAACTTGGGGGTACGCAAAACAGATCAGACTCCTGAAAGGGATACAGTAGTCTGGAAAGGTTGAGAGCCACTGCCTTAGGATATCCTTGTCACAGTTCACGGCAACTGCCCCTGTATTCCCCCTTTAGGGTCCAGGCAGGGCTCCCACTCCAGGTTCCTCTCCTATTCCCTCTCTGGGGTGGAGACCCATGTCTCTCTCCCTCCTGATCAGGGTATTCCCAGACCATGTTGTGATATCCCCAGCAAAAGACAGACTGCCTAAGCAGGCCTGTTTCACTTCTCTCCTCAGGGAGAGGAAACAGTGTAGTTGACCACAGGTAACTTACCACCCAGCTCATTCTACAAAAACACGTTGATCCTTAAGGTAAAAGCATTACAGAGCAAAGATATTAAAACAAGAAAAGAACCTGCATGTATGTAAGCTTACCCGAGATCACCCCAGCTGCAACCAGGGTTCAAGGTGGTGATCAGTCCTACAAGCTCCAGCCAGCGGGTTTTCTGTGGTCACAAGTTCATAAGAGCTTTCACTCAGAACAAGCACCCTCATTAGTAAGTCAGTTACTCTTTTATACACTTTGTTTTTGAACTTCCCTCATGGAACAGGTGAGCAGCAGGCAATCCCCCCTGCACAGCTTCAGAGACTGCAAGCCCCTCCTCTGAAGTAGGTCCTAGGAATTCCGCTTCACACCTATTGTCCCAAAAGATCAATCATGTCTGCTCCATCGTTCAGCACAGTCTTTTGAAGCTCACAGTACTTCCCAGAGATTGCATTAATCCTGTCTTCCTCCTAAAGAAGTTCCATACAGTCCCACAATACTACATACTCCTTTGCCTTTGTAATACAATGAACTCCTGAAATACTTAGACATCATTCAATAAGATTTAACTTTAATTCAGTCAGTTTTGTCCAGGATATCTCAGGAAGATGGAGAACGGTCACAATCCGCACCTGGGATTTTAGTCGCATTACCTTGTGCAGGCATCCACACAGCCCCATGTGCACTGTTACCAGCCAGTGCTCTCGGGTTAGCCTCTTCTATTGATTGTAAAAGCACACAGCTCTCAGCTGGTTTTGTAACAAGACCCCCTGCTCTTCTGAGCTCAGGATTGTTTTACTTTACATTTCCCAGCTCAAAGACTCGCTGCCTTTTCCGCTCTGTCCGTATCGCTGAAGCCCAGCTCCCATGCCGCCTCACCTATTGTCAAAGGCATTTTCATTCCAAACAGCTTCAAACTTCTAGTGTAGCTGCAGGGACTCTTGCCTCAGAGAATTCAGAACAGGAGCCCCCACGTGGCAAGCCTCCCTCCCTTTCCAGCTGACAGCACTGAATAACGAGCCTGGGATGGTCAGTAAGGGGCTCCACAAGCAACGTCCTAATACTCCATTTGTTTAGCTGGAGGCAGCTCTCCTTTGTTTAATATTTAAATTTTTCCTCCTGAATTTCTACCCTTCTCTGGAAGGGACTAGGAAAATAGTCAACTGCTCCCTTGGGGCAAGTAAGAATCTTTCCATGGCATTGGTGTGTTACCCCGAAAAACAGGTTTTGGGATGCTCCTAGAATAGTCTGTTGCCCCTTTAATCTCTCTTCGCTTGGGCATGGGTCTTGAAGGTAGCTAAGGAAGTACATGGAAGACACAGATACAACCTTCCAATAAAATGATTGACACGGGAAGTATTCTTTCCATAATAAGATACCAACTAATAATCCCTAATACAATAATAATCTAGAATCACAAATCCCCTTCTAACAAGTTGTAGAGCATCCAAACTGCATAACACACTGTTCAGATGACTAAGTGATTGTGCTCTGTGACCGATCGCTGACAGCAATTCTTAAATTGAAATTTACTTTCAGAGCTTCCTTACCAAAACCACAAATTCCTACCATGTGACCTAATGGATTCCATTCAGTTCTTAGTATACAGGTATCAATATCACCAGCCTGTCCCCACCACCTTCCCTGCCCCCCCCCCGCCCCCCAAATCACATGGACAAGCCCAACTGAAGTGGGGGCCTAAGATTGACTGGGCTATGGAGACTGTCACAGTGCTGATTCCTACCAGGTCGGGACTGAGGTGCGCTGAGAGGAGTGGGCTTGCATTGCATCTTTCCTGGAGAATGGCAAGAGCAGAGCCCATTTCAAATGTGCTTTTCTTACCCAGTAAATACCCTAGTTATGTAGGACTGTTACCATCCCAATCTGTGATCCAGCCCCTTTGCCAGCAATAACTTCACTGGAAGACAAAAGGACAGGGGGGAGCAGTAGGGAGGCAGGCTGTAAATAAGCCAGTTAGCCCCAGTAGCTGAGGCCCTGAGATGCTTGCAAAAAGAACTGCTATTTTTCAAGGGCAGGCCTTTAACAAGAGAATATTGAGGACATTAATGACAATGAAAATAAAATGCAAAACGTACTATTATTTACTGCTTCAGAAGAGCAGCTCTTTTCCTCACGCCTCCCTCTGTGCCTGCTAGTTATTCCCTCTCCGCCCCATCATCCAGTATTCATGTTGTTGGTTTGTTTTCCACTCTAGGATTTTGAAAATTACGTGACTCAACTTGATGAAATCCTGATGCTGAAATCCAAGAGTATCCAAAGCATGCGAGTCCAGCTTCAGCTCTATTTAGCCTGTCCCGAGACGGACACTACCCTGCAAAGAACTACAAGACCTTAGTCCGCTTCGGGTTGCATTCATCCCACGCTGACTAGTTACAGCAACAAATGCACACTATTTTCCCCCCTTTGGTGGTCAGGTCCCCCTGCAGCGAGGGAGGTTGTTAGTGTAACGTTTGGTGTTTATTATTAACATTTATTTTAGATAATTGCTGAGAGAAATTTAAGTAAATGAGAAATCTTTATAGATCTGGTTTGAAGCCCGGGGCTCTATATTCTTAGGTCCATCCTTATAATAGGAAACCGTATGCTTTGAAGCAATAATTCTGTAGCCTTAAAATGCACATTGCAGCAGCAGGAATCCCAGTCTGTGGTTTTCATACTCGCTCATCTCGTTAAAGGCACTTGTGTGCTCCTGAGAAAATGGCACAGCTAGGACAAGACTTTGAAACCAGAAAAGTCTGTGAAAAGAAATATTCCAGACTTAAAAAGTGTTCTCAGAAGGGAGTGAGGAAATGGAGGGGAACAGCTGTTTGCTGGAGTAAAATAAGCCGGGGAGAGGTTTAATGAAAATCTAGTTAGAATCAGACTGGTTTATATTTTCAGAAGAACCAAGGAGGTCGCAACAGTCATTCTGTGCCTGCTCCTAACACTGCAGACCTAGCGTAAGGATGCTTTAAGTGACGGACAATAAATGACTTATTAGACGGCTCATGGGCAAGAGAACTTGCACTGAAAATTCACTTAACATGCTGCTGCTTGTATTGATTTGACATTGGTGCCAGTTAATCAGAGGATCTTGGCCTAGTTGCAGGTGGGATGGCTGTGGGTCTGTCCAGTGCTGCAGCTTATGCTGTAGTACAGTTCTCCCATTTAGAATGGAATTTCCCCCTCAAAGCCAGCTGTAAAATATCACCAGTCCCTTGTGTGCAGGTGGGTTTAGACACTCATTAGCCTCACTATTTCCTGAAGTTGGCTGCTGAATCCCACCCATCGGAGCCATCAACTGGGTCCCTCCACAGATGCAGCGGACAGCTCTCTTGTCCTATGTTTGCTCCACAAAGGAGTGTACCAGCTTAAGCCATAAGTAGCCTTGAAGAATGTGCAGTTTAGATCTTGTACCCCAGAAACTGAACGCATTCAAAAATCTATTCTCAGCGGAACCTGAGTTTGTAGAGAACTTTGAGCTAGTCAAAAGAGGTTTGATCAAAACATTGCAGTTAATCATAAATGTCAGGGGTGAAACGGTGTATCCTCTGAGAATCTGAATTTCCAGTCTGCAATCATAACTGCACTGGAGCCTGGACTTGTGACAGGCATTAGTACAATAACCTTTCAGCTAGACAGACGTAGTGTTAACTAGTGGCGTGGGGCTTTGCAAAGGTAACAGCCCTGTGCACTTGCTCTTAGAAACTTTACACATAACAAATGTTCAGAAAACACAATTCCAAGGCAAGAAATATGCAAAGCACCCCTAAATTCAGAAGTGATCTTTCAAAGTTTTCTGACTTCTCTTGCTGTCAGGTCTCCCTCTCACAACCGGCTAGCTTATCTCTGGGAGCCAAGAGGGGATTTATTCCAAGATCTGAGTTGTTAAGGTTTCTTGTGTATTCAGATTACAAGCCAGCATCAAGTCACACTTGAAACCAGCAGCTCCAGGAAGCCAGCAGCTCCAGGAAGCCAGCCAATTTGCCTTTGCCTCTTAGAAAGCCACTTTCATTCAGGGAAATAAGTTACTCAGACATGGAGAGAGAAAGTACCTGTTTCGTATCCTTTAAGCACGACACCTTGGCATGTACCAAAGCAGGCATGTTTGATAGTAGTCAGGAAAAAAACCCATAGAGGAACACACATTTCATTACACTAGTCCCTGTGAGTGGTTCTAATTACTGAGTGGTAAGAGATGTGACACTGAGTTTCTTTGGGAATTTTCCTTTAAAATAGGTGATTGTTGGAACGTCCCGTCCCCTCCCCTCCATCTCTTGTGGGTCAGGAATGCTCAGAGAGGCCAAGATACAGCAGACAGTTAATCATTGAATGTTCCAGGACTGCAAGCAGGTAGATACTGACATTTTACAAGAGCAGCCATAGCAATTTCTTAGCATAACTTGCAGAAGACAAAGCTTGGTGGAGCACTGTGGATAGCAGGTTAGGCAGGAGGTGGGAGGGACGTGTATGCAGCAGTCACAGGGAGAGGAGGGGGTTGTTCTGGCTAGATGGTTATAGACAGAGCAGGAAGTGAGCGCCTGCCAAGGCAAAGACTAGAAGCAAGTGACAGGAGTTGGTGTCTTTAAATTTGGGAAGCAGAGGGGCTCCTATGGCACACAGGCAGGCACAGTTAAGTAATAAAACCTCCAGCTACAGGGAGAAAGAGTTTTAAAGAAAGGCAAAGCGAAGGCCTGGACGTTCACAGGGAGAATGGTTAGACATGTTCCTCTGGGATTATTTAAAATGGCCATTTCTGAGCGGGTGGCCGGGGAACCACCATTTGTGACACCAGTGGCATGAAAACCCCATTGGTCTTACCGTGCTAGTTTTCCAGGATGTATGAGTGACAATATGGCTGCACGAACCAGCCATCCAGGAGGTAGTAGCCAGTTTGGATACAGGATCATTGTACCTCACCTGAACCACCTGTGTAAGCCTGAAATGCTCTGACTCAGGGCTCATTCTTCTCAGTTCTCCTGTGTAAAAGGGATTAGAACTGGCACATTTCAGCCGAGCAAACCCATTCCACAATGAGAGTCCACTAAGCAGCGCGTGATCCTCCCTGTACGTTGTAAGTTAAAAGGGCACTCAATAGCTTGAAATCTAGGCAGTTTTTCTAAAGGAGTTAAGTCCTCTCAGGTACTACATGGGCCCTTGGTTTATGGTGGCACAATCTAATTTTCCTACTTAATGTTTTTCTCTCCTGTTACTGTGTAAGACACTCATCAACAGGAAAGGAAACTAAGGCACCAAGCCTGGAAACACTTGCACGCATTAACATTAAGCCCATCAGTAATGTATTACATGCCCACTTGTTTGGGGAACTGGATTCTGAGTAGAGAGAGGGAACAGTAATATTGACTACACAAGCGGCTGTCGAATGCACTGACAATACTTCCCCCTCCAGTCTTTCAGTTCGGTTACTTAGATGTTACTTGAATTGGTGTACAAGTTAGCATCTCTTTACAGGTATGCGTTTGCCGTCTATTACAGCAAAGTTTGCCCAAGATGGGTTTCATTTCAGATTGATGAATGGGGTGTGCACAGTCTCTTTATAAAACGACCTCGTCGTATGAAGAGCCTGACCATATAAAAATCACGTAAACTAAGAACTAAAATGAATTCCCTTTTGAATTTGAGTGCAGGGAGTGAATGCTAGCGTGCATGGCCAACTTTTGTGTTGTGCTTAATTTTACTGTACTTAAATTATAATTCTCTTGACTACAAAAGGCTCCTGTCTACTTTGTCCAAGATTAAATGTATTGGTGAGATCTAAGCCAAGTTAGGTTGTAGAAGTTAATACTCAATGGGGCAGAAGTATAAACACCATGTCACCCCACACAAGCCCAGCACTTCCACTGACATCTTGGTTCAGACACATCAGGCCAGTAATTTGGCAGCTGCACGATTGATCTTTTTAAATAATTTGCAGTCTGCAGCACGTCCAGTCAGAGGGCCTTGCACCATTAGTTAGCACAGTGACAGGGAGAGAGGACTGACTACACCAGAAACCTGTGGCAGAACAAAGAATAGAAATAGGTTTTGAAGTTTAAAAAGTGGACCCTGGTGTAACCAGCACCATGATAGGCTGCCAGTGACAGCCTGGCACCTGTGCGCTCCGGAGATGAACAGAGGACACTGAGGCAGACTGAGAATCAGTTCTAGCTGTGAGACCATTGTGGACAGGTCCCTAAAAGGTTCCGGGGCAGCTGTGCATGTGAGCCACAGTGCTGTGTTTAACTCAGGGAATGCAATGGGCACAGCCTGGCAGCTGCCACCACCTCTCCCAGAGCCGCAGAAGATGGGTTTTCTTCAAGGCTTTCCCCATTAAATCTGGTGGCAGCCATAAGGTTCTCTCAGCCCGCAAGCAGGGTACAGTTAGGGTTTTGCAGCCCTATCATTTTAACCCTTAACCATTTGGAAGTCAGACAGATTCCAAGGCCAGGAGGGACCAATGTGATCATCTAGACCGACCCCTAGAGCAGATTTTAGAGAAACATCCAATATTGATTTGAAAGTGGCCAATGATGGAGAATCCTTCCCAGATAGACTGTTCCAATGGTTAATTACTATTAAAAACGTACACCTTATTTCCAGTCTGAATTTGTCTAGCTTCAACTTCTAGCCATTGGCTGATGTTACACCTTTCTCTGCTGGATTGAAGAGCCCATTATTAAATATTTGTTCCCAGGCAGATACTTCTAAACAACTCACCCCTTTAACCTTCTCTTTGTTAAGCTAAATAGATTGAGCTTTTTGAGTCTAGACTCTATCACTACAAGGAGGTTTTCTAATTCTTTAATCATGCTCATGACTCTTCTCTGAACCTCTTCCAATTTATCAACATTCTTCTTGAATTGTGGGCCCCAGAACCAATCCCTGTGGGACCCCACTGGAAACAGATCCACTAGATAAAATCCAGCTGTAAGTGGGGAATTGAGAGCTATCAGTTTAATATGTGCCCTATTAATTTTATACAATTTTTGTTTTTAATCAAAATATCTTGGAGCAATATGACAAATGCCATACAAAAGTCTAAGTATATTACATCAACATCTTTTTGTCAATCAAATATATAAATCTCACCAAAAAAAGATAGTTTGATAGGCTCTGTTATACATTAACCAATGTTGATTTAGTTCATTACTAAATAAAATCCCAGATCAGCTACTCCTTTATCTTACCAGGGATCAATGACAGACCTATAAATTCTGGGTCATCCTATTTAAAAAATTGGCACAACATTAGTTTTCTTCCAGTCTTCTGGAACTTCCCCAGGACTTACTGAAAAGCAACATTAACAGTTCAGCAGGATCCTAAGGCAGCTCTTTTAACACTCTTAAGTGCAAGTTATCTGAACCTGCTGATTGAAAAATATCTAAGTTTAGTAGCTTCTGTTTAACATCCTCTAGAGATACTAGCGGAATGGAGAGTTATCACCACATGAGACTGAATTGTCTGTTTTTCCCCAAATACAGAACAGAAATATTTACTCAACACTTCTGCCTTATTATTGATAATTCTACTACTTCCATCTACTAATGGACTAAATATAAGTCAGTATTCTTTTTATTCCTAATATATTTAAAAACTTCTTATTGTCTTTAACGCTGCTGGCCATATATTTCTCCTTGTGTCCCCTTGGCTTCCATTTAGCAATTTTCTACAATTCCTAACTTCTGATTTATATTCATTATTGTCCTCTTCTCCTTTTCACCATTTGTTTTATATAATTTAACCACCACTGCCTTTTTCCTAGATTATGGCTTTTTGGGCATCTCAAAAGACATTCATAAATTATTTGCAATTACATTCACATTTTTCCAATTAAATTATCCCTCCCAGCTTATACGCCTCACGTTTTCATTGTCCTCTGCCTCAGACAATCTCTGGAGGTTGCAAACTGCCCCATTCATTTCAACGGATTAACTCTGAAATCTAAAAATGTCAACTGAAGTGTTACACGTTGATCATTTTGCTGCTGATTGTTTTAGTAAAAAAAACAAAAACGCCAAATGTGCTTATCCCAGTCACAAACTTCCTGAGGTGAGGAATAAGAACCGGCCGATTGCACTGACTGTATTAACTTGTATATATAAGCCGCTAAGCTTCCCCACACCCTTTCCTTAAGGTAAAAATGAAGGTGCCAGAGAATTTCCACCCTGTTGCACTAGGGTACTACAGAATGCAGAGACCCTGCTACATAATTTAGGACCAGCTGGTTGGGGAGAACACTGGTTGTTAAACAAAAATTGTCATGGAAGAACCCAACCTGAAGCAGACTGGCTCTATATATGCCCACAGGTAAGTGTCAATAGCTTCTCTCACAAGCTGGAAAGCGATATTGAAAAGCGGCTAACAGCTCCAGGGTAAATCTGCACTACAGCATGTTAGTTTGTGCTTGGCTACTCCAACAAGTGCTGACGTATTTGCTCTCTAAGAAGCCTTTTTGAAACAAACAAACAAAAAAACAAAACACAACACAACACGCCAACACAGAACCACAAAGAGGTGAATCTGTATAAAAGGTTTGATTAAAGTAGGCGATGCTTCTCCAGCAATGCATTTCATGCCCTTTCCAAGGGGGGATTCCTTCCTGGACAGAGATTTTTCATGGGGAAAAAAATTTCAGCATTCAGAAGTAAGGAGCAAATACAGAGACTCTCACTTGTCTGTGTTAACACTGACATTTTAAAACTGTGACAAGTAGGGAGAAGGGTGGACATGACTCCTGAGGCTGAGCTACTCTGACCTGGAAACCTGGAGCTGTAACCTGAGATGGAGGGGGAGGGGAGTTGACACCTTGGGGCTGGCAAGGAAACAAAGGGCAGGCAGACGTGGGAGTTTTTTGAAAAGGGGTTAGACACTGGCTGGGGAAGAGGAGGGAGCCCAGATTCGGGGTCTCATCTCCCTGCCCCCGCCAGAAGGGCCGGGCCAAGGGGGCCTGTTTGTACTGACAGCTCTAAGTTGGATTGTGTGCCTGGCATCTCAAATAAACCTTCTGATCTACTGGCTGGCTAAGAATCACTGTGAATCCCAGGAAGTGGGGGGTGTGGGAACGGGACTCCCCCACCCCCCGTGACAAAAACCTATTCTGATAGTTCCTTGTGGGGTTGCATTCAGCTCTGTCCAACAAACACACGGAGCATTTGGACCTGGCAGGGATTGCCTGGGTTTGGAGGACCTATTAGGAGGGACTGATTATGATTACATCCCTCCTCCCACTTGTAACAACAGGAGTTCTCCTCCTCTACCGAAACTGAAGCGCAAGAGAGAGAAACTTGACACTGGACATTCATTTTAGGGTTTTATTAGTAGTTTTCTGCAGAATCAAAATATTTAGCAAATTAAAGACTCATCAAGAAACTGCTTATATTTTATGTATTTAGATCTTTAACAATGTACAACATAATACACTTTGAACTATCAAAACCAAACAAAAAAACCTGATGTCTATTACTAGATGTTATTGAATATGTAACTAAAGCAGTGTGAAAAAATGGAACTAATGCAGTGAGTATATTGTTTGTATTTAAAGAAAGTGCTTGAAAAATAAACCCTCTGCTTCACACTGAATATCATTTAAAACAGACCATCAACTGATTTCCTAGGAGGGCATTTGTTTAAATAACCTATAAACCCGGAAGAGAGAGATTGCAGAGGCCCAGCTCTGACCTCTTCGGTTCAAGGACCAGCCAGCAGGTGTGAATCCAGCTAGAGTTCAGAGCTTACCTGTTGGGAAAAAGCTCTTTACACACCACTCAAGCACTGGACACTTATGTCTGGCAGAAGGGCCAAAAACAAGAGGGAAAGGAACAGCTTCTCTCTTTATGCATAGCGACAGGGTAGAAACCAGTGTTCCACTAAGTTACAGGCTAATTTTCAACCCAATAAAAATAAAAATCCATTGCACTAAAGGTCAACTGCAGTTAATCTGAACTGTGATACAGTCAGTGTTTCAGTAGAAACTGACAGGATGAAAGCAGCTTCCAAGAACCAGAGCATTCTTGTTTCAAAACCAACTTTGTAAGCCTCTGTCCAAGTCCAGTGCAATAGTGAGAGAAAAAAAATAAAATACTTCCAGCTTTGTCTATGTACAATTCCAGTAGAGGTCGGGCAGTCTAAACTCTTCATGGCCAAACCAGAAAAGGAAACCTAGGAAAGGGCACTTTCAAAATTGAATCTAAGAAAGGAAGTGAACTGCTCTCAATGGGAAGAGCGCACTGGAGTGACGCACGCAGATGGGCTCGGTCAGTCGCAGTCTCCAATGTACACGAAAGGCAGGGCTTCTTCCCAAAGAGAGAGCACATCCCACTCGTCAGCTGTGAAGATGACAGAGGTCTGGTTACACGGGCAGGCTGCCTTCCCCTGGAGGCGCTCTCCATTATGCTCCAAGAATCCCAGTGTTTTCAGCTGGCTCCTGCCCGGGCCATTAGATCTTCCAAAGCATTGTCCTGGTCATTGTTATGCAATAATAAGACCTCCTTAATGTCGTTCAGTTCAAAGCCCATTTCTTTAAATTTACTCATTAGCTGGAGAAGTTCTGTTGTCTAGGAGAGAGAGACACATTAAGAGTTTGAGAAGGAAGGTTCCAGGAAAAGTTCAGCTTAGATTCAGGGGATGCTGGCAGAGGGATGGGAATGCAATGCAGAGCTGGTCTCCAGCCACTGGCCAGAATGGGGGCTGCTTAGTTAATGGCCAAAACTCCCAAAAGCCCTAGATAAACCAGTTCAACTGCACTTGTTTAAAGGACACACGCTTAACGGCATGACAGCCATTCGGCTGTCCTCATAATCCACCTTCAAAACCCTCCTTGGCCTTTGTAATCCCTACAAAACACTGCACAGATGGCTGGTGTCAGAGACCAGAGCCCATCATGTTGGCCTACACTGCCTCACTGCTTCCTTGTACTCCACTGTCAGTCTGGCTAGCCATCTATTGTCTCGACTCACACTAGCTTTCAGGCAGTTGTGTGTTCACACAGCATCTAGCACAACAGGGGCCTGATCTAGGACAAAGATTCCTAGGCACTATGGTAGTGGTAAGTAATAAGGAAATCAGCAGGCTATGAGGCTTGGGCTGCAGTGCGTCGCGTCTATTATGCATCATTAGCTTCCGTTGCGTGAATTAACCCTTCTAGACCAAAGACCGTCACTGGGGCCTACAAGTCTCCATGGAGAGTTAGGGATCAGTCCCCAACATGCTCTTCACTGAGACCACCCAGCAGCCTGCTGGTTTCAAGGGCCTTACCCATAGATTGGACAGAACCAGTCTGAACCCCTCACTGGCCACGCAGGCCAAAATCTGCCCTTTCAGTTTCTGCAGATTGATACATCTTTTGGATGCAGAAGTCATGATCGTGCTTGTCAGAAGCTAAAGGCTCATGGGGCTGTGTCTGGAAACGGTACAACTGCCCTCGCTCTCACACAGCTCTTCAGAGCTTATGGGACATTGGTGGGATCAACCCATTTTCCAGCAGACAGGTGTCCAACAGCACCAACACCGCAACTGGGCGCCCCCAGTCTCAGCAGAGACACCAAGGGGCTGACGGAAGGAATCATCTGAACTGTGAATTCACAAAAAGTTGTTTCATTTGCAACCCACGTCCCTAACAAATCCCCTGGTTTCCCCCCGCCACACACACACACCAAACCTGTGTAAGCCTTTCCCAAAGTGGGTGTCCCCTAAGGACTGGCTATTTCCTGGGTTTGGGTGAAGCTGGTTCTGTCGCCAGGTTTGCAGGACGGGCTGGGTGCAGATTCCATCCTGCAGCCAAGTCCACACCACTCCAGCTCTGCCATGCCTGGAGCTGCCCCTCACGCTTGCCTGACCCTCCTTCTGCCAAGTCCCATTCCCCTCCAGAGCCCAGGAAAGAGCAGGGGAGTCCGCATGGACCAGCAGCACAAGCTAAAGAGGGAGCGCGGGCACTGAAGGAGCAGTGACTACATGGAACAGACTGGGGGGGAGGCTGGCTGCCTAGTCTTGCTGTCAAAGCCGTCAGGCTCATTTTAAAGAGGGAATGGTACAGTAGAGGGGTCGCGGGGCACAAGTTGAGGGCAGAGCCTCACCCTTGAAGTGCTCAGGACACGAGCCCCAGGATCTCAGTGCACTGTTTGGAGAGAGAATGCAATGATCCTTAGCGTCCGGGAGATTAAACACCAACCCTTCGGACAGCCGGCTTCTCAGCCTCACCGGAGCCAAGTCTCTGGCATTAAAATAAAATGGGAGATTGAAATAATTTACTGCTGCTGAAATCAGACCTTTGTGACATCGGCTGCACGAAGCAGTTGGTGCCACAAATGGATGCAGGACTTCAAGCAAGGCAGCTGGAGCAGATGAGATCTCAAGGCGGGTCCCCTGTTTTCATGCAAACATTGTAGGAGCAAAACTAATGAACGTGGCGGAAACAGTTCTGCAATCGGAGCAGACCTAGTCCTGAGCAAGAGGGGTCTCAATGGCTGAACAAGCATTTGCTTGACTTCCACGGCGAGAGATTCTCTGAAAGCCAGTGAGATAACCCTGCCGCCACAACACAGCAAAGTGCCCCCCTTTGCCATGCAACCAAGACAGCCTCACCTTCTCCTCTGAACACTGGTACATTTCCAGAGCCGCTTCGACAAGGAGGGGATCGAAGCCCTTCTCACAAAGCTGCCCGTGTGCAAACAGATAATCAAGAACCTGGTGGGGGGAAAAGGTAAGATAGGAGAGTGAAACTCACCACTAGGCTGCTCACCCGAGCCCACTGACAGCTTCACTAAGTGCTGAGAGAAAGGTTTAAAGATCCTTCTTGTTCTGACTAATAGGTTCTCAGCACGGGAACTTGTTCAGAGACGACACCGAATTAAACTCTTTGGCCTTTCATTGGTTTTCACTCTTTCACCCACAAGCAGGCTATACATTAAAGGCTGGTCATGCTTTTGCCTGTCAATGCTGATAAAATTTCGGCCATCAAGGCATTTTTTCAGAAGTGGCTGGTACTCCTACACAGAAGCTATTTTTAACACCCTGCTGAGGGTTCAGTGATCAATATGAAAAGTCTGAATCACGGTTTGTCCACAGACTTCAGGGAGCTGATCCAATCTGAAAGCAGTCCCTTTGAGATCAGTTCAGCTTACTGGATGCTCTGCTGAGATCAGAGCCAAATTCACGGTCCATTTTGGTCAATTTCACGGTTCTAGGATTTTAAAATATAGTAGATTTCATGATTTCAGCTATTTAAATCTGAAATTTCAGGCTATTGTACCTGTTGGGGTCCTGACCCAATAGAGAGCTGGTGGGGGTAGTCATAAGGTTATTGTAGAGGGGAAGGGGATTACAATATTGCCACCCTTATTTCTATGTGCTGCTGGCGGCAGTGCTGCCTTCAGAGCTGGGCAGCCGGAGAGCGGCAGCTGCTGGCCAGGAGTCCGGCTCTGAAGGCAGCGCTGTTGCCAGCAGCAGTGCAGATCTAAGGATGGCAGGTGGGGTATCGCCACCCTTACTTCTTCGCTGCTGCCTTCAGAGCTGGGCCCTCAGCCTGCAGCCGCCACACTCCAGCCACCCAGCAGCACAGAAGTAAGGGTGGCGATACCGCAAATTCCCTTCAATAACCTGCCAACCCCCCACAAGCCTCTTTTGGACTGGGACCCCTAGCTAGGGAAATGCTGGTCTCCCCTGGGAAATCTGCAGTACAAGGTAAAAGTAAACAAAAGACCAGATTTCACGGCCTGTGACACGTTTTTCATGGGCAGGAATTTGTTAGGGCTCTAGGTATGAATGAGGCTAGACGGCGGAGGATCAATACAGTGAAGAGGTAACGCCCTATTAAGGGCCGTGCCGGTGCTCAGGGCTGTGGCAGGGAGTGTGGCTTTCACCACCATTGCATCTGAGCAAGGCAAGGGCCATGCTGAAGTTCCTCACTTGAAGTCTAGATCTCCAAGCCCAGCCTCTCTCCCCCTCAAAGAGGAAAGGCCATGAGTGGTTCGGGGTCTGCCTCTATTTCAGAACAGTGGGCAGAAAGCATTTCTAAGCTGGAGCTGACCTAAGGAATGTCTCATGCATGTCTGAAGCTACCACTGGTTGCCGCCAATGGACGCGCTTTCCCTGTAGCCAGTTCACCTGGTACTGGTGACACCCACACTTCACCTCCAAAATTCATTCCCAGTTAATCGGCAAATTACGGCCAACGCCAGACCTCTATTAGGTCCTAAGTGTTTTGGTTTCCATAAGGCCACAGGGTTCACACTACTGGCAGAGATGGCTGCACCTTTGGAGCTCCCACTCCTTTGCAAGAGCTCTTACCTGTTCTATGTTCTGTCCTTTCTTCTTCATGGCTGTCATGACATCTTCGTAAGAGTACCCCATGTTGACGACTGTTTCCACACACTGCCTCTCACTGGCAGACAGGGCCTGCAGCACATCGGAGTACGTGGGGCCGCTTGACCATTTAGTACAGCTGGTATTACTGGGCACTTTCGACACTGTGAAGTTTTGGTGCGTTACCTGGGAATGGGAAGCCAAGCAGAAATGAGTGGTGATACATCTCTATCTCAGCACTGTACCTCTTCTCTCCCAGGCCAGTGTAGGTCTCCTCTATATAGGACTCGGAGGGAATTATCTGATCTCGTTTGAAAATAATGGAGCTGGGCTTCCCACACTTCCTTAGGGAGACCAATCACTGCTGGTTGAAACTGAGCAGTGGGGTACAAAAACATTCCCTCCACTCCCAATGATCTCTCCTAGGCAGCTCCTCACTTGATACTTTGAAAGGTACTAGATCTATGTTCGCCAATTTAGCCGAGCTCTGTCATCATGAGATGACAGGCAGCTAGAGAGATTCAGTAACGAAAACAGCATTTATGGAATAAGCAGAAGCAACTCCTGGCCCTAAGGCGGCACAGATGACCCCACCCAGGTGCTGACCACTTGATTGACTATCAGTACACACAGAGGAGCCATTCATTGCTTCCTTCACACAAAAGAACATTACCAATGTCTGGGTAATTTAGGAACGTACTATGCAACATACTAATTTATGTAGGTATTTGGGGACTTACCATAGGGAAGTCTGACTCCTTGTAGTCCGGCTGTACCTGTAAAAACAACAGATGAATGAGAAGATTGAAGAGATGTCTACTATACTGGCAAGCAAAGTTCCTAGTGAGAGTGGGCCTGGAAGGACAGAGCCACGAAAGATGGGTAAAGGAGCAACAATTGCCTTACTGGGTTGGACCAGTGGTCCATCTAGTACACACCTGCCACTGACAACGAAATGCAAGACACCCTGTAGTGGAGAACTACGGAATAGCCCGCCCATTAGAGAGGTTTCCTCTCAACATGTCAGTAGATGGCCCAAGAGGAAGGATTTATAGCCCTTCTCAGAATCATTCTAAAACATTTTAATCTAATGAAATTGTGGATGCTAATTATCCACATAAATGTCCAATAGATTGCTGAAGCCTGTTAAACTCTTGACTTGAGCGATGGCTTGCAGCAGAGTTCCACAAGCGGATTTTGTGCTGTGTAAAAGTGTTCCCCTTTATCAGCGTAAGGAGGCTGCCGACAGATTTCACTGAACGTCCCTCTGAGTCTGTCTTAAAGGGACGCCCTCCTTTACCTCCTTTTGCCCAGCACTTTGTCCCTCTTTCATCCCCACTTATTGGTCTTCTCAAACTAAACTAGCCCATTATTTCTAACCCCTTGGCCTCTAACTATTACTGCTGCCCATTTCTGTATTCCTTGGGCTACATTCTTTTCTGCGTAGTCTACGACTGGCTGCAGTATTCTAGGCGAGAGCAGAACATCGATATTTACTTGACAGAATTTCAGTATTTTCTACCCATCCCATTCTTGATGCATTCAGACAAGGCTTGCTTTCTGGATACCCTTTCACCGATCGACACACACACCGTCTAGAACAGGGGTGGGCAAACTATGGCCCGCGGGTCACATCCGGCCCATTAGGCCATTTAATTGGCCCTCAGCTCCTGCCAGGGAGTGGGGTCAGGCATTTGACCTGCTCCACATGGCTCCCAGGATGCAGAGGGCATGACCCCCCTCCGGCTCCTATGCAGTTTGTGGAGACGTGGCCATGCAGTTCTGCACGCTGTCTGCAGGCACTGCCCACACAGCTCCCATTGGCCGTAGTCCCTAGCCAATGGGAGCTGCAGAGGTGGCACCTGCGGACGCGGCAGTGTGCAGAACTGTCTGTCTGCACCTCAGAGCCGGAGGGGGGACATGCTTCCAGGAGCTGCTTGTGGTAAGCACCTCCTGGAGGCTGCATCCTGGAGCGCCCCCCTCCCTGCCCCAATCCCCTGCCACAGCCCTGATCCCCCTCCCACCCTCCGAACCCCTTGATCCCAGCTCAGAGCCCCCTCTTATACACCAAGCCCCTCACCCCCAGCCCCACCCCACAGTCCAGACCCCCTCCCCCCGCATCCCAATCCAGAGCCCACTCCTATACCCATAACTCCTAATTTCTGGCCCCTCCCCAGAGCCTGCACCCCTCACCCCCTCCCGCACCCCTAACCCCAATTTCGTGAGCATTCATGGCCTGCCATACAATTTCCATACCCCAAAGTGGCCCTGAAGCCAAAGAGTTTGCCCACCCTGGCCTAGCACCTGAGGGATGTGAAGGGCTCACTGTTAAACTTTTGCTGTATTGAAAATTGGCCATTTATTCCTATTCCATTTTGTCTCTGAGCCAATTTCTAGTCCTCCCATCCGAGGCTCCAGAAAGCAGCTTTTGATTCTCCCGTGACCGTTTAAGATACCCAATGGATCTTGGGTTGCCTGTTATCTAAGTTCAAGAGCATACATGTATCAAATACTGGAACCAGGTCAGCTTTCCCATTCAGATGCACGTAGAACGGTGTTGCTTACCCACTATTAAATGAGTACAGGCCACCATCCATCCAGCTAGCTGGAACTCGGGCCCACGCAGATTTACTCTAGGCTGGACCAACTTTTCCCAATCATGGGCCATGTTGGAAACTTGCCAGGAGCCCGAGGGCCCCATCTATTTGAACAGAAAGGTGCAGACTGCACCTACTCATGGAGAGAATCCTCCAGACTACACATCTCAGAATGCAATGCTTCATCACAATACAATAACTCAAAAGTTGGTTGCCAGAACTTAACAGGATTGAAGTATGAAGTGAGCTCACACTCCAAACTCACCAGCACCATTTTCAGTCTTACAAAAAACATACATTGCCTATTTACATGTTTTTCTTGTGGGTGTGGGAACAGGACATGGATTATAACTGGAGCTAAGAGGAAGTCACCATCTGAGTTCCCTCTTCAGAAAGCTTTCTCCCCGCAGCTTCCTTTGACCAGCTGGCTAAGAGTCATTTGGAGAAATGTAAGTACAGAGATTTGCTTGGCTAGGGAAGGCATTGTATAGGGGCATGCCGCAGGCTCCACAGCCCTTACTGAAGCCACTGATGACCCTGGACTGCATCCAGCCACACTCCAGCCATGAAGGCATTTAAATAAGAAAGCCAATGAGCAGCACCCAACTCATGGGAGTACTTCTCTTTCTGTAGGGCAACAGTAGGTCAAGTTAATTAATGGTACATCCCAGAGCTGCTTAGTCTTCGGGGCGGCAGAAGAGGGTTGTTGCTCCTCATCCTCCCCCACCCCAAAAATATTCCCAACCAAAGGAGGAAACAAACTCCAGAGGAATCTAGTGTGAAAGAAACAAGTGAACTGTTTTCTTTGCAAAGTGAAAGCTATTCCCCACGCTCACCATCCTGCACTTCTATAAACTACACGCCTATGTTTAATGTCCATACAGGATTATGGCTTCGCACTTGCCCTGTGCAAGCTTTGACAATCCTGTTGCCTTATTCCACGCAGGCCAGAAACCACAACAAAGATCAGACAGGAAGTCACTGAAAGCGTTGAGGTAACACCAAAAATTCAATATATAATTATACCAATAGCCCAACTGTCCATACCCACATCCTAAGCACCACCAGACAGGAACAGCACACATCACAAAATGAAGCCTGCACTTCATTTGTCAACGCTACACCCAGATCATTTCATTTCAATCCATTAGTCCTCACAAGCACTTTTTCTATTTGTCTTCTTGTCTACTTTGTGTAAACACAATTGTGAAGATCACCAATTGTCAGACACTATATGACATCCAGCAGGGCAGAGGCCAAGAAGTTCAGCATCTAAAGATCTGAACTCAAAAAAGGAAGAGGAAGCCCCTTTTAAAACAAAAGGCAACTTGTGTAGTTTCAGGTAAGTCCCAGTTTTAAATGACCAGTATTCTTGTGCAACCACCATAAAATCTAGTCCAGGGGTAGGCAACCTATGGCATCCGTGCCGAAGGCAGCAGGTGAGCTGATTTTTAGTTGCACTCACATGGCCCAGAGTCCTGGCCACCAGTCTTGGGGGCTTGCATTTCAATTTAATTTTAAAGGAAGCTTCTGAAACATTTTAAAAACCTTATTTACTTTACATACAACACTAGTTTAGTTCTATATTACAGACTTATAGAAAGAGACCTTCTAAAAACATTAAAGTGTATTACTAGCATGCAAAACCTTAGAGTGAATCAATGAAGACTCAGCATACCACTTCTGAAAGATTGCCGACCCCTGATCTAGTCTCTATTGGCAATAAAACATTAACAAGTAACTCCAAATCCAAAGCACCAGAGTCTGTCTTGACTGCACGAAAAGAAGTTGTGACAGGACACCATTACACATATGCTGTATATTTATACCTGCCTACTGTATTTTTCATTCCATGCATCTAATGAAGTGGGTTATAGCCCACGAATAAATAAATTTGTTATATAGCTCACAAATAAATACATTTGTTAGTCTCTACGGTGCAACAAGGACTCCTCGTTATTTTTGCTAACATGGCTAACCCACTGAAACCTGTATGGATGACCCTGAATGCTTCCCAAATGGAGCAGCAGCCCATCTGAAGATGGTCAGGAAGAGGCTCTGTATGGACATTTAACCCCTGATGTCAAGAGCTGCTCTTAATAGAAGAAACCTTCAAAATTACCTCAGACGACCCCTGGTTTTCATCCGTACAACCATGATCTTCTGATGCTCAGGACTGAATTCTGTATTTAGTGATAAAACCTCAACAAGAGTATATTTCCCAAGTCCTTAATGCCATAACATGGGAATCCAAAAACTTCTCAAGCTTATTAAGACTCTTAGAAATTCAAGACAGAAGAGTCCAGTTATGTCAGCTTACCTATCTCTCAGCTCTAAAATACTGTTCCCAACAGCATTTTTTCCCTACAACTTTGTCCAGTCTAGTGTTAAGAGTCTCAACTAAGGAGAAGTCCCACACCCTTCCTTGGGAAACAGATCTCAAGTGTGGGAAGCTTTTATTGCTATTCAATCTAATTTCTGAACAATTTCCTCCATTTCAGTCCACAAGTCCTTATCCTCCTTGAAGCATCCTACAGAATGCCTGCCTCCTTGAGGCTTGCAAAGACCTCTCTAGTGTCGACAGATCCAGCAATGGTCACATCTCACCAACTCTATCTGTTCAGCAGAGCTATTATTTAGATTTTCATCTTTCTCTTCCCAAGCTCTCTAGAGCCACAGGATATTCTGCCTGAGCCGGGTGTGAAGATAAAGCTATCCAGTCACATGATTTGAGGAATGATGCTCTTTAAGAAACAATATTCAGGGCAATGACTGCTCATTGATGGGTTGGACATATTTTCATTTCCTGCTGCTTTCTGGATTAACAGTGTTTGCTTTCAGCCTCTGCACAACGCTGATTTTATTGCTAAAGGTAAAACTTATCACTTTTGCTGTGCTCCAACGACTAGTTATTTTCCAAAATGCTGGGTTTCCGTATTAGCATTATGCGTGCCTATGCCTGCCAACTGATTTATGGACTTTGACTTCAGAGTTGTATGTATTGACTGTGTAGAAGGATCACCAAAAGACAACTATTCCTTAAGGGCTCTCTACTCTTTCGTTTGGGTGTGTGCTAGATCATTTGCTTTCTGACATCCAGTGTCATGTAGCAATCTACAATGCCTTTGAGTAGAGAAGGTATACCAATGTTACCATGGGGTAATGTTTTATATGGAATATGAAGGGTCTCCCGGCACTCTACCTTCAAACCCTTCCCTGCAATCTCTAGGGTTGAGATTTTCAGAGCCAACTATGGGATCTGAATGTCCAATTTCCATTTGTTTTAACGGGAACTGGATGGTCAAATCCCTTTGGTTCTTTGAGAAAGTTCAGCCTATGTTTTGAATGGAAAAGGAACAGATGGGATAGAGCAAAGTTTGCTTCTTCCCTTCAAGCTGTGCTGGACTGAAATGGTCTCTGATCTCTAGGCCAGAGCCAATGTTTAGAAGAATTTACTAGTCATGACAAAGTAGTTCTAGAACTCAGAGCACAGGAACCATCCAACTTATTCCAAGCACTTTTTCAGACTGTTTTTATTACTGTACAGCCACTGATTTTAAAGTCCTGGTGGTTTGAGACAGATCTGTAGAACTGTCAAAAGGACCTCAGAGCGGCAAGGCACTTTCGGCCCAGGTTCAGGCCTGAGAAAAGCAGGTACCAGATTTCACACAAGTGTCATTTTCACTCAAATACAAGCCCACTAGTGTGTCTGGCAGGGATGCTGGAAGGAAGAGAATTAAAAGGCGTGGCTGCTAGTGCACAATTTATTGTACAGCTCAAAACTGAAGTTCACAGCTCTACAAGGGAGCGGGGATACTTGCCCTACCGCCTGTAGCAAGGCTATATCAGTCTCTTGAGCTATAGGCTGCATCATTTTTAGCAGCTTGATAAAGTCATCTGAAAGTGTCCTGCGTGGAGATGCAATATCTCACTACTGATTGTCCTCATATGTTCCGAACACGAGCATTTCAACTGAATGTTTATGTAAAGGATTTGATTAAATCCAGCCTGGTAGTTTAGAAATTAATGTCTCCATTTGGGATGAACAGCCAGAACGTAAGAGAACATAGCAACAGAAATCTTACCAGAACCTTAAACCCAAGGTGTCCAAGATATCTTACCATGAATACCTCTAGCAACTTGCCAGGAGCCAGAAAACACCTCAGGGGCCTACAGTGAATTAGATTACAGCCGTCTACATCCAAAACAGTGACATGTGATCCTCTGAGACTAACTTCCAGCATCCAATGTTTCATCTTTAGCTGATCAGTTTTCCATTTAGATCAAGATGGAGCAATGCAAGTGCAGCCCACATCCGAGTATTAAATCAAAGGACGCTACAGGATGCATTTTAGAAATACAAGTCACATTCACCTTCCCCTTGAACACCCCAAACCTATTTTAACCTGCTGAATTCTTACCTTAGTTGCTGTGTTTTGAGATGACTGTTCTTCTGTACAAGGTGACACAGATAGGGAAGGCAGCCTGGAGGAAGAAGATAATGTTGATGTCTCCATTCCACTGTCCAAATTTAAAGCAGAAAGTCCAACAACATGAAGTCCGTTGAGTTCACTGGCCTTACTTGGCGAGCAGGCCTGTAAAGAGCTGAGGAAAGTGCCATTGTGGAGACAGGTAGCGCTGTGAAAAGTGCTTGTGAGCTTTGACACTTTTTGATCGCTCTCATCCGAGTCAAGTTTGGGAAAGGAGAGGGATTTGATATTGCTCACTGACGTGATGGGGGAGAGGGACACTTTGGAAGACAGGGACATCTTTTCACAGTTTTCCAACTGTGGTAAAGTGATAAAGCCATTGGGTTTGTGAAGGGGCTTGAAGTCCAAGGTGGCCCTTTCTATGGATGCCAGAACTTCCTGATCTTGCCCTACTTTGGGCAAGTTATCCTCCAACAGTTGGGTGACAACTGGCCCAGTCGTACCAACGTGAATTTCAAGAATATTTTTCAGTTCTTCTTTATCATCAATAGTTTTTAGCTCCAGATTGTCAAACGGGTCTTCTTCACATTCAAAATCTGCTGGGTTGAAGTCTGCCTTTGGGTAAGGTGGACTAAGGACCTTTTGCTTTATGGCACTGCTGTTGGCAGGGGTGGGAGTAAGAATGTTATTGTGCTGTAGACTAGCGAGAATAGGGTTAATGGGAAGTGGCACAGCCTCCGAGAAGCCCATTTTGCTGTTGTCGTCTGAAGCAGCCTTGGAATTTGCTATTGCTTGCGCAGCCTTTCGCTCTGCTTCTCTCTGAGCTGCTTGGATTTTTTTGATGTCTTCCGCCCACTCGATAGTTCTCTTTTCCAGGGAGAAGTCATACTGTGAGGAAAAATGAGATCCAAGGGTAAGGAGCACAGTCTCTACTTTATGATGGCAACATCATCCCACATGTAGCAGAGATCCTGGAGTAACAACTTAGGTAGATTGCCCAAGGGGTGGGGATGATTTATCTTAATATTTCTGTTGCTCACCTACACACAAGTAGGTGACTTGCTTTGTGCCTCCAGAACAGGAGTTCTCAAATGTCATTGCACCGTGACCCCTTTCTGACAACAAAAGTTACTACATGAACCCAGAAGGGGGGACCAAAGCCTGAGCCCGTCCTGGGAAGGGGGGCCAGAGCCAAAGCCCAGACCCCACCACCCCAGGTAGGGGGACCAAAACCACAGCCCAAGTGCTTCAGCCCCAGGCAGGGGGCTTGTAACCCTGAGCCCCGCCACAAGGGCTGAAGTCCTCAGGCTTCAGCTCAAGGCAGTGGGGCTCCAGTGGGGGCCCTGGCCCCCAAAGAGTCTAACGCCAGCCCTGGCGACCCCATTGAAAAGGGGTTGCAACCCACTTCAGGATCTCTCTCCACAGTTAGAGAACTGCTGCTCTAGAAGCTAACCTTGGCGATATACCAATGGATATATTATATTCCTACTTTCCAAGTGATTTTGCTTAAAAACTTAAACACAATACCACAGCATCTATCTCCCCCCGAAGAGAGCATGCACAGAGCAGAAAACAAGCACATTACTCAATGGTAGACCTCCACAATGATCTAGCTTCAGGATTCACTAGTAGGCTGACCTCTCTTCAGAAAAGGTTACGGTCCAACTCACAGTTTAGTACCCAACAGAAAAAAAAAAAAAAAAAAGGTAAAAACCTAAAGGTAAAAACCTTGCCAGTAAAGCCAAGTCAAGAACTCAGAAAAGGAGTAATAAAACTAAGATATTAGTCTCTAGCTTAGCGCACATATTTCTATAGAAGCAGATCGGTGTCGCTATTACCAGCATGACAAGGCTTCTTGAGCTTTTTCACATTTTAATATGAGCTCTTCCAAGGAAGTGCAAACACAAGGATCAACTCTTTCATAACCGGCTGTGGCCAAATGTCCCTCCCTGTATTCTCACACGACCTACCACTGTAATAATCCTTCTACAAAGCATACCTTGGGAGCTATCATTTGAAAACTAATGAACTTGCTGAATATCATGCTGAAATGCATGTAGCAACATGATCTGTAAAGTGATGAACACAAGCTGAAATGATGACTGAGATGCGTTTACTAGACAAGTCTGGGGCAGGGGCAAACCTGTTTCTCGAAGACAAAAGACAAGCTGATGCCTCTAGCCAGGTGTCAAAGTTGACTGGCAATCACCGGTCAAGTGGCCATTCTTTGGCAGTGAAGGGGGTCAGGAACAAATTGAGACTCCATGCCTCCACCCTCACAGCTGGAAGGAACTTTAACTGGGATAACCCTCGGGAAAATGCATTTCAAAGGGTGACCGGACTATAAATTGAGGGGCAAAAACATCCCAAGTACTACCCCGCTCCCCTCCCCTGACTCCCTCCACCCAGGAAGATAAAGGAACCAGCCTTTGGACTTCATGCGAGATCTTGACTTGAAAATTTGATCAGCAATATTGCTGGGAACCTGTGGTAAGGATTTTTCCTTGAAACAAGTCTAGTTTGTTAAGTTTAGTTACTAAAAGGCATTTTTCTTTGCTTCTCTTGTAGCCACTTCTGACTTTAATGCTTTAGACTTATACTCACTTAAAACCGCTCACTTTGTAATTATATAAACTTGTTTTATTCAATCGAAACCAATCCAGTGTTGTGTTTAAACTGAATGTTTGAGCCAGGATAGCTCTAGCAAACATTTATATAAGACCTAAATCTGGATATTTTAAATTTATGACATACCAAAAATTGACAATGAAGAGAACAAACAAAACACCCACTTACCTGGGCTTCTCTGACAAGCTGGGGAGAGTCAGGCAAGCAGAAACCAATGGGTAAGCCAACCTTGGCTGGTGTTTTGAATTTGTCTCCGATCTTAAATGGGACATCATCAAGGTAACTGAAAGGCCCTAAGATCAAAAGTAAAAGTTACATCAGAGACTCTAATGTATTATGCATTCCTGTTAGCTTTCAAATATGGAAATGTGATTCTATTTTATCTTTGCTAACCTATCTGCACAAAATGAAAGTAGCCAGAAAAAGAACATACACAGAGCACGCTTGAGTTCGCTGACCCACTTTTATCCAAAATATTTTGTTCTAAATAATTTTCAAATGGCTAAAAAGTTGATTTAGTATCAGATTTCTAGACAGATCATCAAGTAAGTTTTCCCACATTACTTTCTTTTGCCTTTAGCTCTTTGTACACTTAAAAGTTACAGTAACAGTTATGTCAGCCAGTGGTGTGAAATGATCGCTCCTGACCAATACAGTTATACCAACAAAACCTCAGTGGAGGTACTGCTATCTCAACATAGCTAACATTTGCACATGGGGTGTTGCTACACGAACAGAAAAACTTCTGTTGGTGTTAGCTGTGTCTACACTAGGGGACTATGTTGGCATAACCTCTGCAGGGTAGACACACCTTTAAAGATGTGTCTACACACAGATCCTTATTTTCAGTTGAACATGCGTGATATTTTGGTATGCCTCTATAAAAAATAACCTTACGTGTGAGTCACTACTCCAAGTTATTCAAGAAATACATTTAAAAAACAGTCTTAGGGTGGGGGTGGCTATGGTTAGATAAAACTCAATTTGTGGCTGAAGGAAGGGGCGGGAGCAAATCTTGTTTAAAAACATGTTCAGAGTTAGGTCAGCATAGTGAGGCTCTTAAAATGAAAAGTACAATGGCCTAGAACAGGGGTGAGCAAATTATGGCTTGCGAGCAGTTTAAAGCTGGCCGCGAGCTCCCTTTGGGGAGCGGGTTCTGGGCTTGTCCCACTCTGGCCAGTGCACTGG
>ML677491.1:2452568-2476562 GCA_007922305.1 Dermatemys mawii | reverse complement strand
AGCTGTGCCTCCTGCCCCCTATCTGACCGCCTCCTACTTCCTGCCCCCCCAGCAGAATCCCCGACCTATCCAACCCCCCGCCCCCGGCTCCTTGTCCTCTGACCACCTCCTCTAGTGACTTCCCCACGCTAACTGCCTCCAGGATTCCACCCCCTAGCCGACCTCCCCACTCTCTGTCTCCTGACTGCCCCGACCCATCTCCACGCCCCCGCTCCAACTGCCCCCCGCCGGAGCCCGACCCTCCTGCTCCTCCTTCCCTGACCACTTTCCCCCTCCGCTGTGGCTGTGGGAGAGGGGAGACAGCGGGGGAGGTGCCAGAAATTGGACAGGACAGTCCTGCTGGCCGGATGTGGTCCACAGGCCATACTTTGCCCATATCCTGTCCAGCCCGCCTGAGCTCCCGGCCAAGGAGACGAGCCCTGGCCCCTCTCCCGCTGTCTCCCCTCCCCCGCAGCCATGCCACTAGCACTCCAGCCCGCGGCTCCTGCTGGGGAGCATTGCAGTGGTTTGACTGGCTCCTGCAAGCAGCAGAGGGAGGGGGTGGGACTGGATAAGGGGGAGCGGGGTTGCATGGGGCAGTCAGAGAAAAGGGAGCGTTGGATGGGGCAGAGACTCGGGAGGAGGTTGATCAGGGGAGCGGGGGAGGGGCTGGGGCTCACCTCCCCAGCTGGGAGCTCAGGTAAGCTGGACAAGACGGATGTGGCCCCGGGCCGTAGTTTGCCCACCCCACAGTGACTCAACTTTAGTTTAGGGATCCGAGCTTCTGTACCAATCTAATTTCACTTCCTTGGTCAGTCAGCTGTTATACTGTGACCTCTGCTTGTCACGCTGATCACACACTTCTCACTGTTATCGGGCCCCCTCCACCCCCCACAATCTGCCTGTTTCACTCATCTGTTATCTAGGCTTATACCTGGATTGTAGACTGTTTGGGGCAGGGACCATCTCTGTGGTCTACGTTTGTACAGCGCCCGGCACAGTCGGGCTACCAGAATACAACACCAACAACCATCTGCAGCTTTACGACGGCACCCCCAGCTGGGAGAATAAAAGGAGTTCCAAAAGCCAATCTAAATGGCACTTGGTTTGAAAGTGATAATAACCCCACTTCTCTACCAGCGTCCAATGAACAGTTCACCTGTACATTCACTTTTGGGGTTGGAATATTATAGAAGATGCGGCTACAGAGCACTGCCACCATCTTACAGGAGAGGCAGAGCTCAGTACCTAACCTCTTTTCACAGCTTAAGCAATCCCAAAGATCACTAATGCGTCATCTCCTGCCGACCAAATTTCAAACTTAAATGACCATTCATAAGTACCTCCTGCGTGCCTCTATTACTGAATCATCTACAAGAATGCAGCCAGGCGCTTTAATGAAGGGCGGGTTTTCAAAAAACAAGAGACACCCTATCACCTGGGGGCCGAAGACTTTCAGCAAGCCCAAGCGATGACAGCAGTGCAGTATGCAGCACATCAGCCTGCTCTCGGATTCATGAGAGAATCCGAGAGAATCCAAGAGCGCTCCGTGTCCACGCAGCTCAGAGAACAAAGGGAAAGTTTCTTTCCCCATTTTTTAAAGCTGTAGCCTTCCATTTGGCTCTTTTAGTCAGGTGCCCACATTTAAAAAAACAAAAACAAAAAAAAACCTGGGAGACTTTTTAACCCTTCACAGGTAAAGCAAGTAAAGAACAGCAACCAAAGAGGGATTTTACAACTCACTGGCTTCGTAACAGCTTCATGTAAATTCCCATAAAATGCAAGCACAGGGAGCATGTTCATTTGAAGTGCCAACTCTGTACTGTTCTAGAAGCCTGCTGTACATGCTAAGCTGCAACTACTTGCTGGGCTAGATGTTTTGTAGTAAGCTGCAGTTATAGGGACAGTAACACCTATTTGTTCCTTTGGACACTGGGAGGTGATTGAAAAGAATTTTCCCCACTAACTCCCCAAGAGGTGACAAAATAAAAGTTGTGCCCATCCCTCCCCAGAGAGTTTAACTCAGTACATCAATAAACAGTGTTAGAAATGCCAGTATTAGCAGAAATACAGAGGGCCTCACAACAGGGTATTTCAGTTAACTACTGATTTTGCAGAGCCATTTCTTCTGTTCTTGTTATTTTGAATATAAGGGGCATTTCCCACCAGACTGTATCAATTAGAGCCCAGAACTGTAAAGCCTATAGCTCCAAATGCAGTATTAATTCTGCATTGCACACATACTTCTTACATTCAACAGTAATCAGCAATTAAATAGCACATGGTCCAGCTAGCTTTGCTCCTGGAATTTTGACAAGGCATATTAAAAATTGAATACCATTGCTTACCTATTTTCACACCTTTGTAAAATTTTCTTTAATCAATCTATTTTCAGTATTTTTGTTTTCATTTTGCATTTCCTAGACTTTTCCCTGCTAATGTCACTTTCTGGTCCCTTTATACTAGGACAATGAGAAAGCATAAAGGTCAACTTAATGGTGCAGACATTTCCAAGCCTTCATCTTAGTGTCATCTCACTCACCTGAAACACTATCTGGAAAGAGAAGGGACTCTGCACTCTATGAAAAGGAAGAAGGCTGCATGGACAACCATTTTAACTTAGGCTGGGTGTAATTTCACAATCCTTGCACTGCCCCACCAATGCCCTGTTGTGCCCGGACATGGAAGGACCAGCTCTAGCAGAAACAACAATCTCCATTGGCCACTCAAGCTAGGGCCTGTGCGCTGACTGCCAGTTAATGTCAACAGTGGAGGTTTCTGAAGTGCACACAGGTCCACTGAAAACCTGGATTGAGACCAAGCTCATTTCACACAGGCGAATCAACAGCCAACAGAAAATGGCTACTTTTGGTCAGGACCAGGATGGTGAAGGGCTCTATAGTCTCCTGTTAATCCCAAGAGCCACCTAATCCCGTTATAAAATGAAAAAAAAAAAAAATCTATATTGAAGCAACACAGAATGTTTTACGGGGAGTTTCCCCACATTAATCATTACAATACAAAAATACTGCACTTCACTTACCGTGAAAGTCGGATCCCGACTTCTTAGAAGCCATTTAGAATCTGAAAAACAGTTCAAAAGCTTTAATGATCTTTCACATATGTTAAATAATATAATACTATGAGCTTCTATTTTGTCTTCCATCCAAGGATCTCAGGACGCTTTGTAAACATTTGTTCAAATTTAGCCTAGTGCCCCAAGATGCAAGTAAGCAAACCTATTTTAATAGTCTGCAAAATAGATCCGGATTGTTAAGTATTTGTTTCGCGTGTGCGTAGTTGTCTCTGCCAGGGGTTCCTAAACTTATTCTGTGGCTTGGCCAGGGTAAGCCCCTGGAGGGCCGCAAGATGTTTTGTTTACCCGCGTGGCCATAGGTTCGGCCGCTCACAGCTCGCACTGGCCGCAGTTCGCCATTCCTGACCAATGGGAGCTGTAGGAAGCAGCGCGGGCCAGGTCACCGCTTCCTACAGCTCCCATTGATCTGGATACACATGAATCTACTCACAGTCTGTGCACTATACCTAACACCTGTGGACAGGCACAACAGAGGCTGTAACTGACTAAACAAGCACAACATGCATCTGCTTTCTCTAATTACTAAGTTTACAGTGTCAAGGTTATTAGACCTAGAGGCCTTTGACTGTACAGGCATGTCGCATCTTATGCGAGGGTTACGTAAAGCGGAAATCGCATATAGCCAAAGCCCATTGAGTTTAATGGCGGGGGAAACTGCCCGCCCTACAGATAAAAATGTAAAAACTATTTTCCCTTTTTCCTGCCGATCGCGCAAAGCTGCAATCGTGCATGTTAAATGCATGTAAGATGCGACTTGCCTGTAGTTTCATCAGGAAGGTCTTTATTTTGATGATTACTGAGGAAAGGGAAGGAGTCTGCTCTGGTGACTGGAAGAAGAGGATAGATTCAGAACTCCCAGATTGTATTAGCTTTGCCAATGACTTGCTCTCTGACCAGATTATATCTTAACACTGGTGGCCAAGAAAGGTCACTTTCAGCTGCTCAGCAACACCCATTCTAATTAGCACACTTCCTTCCCTGATAACAGCAATAGAGCTTCCCCACAGTAAACACACACCTGGTTTGCTTTTGGGGCTTGTCTACACTTGAAAGATCATTTGGATTAAGGTGTAGGGTGTGAATTTGAATTTGCAGGCCCTGAACCATGCATATAGCAAACACTGGAATAGCAGGAAAATGCAGGACAGGGAACCTAATGCACTGGAGGGCTTGGCTGTTTGTGGATTAGCATGCACACTACAGGCTCCTTTTCGAAAGAGGTTTCATTTTGAAAACCTCCCTCTTCCACCATTCTGCAATCTGATTGTGGCAGAGGGCAATTTCCTACGATGTCCCAGACAAACCTTACTGAATTACATTAAAATTTATTTAATTAAATGTAGTATCTTTTGGGTCTATTATAGTCAAAATACAATTATGTGTTATTGTAGGATATGTAACTTTTAAGGAAACTGACTAACGTGAACCTTGGAGAAATGTTAGAAACATCAAAGAATAGTTTGGGACAATGTGTGTTTAGTGGGTTTCCCAGGAAGTACTTGGGAGGCCTTTTGAAGTTAAGCCCTGGGAAGAAAAACAACAAACAAAAAAACCCCAGCTTCATTCTCTACTGAAAACTCCAGCTCAAAGATCCCTGAACTATACAAAAGGAGGGACTAAACTTTCATGAGCGTGCTAGTTCTGAGTGAAGATTTCTGTGGTCAAAAGTTCACAACAGAGACCCTTTTGTGGGGTCTGAAGGAGTGATCACCAGTCAGAGCCCTTGCTGGAGTTGGGGTGATCTCTGGCAAGTTTGTTAGCATGCGTGCAGGTTCTTCAACTGTTTTAATATGTTTTCTCTGTAATGTTTTTACCCTAAAAATACAGAAGCTTGCATAGAAACAGCTGTGTGGTAGCTTAACTGTGGGCAGTTACATGGTTAGTCTCTGAACAGAGAGCAAACAGGTCTGTCTAGACAGTCTGACTTTTGCTGCAGATAACACAGCGAGGGCAGAGAATTGCTCATCCTAGAGATACCCAGGTCAGAAGTGCAGAGACGGCTAAAGGAGCCAGAAGTCTACAATGGGTGCCTTTGCCAGACCGAAGAGGGGAAATACCGGAGTGGTTACCCTTAACTGTGATCCTCTCTGACAGTCTATTTCCGTGTGTACTGGTTCTCCTCTACCAGGGTGAGCTTTGGGTGGCTGTGGGTAGTTTGTCATGCCTCTTTTTTTTAAGTTAGAGAAGCTCTCTTCATACGCTGCCATCTTTATAGCTGTTGACATTAACACTGTCCCCAACCCTGAAATGAGCTTCACACAGGCAGACGCTGCAACCACAGGGAACAGTCTCATAGACTCAGGACTTTAAGGTCAGAAGTGACCATTATGATCACCTAGTCTGACCTCCTGCACAACACAGCCCACAATCTCACCCACAGATTTTTGCCCCAGATCCCTAAATGGCCCCCTCAAGGACTGAACTCACAATCCTGGGTTTTGCAGGCCAATGCTCAAGCCACTGGGCTATCCGTCCCCCCAAATACCTCCATATCTCGTAAAAGTCAGTCCCTCATGAGTGTTCACCTGCCCAGAGCTCACTGCAAGAGCTGAGCCCTTATTAGCTTTTCCTCATTAGGTAAGTAAGGTTCCTCTCTATCCCTGCTCAACTTCAGCTTAGCTATCGCCAAAAGCTCATTCAACAAGTTCTGTGTGCAAGCAAGTAAACATGTCACGCCAAAGGCCTTCTGAAATAAGAACGGGAAAGTCTGCTTTTGAGGCGCCTCCTCCAGGGTCACGCCAAGGTGGCGAGAAGAGCACTGCACAGCCACAGGGGCAAAGACACTAGCAGCCTTTTTTGCTAACTTTGGGCCTCATTAGGCCCACTCCCTCTCAGACAGAGAGGGTCAGATGGCACAGAAGGAGCCAGGCAGATGGGTGTGACGCTGCAGCCAAGGGATACCGTCAGACATTCTCACCAGTGGGTGAGAAGGACATTAGACAGACTACTGCTAAAGTTACAGGGGTGTGGCGGGGAGTTTATTCTTCATTTGCATACATATTCTGTTACTGTATTTTGCCAAATTTATAATGGTGTTCCCTGTCCCCTAATAAAGGCTCCCTTCTTTGTACAGTGTGAGTGTTTGGGAGTGGGGCAGTTCTACCCATTAAGGCAGGGGTGGGCAAACTACGGCCCGCAGGCCACGTCCGGCTCGCGAGACTGTCCCATCCGGCCCGCAGCCGGGGAGGCTGCCCCGGCCCCTCCCCCAGAGCGACACAGCACAGGCACCGCTGCGGGATTGGGGCTGCGCGCCTCCCCACTCCTCCCCCGGATCTGTGCCATGCCGCGTGGTCAGTGCTCTGAGGGCCGGGGCTACATGCTTCCCCCCGCCCCCAGGGCGGGGCTCCGGAGGCCGGGGCTGTGCGCTCGCTCCTCCCCTGGTGCCACGCCACGTGGGCAGCGCTCCAGGGGGCCAGGGCTGCACGCTGTCCCCTCCCCCAGAGCCACGCCACGCAGGCAGAGCTCTGAGGGCCGCTACTGTACACTCCCCCCGCTCCACTCTGCGCAGGCAGAGCTCTGGGGGCCAAGGCTGCATGCTCCCCCTCCTCCTGAGCAGCTATGGCAAGAGGGGGTTTGGGGAGGTACCAGGGTGGTGGTTGGGGTGGGCTTTGGAGGGGGCAGTCAGGGAGCAGGGTGGGTTGGATGGGGGTAGGGTTCTGGGGTGGTGGTTAGGGGGTGTGAACGTGGATAGGGGTTGAGGCAGTCAGGGGACAGGGAGCAGGGGAACTGGGAAGGGAGTGGGGTCCTGGGGGGTGGTTAGGGGACAAGGTGGAGGGGGGGGTTGGATGGGTCAGGGATTCTCAGGGGGCAGTCAGGGGGCGGGAAGTGGGAAGGGGCTGGATTGGGGGTGGGGCCTTCCCTACACGGCCCTCGATATAATTTTGCAAACCCGATGTGGCCCTCGGGCCAAAAAGTTTGCCCACCCCTGCGTTAAGGGCAGCAAGGAGGGAGTTTTTACTTTTCTTTGGTATCAGAGTGGGCTTTAGCCAGTTTAGTTATGGGTCAAGAGTGACTCTAGATATTTTTGCTGCCATTCACCACCTGGCAGAAGGGTTACGATGTCTAGGACTCCAGATCACAGGAGCCCTTTGAAGCAACTCTCCCGCTAAGATTCAGATGCCTGTGAAAATATTTCTTGCCTCATTTCTTTTGACGCAATCAGCAAACTTTCAGGCATGGTGGGCGTCCACCACACTCACTTCAGAGCCAGCTCCTTTTTGATTTCCAGCAAGGAGACTTAGAAGAAAGTCCTTGATCCTGCAAATTTACAGTGTGTGCTAAGACTACATACACACAGATCCCACTAAAGTCAATAGATTCAGCTGCCTTCCCACACACTGAAAATTGACAATCAAGGACACAATTATCTAAAGGGTCATTTATTTGTCATTCATAGCACATCAATTAACTACTTGGTCCTGCCTCTGTACAGGGGGCTGGATTGGATGACCTAGCAAGGTCCCTCCAGCCCTGAACGTCTACGATTCTATAAGTGATTTGATTCAAATATGCAATTTCTGACACAAATGCCACAGACGGTATTTTAGATGGATAATGTTTTAAGATGCAAAATTGATATTAAATATTTGCCTTGAAAATCTTACAACCTAGAAATTTTAGACTGAAATCTCTTACTCCTGGTAAGTGTTAAAACTTTGTTACAGGATTCAAATATTAATTTGGAAGTCTAAAGCATAGCCAAACCAAGGCTGTCCAGAGAAGATAGCCAATGTATAAGGCACATACTCAATTACCAATCTGTAGTCACTTCTGCTTCCATGCAGGTGACATTTCCCAAAAGTCTGCAGCAACTAATCCAGCTTTGTACTTCTAAAACAACTTTGCAAACACGAGGTGCATTTACATCACTGCTGTTGGTATTCCCCTTTCGTGAAAGGCGATTTCACTGAACTACCCTCCTAATGATTTTGATATCTAACGTCATTCAAAAACTGGATTTATGTCAAGTTACAACCAAATCCATCTGAGCAGAAGCAAGCTTGGCAGACAGGGAAGTCTGAAGCAGGCCCGCTCTAATCATGTCAAGTGTCACTGCAAGCTTTGAAATCTGCAAGACAAAAGCCAAGACATTCCTTGTTTCATGGCTGAAAAATATGCACTACCCCCCAGTTCAGCTCAACTAAACGAATAGACTTTGAAAGTCCCTCTGTGAATTTAGAACGGTATGACCACTAGCTAAGGATTTAACAAGAAGCCCCACAATGTGATGCGATTCAACTAAGGGAGAACATTGTACTAACAGAATTTGATGAAAGCCACACTGCCAGTGCAGAAAATTTATATTGAAGGATCCACGTAACATAGCATGTGACTATCTAAAGCAGCAGTTCTCAAAGTGGGGGTTGCGACCCCTCCGGGGGTCACGTCCTCATTCGGGGGGTGGGGAGGGAGGTTGCGAGCCCTTGCCACCACTGAAATGCCGCCAAATTGAATGCTTCCACTTTCCGCGGCATTTTGGCGGACATGCTCATGCGTGTCTCTGCTGAAATGTCACTGAAAGCGGCAAATTTAGTTTTGGTGGCAATTCAGCGGACATGGTAGGGTCTGAATCAGAGGCTGCGTGTGGAAGAGTTCGATCAAATGGAAAGTTTGAGAACCACTGGTCTAAATCACAGGATTTGAAAAAAAATCTGGATGGAGAAACCTTAACCAGTTGCATTAAGGGCAACACAGTTTGCAGACCCAAAATCATCTCAAATCATTTTGCCTCTTTTTCGGGGGCAGGGATTAAGGGCGGGGGGGGGGGGGGCTGGCGGGAACAAAGAGCTGTTAAGAGCTTCCCTAAAATAAAACCAGCGCAAAGAGGAGAGAAAATGGGGCGGGGGGATAAAAAAGCAGCAAACCCTAAAACAAAACCAAAAAAAAACATACCAAGGAAACAGTTCTATGTCTCCCAGGGGTTACTGGATGGTGTGAAAATATGGTTAAGTTATCCCAATAATATTCACTAAAAGCAGTCCCACTGCTTTTATTAGAGATAAACTCTGAACTGCTACCTCAAACTATTTCACTTGATCTTAAACCTTACAGAAAACATACAAATGTTATGATCTTTGGTTACAAGTTCAGTCTTGTGGAGGTTTAACACACCGTGATGTTATACAAACTCCCTCTATGCAATGGAAAGAAATCCATCTATAATGATGCTCACTAAACTTTAAGCAACAGTTGCATTTTTCTTTTTAATGTCACTTCTTTGGGGTCTTCTGTATTTAAAGTGTTCTTGTGAGTCTTTTATCCATTGTGAATGATTATTGGATTCTGGTTTTGTTTAGTAAAATTGTCTAAAAAAACTGCAAAAATCAATGCAGAAAAAAATCTGTAGAGAGACGGAGCAGATTTTAGCCTTTATGTTAAGCAGGGCAAATATCAGTCACTGTTTCATAACAGTGTGAAATCAGTCAGATTCCACATACATGGGACATAAAACTGCCCTAGAATAATAAGGCCAGTGTTTAATTTGAATTATAAATTCATCCATCTGCATTTATACTGAAGTCACATGCACTGCCTTTTTATCACATGCTTAACCTTTTCCAATAGAACAGAACTTTCTGTTTCTATTGGTTTCACAGCGATGTCAAATATAGGAACTTCACACAGCCTGCTGTATTTGACTTTTCCACCTGAAAAAGCCAACTCTCCCTGCCCCATTTGGTTAGATTTTCAGACACACCTGCTTCCACTCTAGACCAGTGGTCTTCAAACTGGGGTGCACGATACCACCCCTTGGGGTGCGCGAGACCCCAGTGCCGCCACCGAGACCGCCAAACTCCCAGGCGGGCTACTTTAGACCGCCAAAATGCCGCCGCCACCAGAAGCGTCCGTTTTTTGCGGCGGCATTTCGGCGGACATACCCCCCCAGGGGGCTGCCAGACTTTTTCCTCTGCGGCAAGGGGCCGCGGGGGAAAAAGTTTGAAGACCCCTGCTCTAGACTACCAAGGATTTCTCCACCCACCCCATACAGCTGCTGGCAACAGGGCCCTCATTAGGCATATGCAACTGCGTAGGGCACCTGAAAATTTGGGGCACCACTGGATCTTAGTGTCCACCCTCTTTCCCATTCCTGTTCTCACCCTTCCTGCAGGCTCCCACGGCTGGCTGCTGCAGCCTGCTGAGTCTTCAGGCTTGTCTTCACTAGCGCGGGGAGAGATCGATCTTACAGCGATCGATTTATCGCGTCTCGTCAAGACGTGATAAATCGATTGCCAGCGGCGCCCCCGTCAACTCCTTTAACTCCAGCTCGCCAAAAGGCGCAAGCTGGAGTCGACGGGGGAGTGCGCCGCCGACTGCCGCCGCGAGGACGGCAGTTAAGTCGGCTGCAGATACGCCGATTTCAGCTACATTATTAACGTAGCTGAAATTGCGTATCTACAGTCAATCCCCCGCCCCAGTGAGGACCAGCCCTTCCTCAGGAGGGGATCTAGAAGTGAAAAGGCCTTCCAGCCTGCCAGATCTATTAGCACAACATTGAAACTGTTAAAGAGCCATTCGAGGGGTAATTAAGCCATTTAACGGGCATTTGCCAAACCCCAGGTATAGTATATACTGTCAGTTTCTGAATTTACTGACAAAAACAGTTGTGCATTACTGTAATATTTACTCAGAACATGTCAGTCTATGGGACCTTAGTTTAAAATTTGCTTTAAAAATAATTTCATTAGTGTGTTGCTGAAGATTATAAAATCACATCTCTAAAAAAAATCCTTGCATAGATTTTTATATGCAGAATCATATTTAGCCTTAAGTGCTTGGGTCTTAAGACATATAGTTTTTTAAATAAATCCTTCAAAAGACCACCCTTATCTAAAATACACTTTTTTTTTTACTATAGTCATTAAAAAAAACTTGCTCCCCAAGTCCTCCTGTTCTTTCTGTCCATCCCTTTCTCTCTTCATCCCTTCACTCCCCATCCCCACATTGATGAGGGCCTTAAAGGGACAACACCCCTTTCCTTCCTGATAGTGAAAAGTAAAGAAAGGGAAACTCTTTGTCCAGCTATCTGATGAACTAGTTTTAAGAGAACCCTCCAGAAAAATCAGTACCTTAGAAAGATCTAAAAGCTTTGGAAACATATTTTTCAAAGTTGGTGAAATTTCATAAATATGTCTATTGTTATGGAGATTAAGTAAATTAGTGTTCCCTTTTTCTAAAAGCAATCAACATTATTATGAACACTAAACCTCTGACTGATTAATTTAAAAATGTCTGTTTCAGTAAGTTAAATATGTAGTAATCTGGGATGATTACTTTATGAAGGCTTAAGAGTACATTTAACATATAAAATCAGCTTAGAAATACTGATTAAGAAAATGTAAAACAGAAGAGCTGTATTATGTATTCCATAATATTTAATGTTGTATTCAGCAAGACAGCTGACTCACCCTTACTAAAAAGTTTTTGCAAATGAATTTCTGACAAAATTCAGGGCATATCAAAAAACCTGTGACTGACATTTTTTATTCCCAAGTTTAGTGCTTTTATTTAGGTACCTTCTGCATGTTCATTCTGTGTGAGAGAGAGGGTAAGGGATTCTCTATGGGGAACTGTGACTCTCCACCACTGTGAGGTGGGCCAGGCGTCTTGTTATCCTTTGCTGCTTCATCCCTCCCTCCTGCCTGCCAGCTCAGTCTGCTGTCAGGCATAAGGGCACTCATTTAATAATACTGCATAAGGCCCCATAAATCCTAAGGACAGCCCTGTCTGGCAACACCATTTTTCCTCAAAACACTTTTACCCCAGACTCTAATACACTGAAGCCCCCACTATTTTCCTCTAAGACATCTTAGGTCCATCAGCCATGGCAATACAACCCTGAAGCACTTTACATATACTGATCAACCTACTGCAAAATTTCCATCAAATTCCAACGCACCTGGGAGCCCATAACTGATACTGAAGTCAGTAATAAATCTCCATATTCAATGTGCCATTGACATCTTTTGATGACAGCAACATTAACAGGGAAACTTTCCCATTAGGGACTGGATCCTACATTATTCTTTTCTGAACCATGCCTCATATTAACACATGAAACTGGAAGTTACAAAAATCTACTATTACTGTGAAAAACACATGGGCTGAAGAATCATGAAATTCGTTGAATAAAATGTGATTTTTGATTAAGCAACATAAACATCTTGAATCTGACACTAAGTTTCCTAAAAAACTTTCTTGTATTCTATTAAGCACCCCAATTTGCTACCAAACTTGTTATTCCAGTTAAGTTCAAAGTGGACAAAAAGAAGGCTTAGAATGTAAGCCTCAGTTCATTCTTAATACTATGGAGTTGTGACCTGCTCTTCCACAATAACATTTGATTTTAATTTAGTCAACTACCTGTTCCAATAGTCAAAGACAAATGATTTTTCACTCACTCTGTATAAGTTTCAATACTTGTTCACTTTTTTCTATCTAGTGTCATGCACCGTACCCCATCACAAGTATTCAAGCACCTAAAACACTGAAAATCTGTTCTTGTACAACCCCTGTGGTCCGGCTGAGAAGAGAGAATGGTAAGTCTGGGTCTTAGAAAAGTATCTATGCAGAAATACGTGCAAGGTGAAGAGATTTTGACCTTCTTGTGGCACAGCTTCTAATAAGTGTTCTCACAATACAAATTCTGCCAAGGATTATAGCATGGGAAAGTGACCATTGCTATGTCGTAAGGGAAACAATAGTCACTTTACATACTGTTTATAAGTCAAATGAGCTGTGGTATCAGCAGAAACATTTCTTTCCCCGCATGTAATACTCAAAGATACTGTACAGCCAGAAGACAAGTTATAAATTACAGCCTAAGAAAAGACAAGCCACACTTATACTTATGGTCCTATGTACAACTGGGACTAAAACAGAATCAGGAACCTTGTTCCATCTCTGAACACAGTGCCAGCTAAATCCATTTCTAAGTTTGTCCAGCCTGTCCAGACGGGGCTGAACAGTGGGTTATTTTAGCATTTTGTTTTGTTTTTTAAATTACAAGCTATAGAAGAAGAAAGTTAGGTGTGGGTCATTGCACGGTGGCTAGCTACATTGTGATAAAAACAGGGATCCTGTGAAACCTGTCTAAAAAAGTTAACCAAGGGTCAATGGGTACAATACAGCCACATTCTCATCCATAACCCTCATTACCCTTTAGGGGAAACTAGAGCTGCAGCCAGTGGACTGAATCTACAGGATTCTGGTTACAGTGGAACTAGACAAGTATAAGAAAATCCTACTAAATGTTAGCCCTTCCCTCAAGGGGTTTCAGTTAAATGTCCAAGGGCCTATCAGCTGCAAAGGGCCTCTAATTCTGTTTTAGCCACACACAGAATGGGTCCTATAAAGAAAACCTATAGAGCAAGGGTGACCAAACTATGGCTCTTTTAGAGTTAAAGTGTGGCTTATGGAGTCTCCTCCTGCCCTCCCCCAGTCCTATGCCTACCAGACTGGGAAGAGGAGCTCAGGGCTTCTGCCCTGCTGCAGGGTAGTGGGGGTAGGGGCTTCTGACAGAGATGACTGGTGCATGCTAAAAGAGTGAGGGGGTAACAATTCAAAAGTTCAGTGCCCCCTCCCACTCCACCCCCCAACAACTTGAGGGGCTGGTGTGCACGGCACCGGAGGCAGCTCTGGAATGCAGTGTTCAGTTGCCAGGGGGCTCCCCTGGGCACCTCCTCCACTCCTGCCTGGCTGGGGAACCTTGAACTCCGAAGTGTGCTGCTTGCCTGGAGCTAGAATTCAGGATATGATGGAGTGTCTGCCTAGACTGATCAAGCCCTTGGACTGCTATCCCTTCCTGCTTCTCCACATGGGCAGCAATTATGCTGCCAAGAATGACCTTGAACAGGTCACTGCAGACTATATGGCTCTGGGAAGAAGAATAAGGGAGTTGGATGCACAAGTCATGTTCTTTTCCGTCTTCCCTGTTGAAGGAAAAGGCCCATGTGGGGAACACTGAATTGTGGAGGTAAATGTGTGTTTACATAGGTGGTGTTGAAGACAGGGCTTTGAATTCTTCGTCCATGGGATGTTGTTCCAGGAAGAAGGATTGCTAGGAAGACGTGGGATCCACCTGCCGAAGAGAGAGAAGAGCATCTTTGCAGGCAGGCTCGGTAACCTAGTGAGGAGGGCTTTACACTAGGTTCACTGGGGGATGGAGACCTAGGATACCAGGAGGAAACACAAGGAGGAGGGTGCAATAGGAGAGGCCTCCTGATTCATACGGATAAAGTTGAGCATTCAGCTAGTTATCTTAGGTGCCTGCCTGTACACAAACACAAGCAGCTTGGGAAACAAATAAGAAGAATTGGAAGTCCAGGCACAGTCAAGGAACTATGATGTGATTGCAATAATAGAGACTTGGTGAGGTAACTCACATACTGGAGCACTGTCATGGATGGGTATAAACTGTTCAGGAAGGATAGGCGGGGGAGAAAAGGTGGAGGAGTTGCACTGTATTAAGAGAACAGTATGATTGCTCAGAGCTCCAGTATGAAACAAGAGAAAAGCTTGTTGAGAGTCTTTGGGTTAAGTTTAGACGCGAGGGCAAGAAGGGTGATGTTGCGGTGGGCATCTGCTATAGACCACCAGACCAGGAGGAGGAGGTAGATGAGGTTTTCTTCAGACAGCTAAGAGAAATTTCTGGAATACAGGACCTGGATCTCTGGGGAGCGGACTTCAATCACCCTGGCATCTGCTGGGAGAGCTATCCAGCAGTGCACAGACAATCCAGGAAGTTTTTGGGGAGTGTTGGGAAGGTGGACGTGCTGGAGGAATCAAGAGGGGCTGTGCTCCTCTTGACTGCTGCTCACCGCATGCACCCCTACAGGCTGGAGATTGACTGGCTAAGTGGCAGTTCTGCAGAAAAGGACCTAGGGGTTACAGTGGACGAGAAACTGGATATGAGTCAACAGTGTGCCCTTGTTGCCAAGAAGGCTAACGGCATATTGCACTGCATTAGTAGGTGCATTTCCAGAAGATCAAGGGAAGTGATTATTCCTCTCTATTCAGCACTGGTAAGGCCTCATCTGGAGTACTGTGGCCAGTTTTGGGCCCCCTACTACAGAAAGGATGTGGACAAACGGGAGAGTCCAGCAGAATGCAGAAAGGGATTTATTCTTCAGGATCTCTTAACAGTCATGATCTGCAACAGGAAGCAGCCTTACCACAGACCATTCTACAAATAGAAGAAATACAGCTCAGACAGCAAACAGATTACATCATTTGAGGATCCAGAAAGAGGAAGATATAGGCAACAGTACCCTGATTCTGCAAACACTGATATTTATGTAAACTGCGGCACTTACACTAGCTAAGAAAAATTCATGAGTGTGAGCAACCCCAGCTCTTAGGGGCATTAGCAAACCAACTGCCTAGTGATAGGAAGTAGTGTCCCTCCAAGGCAGACAATTACAAAACTGGCCATAATGGATTGCCTTTTTTGTTAGTTTGTTTATTAGACCTCTCCCTAACAGACAAGTCCACACCCTTATCCTGAAGTACCTGATACTAGCCACAGTCAGAGACTGGATATTCGACTAGATGGATCCTGGTCTTGATCCTGTATGATAACGCCTATGTTCCAACAGTGGTACTCGGAGTTAAATAATGGAAATAATTACAAGCACCTACTAAGTTTTCTGTTTGTTCATTCAGAATCACATGAAAGAGAAATGGAAGATACCTCTTGATGACCAGGTGTAGGATGTACATCAGCACTTCACCAAACTGACTCAGAATGGATCTGATTTAAATTCATGTACAGAAAAAAAAACACGAAAATCTGCGAGACTGCAGGTGACAGACGCCCACAGAATTACAAGCCTACCTTGTTTCTGCTCAGGCTGGAAGCTGGGCTCCAGCCCCCTCACCAGGTTCAAACTGTGGGCTCCAGCCTCACTTCGCTGCTATCTTTAGCCCTGTAGAACAAGCCCAAGTCAGCTCTCCAGATTCACTGCCGAGGGGTATTTTTTTGGCAGCATAGATGTATCCTGAAGATAATGCAGGATAATGGAGCTAATATGTCCCAGGAACCAAGGCTACAGTCAGTACTGTTTGTGATCTTCAGATGGAAGATACTAGATAAACTGGAAGTGTGTGCCCACACTAGACTTCCAGCTACCACTTCGCAATATCACTTAGCTATGATTAAAGCAAAAATTAAGAGCAGTATAGTTATAAATTAACAGAAACCTCTGACCTGACATAAAAATCAGTTTAATTGCTCATAATCATCAGTGCCCAGGCACACTATAAATGTTTGTAATAACAATCAAGAAGGTAGTCAACATGACACAGGTGTCAACCTATTTCCTACACCCAAAGAGGAAGCTTTGGGATACAGGATAGCTAAGTGAAATGGAATCTCACCTGTTCTAGGACAACTGAAATGCAGTGATTCAGTTGTTCCCATCTGACAGTTTGGTGACTCATGTGAGCAGATTGTTTCTGGACAGAAACACTGAAACACTAGGCGTGGCGAGCCCCAAAATAAAGAGACCGAATTCAGTGAGTTGCTCTTGTCAGCTATTTCCTGGCCCATAACTGTTTTACAAAGAACCATTTCAGACAAAGACAATTCTGTGTCTACTTCCCTAGTCTCATGATTCCGCAATTAACTCAAGACAAAAAACCTTTATAAAAAATCTTTCCAGACACATATCTGCTAAATCAGAATAAAGAGAGCGTCACTCAAAAGAGTATGAGAGTCAGCCATTTAAATATAGTAATGTGATTACTTTGTAAAATGACTGCAGAACTGTAAAAACAAAGAGCTTCCTATCTGTCAGTTACATTATATCCCTGTCAGTAAGGTTAATTAATAACTCAAGCCCCCTCTTGTGAGAAGCTTACATCACAATAGTACGCAAAAACCTGAAATATCATGGAGAGAAGCAAAACTTTAAGGACACTCTAAACACTGGGAAAGAACTGCCATTTTTTGTATTCCTGTCGCTTTTTTCCTTTTTTGTTTTCCCAACACTTTTACCTGATGTTTCCATCAAAGGGATATATGGGGGATTTAATTTTTCCTATGTTTAATTATACAGTAGAACCTCAGAGTTACAAACACCAGAGTTACTAACTAACTAGACAACCACACAACTCATCTGGAACTATGCACTCAGGCAGCAGCAGAGTCCAAAAAACAAAGCAAACACCGTACAGTATTGTGTTAAACGTAAACTATTAAATAAAGGGAAAACAGCATTTTTCTTCTGCATAGTAAAGTTTCAAAGCTGCATTTAATCAGGACAGCGGGTGGAGGGGAAGGGGGGTAACAGAAGCCTATATAAGAAAAAGACCCCCAAATCATTACTGTCCCTATAAAATCAGGACATCTGGTCACCCTAATCCTCCTAACACCCCTGTGAGGTAGGGAAGCATTATTATGCCCATTTTACAGACTGGGAACTGAAGCACAAAGAGACCAGATGATTTGCCCAGGGCACACAGGAAGTCCACAGCAGAGCAGGGAACAGGATTGAGACACCCAGGTTTAAAGTCAGTGCTCTAATGCTTAATTAGAAACTAAGATTCCAGATACTCTTTTCCTACGTTGCATAGAGCACAGCACAATTGGATCCCTTTTCCACATGCTCAACTCAATGTGTTCCATTAAAGGCAATTTTCCCATTCTTACAAATTCCGATCTCTACTAAACTGTAGAACTAGAAGTACTAAACTTCCATTTCAGCTGGTCTTTGTACAGAAATATAATGTAGTGCATGACAACAAAATTCATGATATCCAGGTAGCATCCAGTTGTTCTGCTAGAGTGAAAGGAAACCCAAATCCCAAGTCATATACAGGATTCTTTTACATGGTGTTTAACGAGAAGTCTAAGATGTTTTTATTTTAAGGAGTTTAGTGTCCGTGAAACATGCCAAACTGAAAGCCTATGAATCCTGTCCTCTACCCCTAGAACAGGTATAACACAGGCACTGCCATGCCAATGTGCCTCCACATCTAGAAGCATCATGTCCTCAGCAAGGAATAGATGGAAGAAGGTTAAGACCATCACTAAACTACATAATTTAAGTCAATCTAACTATCGTTGACATACAGTAATGACATCATTTGTGCATGTCTACACTTTGCTCCGTGTGTCAGTGGTGCACATCCTTATGAGGACCACTTCTAACGATTGTACTGTCAGGGTGGAGCACTGTGGGATGGCTCCTGAAAGCCAGTAATGGTTGACATAAGCGATGCAGCGCCTACACTGATGCTGCGTTGACCTAAAAACATCAACCTTGACTCTACGTCACTCATGGAGGTAGTGTTATTAAGTAGGTGTAGCGGGGCAGTTACATCGGCAGGAGCAAAATTTAAGCACAGACACTACCATAGTTAGGTTGACATAAGCTGCCTTGCAATAAGCTAACTCTGTAGTGCAGACAAAATCCAAGTCTCCATAACCATTTTAATCTGTGACCTCTTGAGATTATCAATAAGTGGGGCCAACTATAGAAATTCTGTGTTTACATCTGTTCATTCAGACTGGACTTAAATGAACAGACTTCACACAGGCTACCAGGCAGCCATTGTATGGAAAGACAAGGTTGGTGAGGTAATATCTTTGATTAGTCCTACTTCTGCTGGTGAGAGAGACATGCTTTTGAGCTATACAAAGCTCTTCTTCAGAGACTTGAAGAAGAGCACTGTTTAGCTTAAAAGCTTGTGTCTGTCACTGACAGAAATTGGTCCAATAAAAGATATTATTACCTCACCCACCTTGTCTCTCTAATATCCTATGACCAATATGGCCACAGCACTGCAATCATCATATGAAATGAATTCAGGTGCCTATAAACATAGGTTGGACTTTAACTAGCAGTTAAAAGCTTCTGATCCCATTACCAGCCTTTGAATAACCAGTACCACCAGCCAAATAGCTTTTTAAGTACAGTTCACGTTCAGCCTGTTTTCTAGCAGCAGCAGCAATGTCGACTTCAGGGGTACGATTCATGTCCTCCTATGCTGTTGATCTTCCCAGTTAAACTATGACTCCTATGTCAGAGTTGCTGGTAGGAGAGCTAAAAATGTAAAGCATTAGGGTTAGAACAGAAATTTATGACTAATCATAAAGCAGCTGATGCAATCCAGCATTTCAAGACTCCTGTATTTTATAATTATACCACAAATTTAAGGATCCTGAATAAAACCTGCAGCTTTTTTATGGAAAACAGCAGACTCAACTCAAATTACAGTGCCTAAAGGCAGTCCCTTTAAAACTCGCATAGCTCATGGAAAATGGGCTCTCTGATATATCTAGTGTTTATGGAAATACTCAACAGAAGCAAAGATTTTTAGAACTTAAAGCTGACCTCTCCAACTTTAAAAAGAAAAAAAAAGAAAAAAAACCCACCCCAACACTGGCATTTCCGAACAGACCCTCTTGTCTCAAGAATGCATCAACTGCAACTGGTCATTAAGGATACTGAATTTAGGCACTTAAACACTATATACTCAAACACTGCATACTCAGACAATATCAAAGGACCCTGGCACTAAGCAATGCAACAACATACCATAAAGGATTAGTCACCTCGGTGATTAACATTGAGGTGCTGTGTACTCAACTTTGTATCAATCAACAGCAATCCCAGAGGTACATTACAGTGCATGCGCCATAAAACCAATGTTTTTTCCTTCCTAGGGCATCAGGAATAGGTAAATATAAAGCAAAGGGACGAGAAACCAAACAATTCTGTCATGACACAGAGAAGCTCTTGTAAAGCAAAACAGCTCTGTTATTGTTCTCAAATAACCTCTCTCTTTTCCTACAAATCTCTCCTTAAATACATTTATCACAGAGCTTTTCTATTATGGCCCTTCTATAAATTCTCTAACACATTACATGTACAGGGTTGAATTGTTCTGTCTTGTGTCTTAACAAGACTAAGATCTTTAGGGCAAGGACCCTGTCAAACAGAAGCAGATGGTCAAGGTCATGGAAACTCATCTGAAGAGGTCATAAAACAAGAACCGTTTACCTAACAAACAATGAAAAAAGGAGGACATGACAAAAGTATGTAAAATTATGAAAGGGCTAGAAAAGGAAATTTGCGAGGCTCTGTTCTCATTGTCTCATAACTAGGCTTGGCAAAATTGATTTTTAGTTTTATAATAATTGACAGATATTGATTCTTATTTTTCCAATTTTCATCTATTCAAATGTTCACAGTTGCAGGAAACTATGGGGGAAAACAGAGAATGGAAGGTTGCACAAAAACTTAACGGCAGTAGACGCTGAGATCTAGAAAGTTAAAGCTTATAACTATTAAAACACAAAGGTCAACATCACAAGTCAAAAAATACAAACTCAGTTAAGTTCTCAAGCACCATTTTTCTTACTTTATCTGTAAATTGTGATTGTCAATAAAAATATTGCATTAATTTTTATGTGCATACAGACAAATTGATGTTTACCAATAATTACCAGTAAAAATCTAATCCTTCCAAGGCTACTCATAGCACAAAGGAACAATCAATTAAATTGAAAAGGTGAAGAATTGAAACCTGATAAAAGGAAATACTATTCTGCAAAACCTCTCTTTTTCCCCCCATATGTGTAGTTTAAGTAACTCTAGAACTCACTGCCACAGGAAGTTGTTGAGGCCAAGAGCTTAAGATTCAAAAGAGGACTGGATATGATAGGAATATCAAGAGTTATAATTAATCATAAATTTTGTGAAAGATATTAACCTCAGGCTTCAGAATTTAAGTCTTTCTCTAGCCATCAGAGAGCAGAATGAGACCTATTGTGAGGGCAGATTACTCCATCTGCCTACTGTCGGGTTCTTGCACCTGCCTCTAAGTCATCTTGTGGCCAGGATACTACGCTAGAGGGACTTGGATCTGGTCCAGTATGGTCATTCCTATGTTCAAGCTACAAAGTCTACCTCTTGGATCAATAGCAAGTCCTTCAGTACCATATCCTGGATGATTATGACTAGAGCTGAGCCGAAGAGTTTTTCCATCCCATGAAGATTCTGAGATTTCAATTTTTTTCCTGCTCCTCCTTGAAACAAAACAAACGTTTCTCCACAAAAAACAAGGCAAAACAGAGACCCACCTCAGAACAGCTAATGGCCTTGGTGGTTGGGGTACTTCTGTGGGATGTGGGAGACCAAGGGTCAAGTCCCCACTCTGCCATTCTTCTATATATCCCAGATGAGTCTCAATCTCCTATTGAAAATGTCCCACTTTATATATTTATTTATTTATACACATGGGAGTAGGATCTCGAACCCAGGTTTTCCACATCCCAGGTAAGTATCCCAACAGCTGGACTATTATCTATTATTCATTTTCTCACTCTTGGTTTGACCAGAAATTCCACTGTGGGCCTAAGAAACTTTTCCCAACAAAACATTTGTTGAAACTAGTACATTCCCACAAAAAGTTCTGGTTTTGATGAATTGGCAGTTTCTTAAGGAAAACTCTTCCCAACAAGCTCTAATTATGTCTTCTTCCACAAGGTCTTTAAAAGGTACAGTTTCTAAAAATCCAGTAAGATTTTTCTACCGCTCCAGCTACAAGATCACAGTTTTCTTTGAGAAAAAAAGTCTGATTACCTTAACAGTATGCAATTCAATTTTTTTAAAAAAGTTTTAATTTAGAGATCAAATCTAATTTAATCTCATATTAAAAGGAAAACTGACATTTTACTTCTTTATCCATGTTAGTGACATTACCTGAAATTTCAGGGAGGGGGAGGAACTAATTTAATTATCTCCTTTATGGAGGGTTTTTTTGTGTTTCAATGAGTTCAGCTGCTATTAAATCTGGACACTTTCACTTTTGCTTCTAGTCCCTTTCACTTTGTGACATGAATCAGACACAATGCTGATTATAAATAGCATAAAGGAATGTTTACAGCCAAACAAAAAACAATACCATTAGAGTTTTAAAACCCTGCCAAATGTTTATATTAATTAGACATCTTTTAAGCAAATCCTCAACTTTGGGGTTCCTGACAAAGGTTTTACTTTTGGCAATATTCATGTGTTAGCTCTGAAATACAACACAAGAGAAATGCCATTTAAACTTTGGGTACAATTTTTATACCCAATCCAGAACAGAGAGTCAGGAAAACTGGGTTTTGTTGCTCTGTTTCTCAGATTTCCTGAAAAACAGGGGAAGACACTTAACTTCTGTGTCTGTTTACCCATCTATACCACAGAGGCATTACCTATCGTGTGGGATGATTTTTGAAAGGTTTAGCAGGCAGATATAAATGCTCTGAGATCCTCACTTGGGAGGCCAATAGAACTAAACATATTTAGTTGTGTGTTTACTTGTCATTTGTATGACATTATTTTTGAAAAATAAGTGCACCACATAGTACCTTCAAAAGCACTTTCCAGACATCTTAAAACTTAAGATTTGATGGATGACAACATTTAAATACAGATTATCCCACTCTCATCGATACCTCCCATTCAACTCCATCCAACTAGGAAAAATTCCCATCAAAATTCATACAGCTATCACCGTATCCTCCTTCCAATCCCTCCATAAGACTCATCTCTGCTGTGATGCCTAGACACCATTACCATCAGAAAACAGCTAAGCAGTGGATAAGCCAGGTACACTGCCTATTTTGTAATTCACGCACCTGCTTTAACGTTGCTTGTTCTCTATCACCCAATTTGTCTATACCATCCACCTGCTATGTCTTGTTACAAACCTAGATTGTGAGCTCGCTGGGGCACAGATTGCTATTTAGGAGCTTGGTCCGGGCCCGCTAACCCAATTGCTCTAATAACTATAAACATTTTAAAAGTGGACATCAGCATCTAGGTATCCTTCATCAATTCACAGCTGAAAAACAGAGGGAGACACTACTTTTCTCACCCTTACAGTGCAGCCTCCTTTAGCTGAAGTGCCTCAAGGACATTAAGAGCCTTCTGCTAAGCAAAGTAATGAAAACCTATGACTAGGAAAGCGACTCACACTGGGTGAAGCAGGACTGTGACTCAGGAAAAGGAAGTTTCACTTGACTACACTCAACTGCATCAGCACTGGGAGAGTCCAACAGGTCAACAAGGTGAGTCCCTGCCTGCAGTCCACCCTGGAAGAGCATGGCAGAGAAAATGGCAACAGGCTTGAAAACAAAGTAGTGGACCATGGAGAAGGGTTGCCCCTCCCCCCGCCCTCCAAGCCATACAGTTGGAAAATGTGGTAGCCACTGAGAGCCAAAGATGTGCCTTCCACAGGGAAGGAAGAAATAAATCCCTCAGTTCCCCAGGAGAGGAACATCAGACCCCTCACTGTCTGCCAAGAGGGGAAATCAGTCCCCAGTCATTATGCGGGGAGAGAAATAGGAGGTGTGTACAATTCATGCTCCCTACTAAACGCGTGAGGGGGGCTGCATTTGGTATAGATAGGTATGTATAGTAAGGAAAAATAAAATAGACTTCCCACAAAGTATAGGGAGCAGGGGAGAACCTGAGCTGAATGGGAGGGCTAACAAAACCCTGTTCATGAAGGGGTCAGCATACAGGGGAGTAAGAGAAGTCTGGCACTCTAGATACAGGAGAGATGTGGGGTGCATGAGAAGAGTTAGGGGGGAGGGAACAGAGGCTCTCCACTGAGGATCAGGGCCTGCTAGGGAGTGGCACAAAGGCTCCCAGCTCAGGATCTCGGGGGTGGGGGAAACAGAGGGTCCCGCTCAAGATGGGAGGGGGAGGAAGACAAGCTGGGGAGGACAGATCAGAGGAGGGATGAAGGCGGGTAGGGAAAACAGAGGTTCCTCGCTTAGGATGAGGGGGAGACGAAGATGAGTTGGGGGGGGGGGTTGAGGGTACTCGCTCAGGATCGGGGGAGGGTAAGGAAAGCGAGCTGGGGAGGGACAGAGAGGCTCCCCACTCAGGATCGGTCAGGGGGGAGACTAAAGCGGGCGG
>ML677491.1:2385018-2442568 GCA_007922305.1 Dermatemys mawii | reverse complement strand
CTGCGTGGGGAGAGCTGGGTCCAGGGGACCGGTAACTTGGGGAGGGAGGGAAGGTTCGCGGTCAGGGCTCGGGTGGGAGGGAGGGAAAGGGCAGGGCCTAGGTCAGTGCCACGGGGAGGGCCGGGTCAGTGCCGCCGAGGGTGCAGGGACCGGGCGCCCCGGACAGGAGAAGCGGGGGGCCGAGGTGGGTGTCGGCCCCAGGGAAAGGGGAGTAGGCGCCCGGGGAAGGAAGCGATGGCGGTGGGGCGGGCTGAGGGGCCGGGGCGGGCAGGAGTAGGTTCCCCCCACCCCCGGGCCGGTGGAGGCTCGAGGGGAGAGTAGGTAGGTAATGGGGGAAGCAGGTACCGGGGACGAGCGGGCGCTAATCGACCCCGGGGCTCAGGCCTGGTAACACGGGGAGTCGGGGCGTGGAGGAACCGAGGGGATGAGCCAATTCCGTCCCGGCTGGCCAGCCTCCTGCCGCTCGCTCGGGTGCCGCCCAGGCTTGGGCCCTGGGTCCCCTGGCACCTGCTCTCCACCCCGGGGGAGAGGCTGGCAGCTGGCTAGCCTGCTGCGGGGAGCCGGGTTTGCCCTTCCTTGCTGACTGTACGGCTGGGGGCCTCCTGCTCAGAGACGTGGGGCCCCGTAGTGTCGGCTGGCTGGGGTGTCGGGGCGGTTCCCCGGGGAGCAGTGCCGGGGGCGGGTCCCCCCATCCCCGCGGGTTCCCGAGCCGGGCCCCGGCTGCTGCCCGTGTTTTGGTTCGATCGTTCGAGCCCTGTAACCGACTCGCACTCCGGGGCCTGGGGCGGAGGGAGCCGGGCGCTGCTGCTGCTGCTCCTGTGGAGGAAACTCACTAGTCTGGGTCCTGATAAACCCACTCATCCACCCCTCCTCTCCAGTCACTGGCAAGCTAATAGTGCCAGATGCTCCGGAGTGATTGTAAACGGAGTGGGAGGCGGTGCTTTGGAGCTCAGGTTACTACCCAGGTCGGTACTGAACCTAAAAAGCCGCTCCTCCTCTGTGTTTGAATAGGGAAGCTATTTGCTGGAACACTTCACCCCACCCCTTCCCCCAGCAGTCTGGGTTTGATAGATTTCCGTCGAAACTGACATTAAACCTGTCACTACACTATCTTAACCGGGGATACTTCCAGCTCTTCGAAAGTGCTTTGGGATCTCCTGTGGCTCATGGGCATCTTTTAAATTTCAGCAGCATCACACTGTGTTCAGAATTGGTGTACAACATCCATGCAGTAGTAGTTCCTGGCAAATATTAAGAATTTTTAAATAAACATGGCTGAAGTTTATGCTGGGATGGGTTTAACCCTCTTGTATAATATTCTAGGGCAGGTTACAAGGTTTCATTTGTTCATTGATAACTTCCTCTTTAATACAGAACCATAAATGATTTAAAATACACTGTGACTGCAGCTTTGAATTTTGATTGTCATTCACAGTATGGCTGGGATCACTCAGCTCACAAAAGGAAAAGACTCCCCCCTGTAAAAAAGTCTCTGGTCTACTACCTGAAAGGCAGAGAGGTTCGGCTGCAGAATGAATCCAGCTACCACCGTTTGTTGCATGGATATGCAGCACAGCAACTTCCCAGTCTCCTGAAAGAGAGAGAATTTCATCTTGGGACCCTTAATAAAGTTTTTGCGTCTCAATGGTTGAACCACCGACAAGTGGTGTGTGGGACAAAATGCAACACAGTAAGTGTGACTTGTTATTTCCTTTGATAATTACAGCTACTATTTTTATGCCTGGCCTACCTGTAGATCCAGCCTCTCTTCTTTCCATCAGAGGAGTTAACTACTTTTATTGTTGGAAAAATGATGGCACAGTTGAGTCTTGTATTTTGTCATGAGGATGGCAAGATTTGATCATTATTAGCTTTTATGGAAGGTAGCTTTCGAGGTGTCGGCTGGTTTAGTGTAACTAAGGTTAATAATAAAATAAGGCTCCCTTTCTCATTACTCATTCTTGTACATGTTGCTCTCTGCATACCATAGACTGTAAGTGCTTTTAAAGGGGCACTGTGAAGATAAAAATCATATACCTAAATGCAAACTTTTCTGGTCATAAACTGGTAAACTCAATTTTAAATATCCTTTTTTTTTTTTCCATTTTGGTTTACTTTTGAAACTTCATTCCATTTGGGCATGTGGACTAGATTAATTTAATTTAACTTCACCAGAAACATTCATTTTTAGGTTCTTAGTGCTGCAGTGTTTGGATTTCAAACACTGCAGAGAATATTAAAATGAAATGTTTTAAGTAAATAAAACAAACATTTATATTTCTGTTGGATGAAATCCTGGCTCCATTGAAGTCATTGTAAAAGTTCATTGACTAAATTGGGGCCAGGATTGTACGCATCAAGCCGCATGAAGCTTCATGGAGAAATAAATGTTGGCCTTCTGCTAAGATGAGGGGACTCACTAAAAGAGTGTGCTAAAGCAAACTGACACAGTACCAAGTCACCTAGACTGCGTGGTATATAAGAAGATGATTTACCTTAAATATTTTGCAAAATGTGGGGAAATTGCATTTAGCTGTAATAAATTGGTAGAAATGGTATTTTCTCATTTAAATATAACTGCTATTGTAGTGATGGCTAGAACGAAAATGGCTGAGAACTTGGCATGTAATAGCACGTAATGAGAACTAGTGCCTATCTATTGAAATTAAAATAGCTACATCAATTAAATAATTCCTGAGCAGAGCCTAACAATGCCTTGTCCTCTCTCCATTTCTGCTGGGACAGTTTACATGAGGGAGAGTTAGTAAAACACAACAAATGCTTACAAAATCTTTTTGTCCGTGCATAAGAATTGTCTTACAGAGCTGCAGCGGTTTTTGCTTCATTCTGCACTTTTTATTTGTACATTACAAAGGTACAAATGGGCTGCTGCCTTGTTAATACAGTCTTGTGGAAAACTGTTGCTAAAGCTGAGGAGTGAAAGTGGGAAACAAACATTGCTACTATTCCCTCTCATCAGAAAGGTGTAAAGGCAACAGCCTAATGGGAGCTATTTAAATGTCAGTAAGAAGCACGGGCAATATCCTTCATAAAAGAGAAAAAGCAAAAGGTGGAAGGCAACATTGATTCTTCATAACTGTGAAACCTTAAGGAAATGCAAAAATGAAGGTTCTTATAGCCATTCTAGCTTGACTACTTTATGGTACATATGGGGTTCAAAAGGGAGCTAGATAGATTCATGGAAGATAGCCATTGATTGACCTATTAGCCAGGATGGGCAGGAACGGTGTGCCCAGCCTATTTGCCAGAAGCTGGGATCTGGTGACAGAGCATGGATCAGTTGATGATCACCTGTCTGTTCATTCCCTTTGGGGCACCTGCCATTGGCCACTGTCGGAGAACAGAAGCAACAAAAGTCCTCTGGCACATTAAAGACTAACAAAAGTTAGACTAGCATAAGCTTTTGTGGGCTAATACCCGCTTTGTCGGATGCATCAGAGGACAGGATACTGGGCTTGATGGACCTTTGGTCTGACCCAATATGGCCGTCCTTATGTTCTTATTTAATAGGGTTTTAAACCACACATTCAATTAGAAAATCAGGGCTAGAAAATCTTCCATGTGCTGTAGTCATATGCACTAACAATAGGAAAGTTAACTGATTCCCACAAAGGGATAAATTGTACTATATTGGATGTAAATCTGGAGTAATTCATTTAGCTTCAGTTGAGTTGCGTGTAGTTTACACTAATGTAAAGGATATAGTTCATAATATTTACTTTAATGAAAACTTTAACATCACATCAACAGTTTTTTGCATTTGTTATATAAGCTGCCATTGGCTCTATCATAACAAAAATTAAAATTACATTTTCATCATAAAATGAAAATGTATTGACACAATGTTAGCTGTGGCTTTTTCTGACAAATCTATAGTGCATATGGTTGGTCACCTCATAAGCAATGTTGTAAGGAACATGGACTACTGTATCAGTTGCTACAGCTTCTATCAAATACACTATATAGAAATAACTTCTTGTCTGAGTCTTGGATTCTTAATTTTTTCCTATAAATATCCCTGTGCATATTCTTGCATATCATTGTCCTTATGTATCATGGATTTCACAACTGCTGAATTTTATTTAAAACTTGTCTGCATAGTGGCATCCATATGCATTAATATTCCAAAGAGGATGGAGCTCGGCTGTTCTCAGTGGTGGCAGATGACAGAACAAGAAGCAATGGTCTCAAATTGCAGTGGTGGTCTCAGTTGAATATTAGGAAATTTGGATATTTCAGTAGGAGGGTGGTGAAGCACTGGAATGGGTTACTAGGGAGTTGGTGGAATCTCCTTCCTTAGAGTTTTTAAGGCCTGGCTTGGCGAAGCCTTGACTGGGATGATTTAGTTGGGGTTGGTCCCACTTTGAGCAGGCAGTTAGACTAGATACCTCCTGAGGTCCCTTCCAACCCTGATATTCTGTGTTTTTCTTCAAATTCTGTTTTGGCATTTCTCATCAGAGAGATGACAGGGTGTCAAAACTGAGGCCCATTGGTAGACTTTCTTCCCTCCGCATCCTTAGCAACCTGTTTAAAAATATTAACTGTCTTGACTGCCTCTTGGAATGAAAAACAATAGAAGAGGCACATGAGAAACTGACAAACTGAGCTTCAGTGAGGAGCAAATAGAACAATAACACTCTTTCATCATTAACAGGCATCACCCCAACCTGAAAACAGTTCGTAATTAAAATTGCTGAGTGTTTTAGGGACACTGTCTTGATGTAATGTGACATTTGGTCTCCCGTACTAAGGGCTTGAGTTCAAGTTTGCAAGCAGGCTTGTACCCTGCTGTCGTCATTTCTATCTAGGTTCTTATTATGCCCATCACGTGGCATAGAACTGATGGCAGCCTCTTTCTGCCTTTTTGTTAGCTTCTCAAACAAATGGGCCTGTTCTACACTGCCCCTTATGTTCTCCAGAAAATGATCCATAAGGCCACTGTCTTTATATCTATCCTTTAAGAAGCACCAGTACTGTGACACTGATAAGTGGGTTTAATGCTGTAGGTACTGAGATTGATGCTTATTCCAATCTCTTTTGTGAGGGAGTCCTACTAGTTTGAGAACTTGAACTTTTCATAAAGAAGTATTACATGTTTAAAGAGTGAAGGCTAATATATAATCTTACTGTAAACAACTTTCCATTCTGGTTTGACAAACTTACTGTCAACTCTCTTGTGACCTTACTTTTCAGCAAGTCAGTCCTGGTCAACAACAAACTCAAATGCTGACATATAAAACTAAACTGTATTTTGGTTCTTTACGGATGTAGCAATGTTCCTTCCTGCAAGAGTTTGAGAGAATTGCTGTGCAAAATGAGTACAATAACTCCTCACTTAGTCATCCTGGTTAACGTTTTTGTTGTTGTTAAGTTACTGATCAATCAGAGCACATGCTCGTTTAAAGTTGCACAATGTTCCTTTATAACATTGTTTGGCAGCTGCCTCCTTTGTCCACTGCATGGAGAAAGAGCAGCTCGTTGGAGCTAGCTGGTGGGGGCTTGGATCCAGGGTGGACCAGCAGCCCCCCTTCAACTTCCTTAAGTTCCCTGTGCAGCAGCTCCCTAGCAGGCTATCAGTTGCCAGGCAGTTCAGCTGTCCCTCCCTCCACTGCCATCTGCTGTTTCTGGGAGCCTCCTGCTTGTTGTGCAGGAATGGGTGGGGGGCTAATGTCAGGTATCCCCCTCCCCCCGCTCCTGTACTGTACATTATCTCCACAGAGCAGGGGGAGACATGACAGAGCTCAGAATGAAGGGAGCTTGCTGGCAGCAGCTACTGTTTCAACTTGCTGATCTACTTAAAAAGGCAGTGTACCTAGAGTGGGGTCACTGTATGTAAGGGGGCAGTGCGTGTCTGTCTGTCTCTCTCACATGCTCTTGCTTGCGCTCTCCCACTCACTCACTCACACTGTCTCTCTCTGACTGACTCTGCCATGCTGTCTCCCCTCCCTCCATTTGTGCTGCCTTGTAGAGTGTCAGGCTACATTAAGAACATGTTAACCCTGGAGGGCTCAGCAGAGTGCTAGTTCATCATTTAGCAGTAAGGCATTCACTGGGAAATATCCCATCTTCTGACTTCACCACTGTAACCAAGCTTCGCAGTCATCATTGCTGTGTACAGTATTGTTTGTTTAAAACTTACTGTGTGTGTGTATATAGTCCTTTGTCTGGTGGGGAAAAAAATTTCCCTGGAACCTAACCGCCCCCCCATTTACATTAATTCTTATGAGAAATTGGATTCTCTGAACAGCGTTTCGCTTAGTCACATTTTTTTAGGAACGTAACTACAATGTTAAATGAGAAGTTACTGGACAACGTGCATATTTGTCGCATAAGGAAAGATGCTTTCAGTCAGTGTTCACGCATAAACCTGGTACTGTATAAAGTTTGTGCCCACTAATAGCGTTTATAGAAAGTACACTGACTAGAGGGTCACACATCTTAATGTGTTTATAGTTCAGCCTGCATAAGCAATGAGAGGAGCATATTAATATCTTGCCTATGGTGTGTACACAGCAGCAGTATACCGGAGATAGTCTTCAGCACTAAATGAGCTCTCTGCGGTTTGTGGTCAGTGCAAATCAGACTTCCCCATTTTTCAGTTTTCATCAAAATCAATAGTTTTGCTTATCGATACGTAGAGAATTCCCTGGAATTTTGGAATTTATCAGATGGTGTTATCTGAATATATCGTGTTACAGACAGAGAAATGCCATTGAGTTGACTGTAGCCTTTGCTTTGCCCAGCCAAACACTTTTGATTACAAAAGACAAAATGGGGCATGCAAGTCATGTGGCTATATGTAATGTACTGATGAGTGTCTTTCCTCCTTGCTGTCTCTGAGAGGCTGGTAAAGAACCCAAATGGAACTGACAGAAGAACTCGCAAAGTGATTTAAGTACTTTATTAAGAGAGGAAGGATGGATTGTGTGGTAAAAGCACTGGCCTGTGTCTCTGGAGATTTGGGTTCAACTTCTGTCTCTGCCAAAGGCTTAATTGTGTGACCTTCTAGTGGCTAGAGGCGAATGCATTGGACACCGCTGGTCTAGTTTGATTGTAAACTCTGAGGCAGGAACTGTCTCCCAAGTGCATGTAGATCACCTAGTACAATGGGGCCTTGAATGCTGCTGGGACTTGTAGGTGCTACTGTAATACAAATTCTAAAGAACACACACAGTAATCGAATGTAGAATGGGCTGGGTCAAATGTAGCCATAGCTAGAGCACTGAAAATCTGCATATATCCACGGACCATGCTTGTGGATCGTGGATCGAATGTGGACAGAAATTTTGTATCCATGATGGATTTTAACCATAGTATCCATAAGCTAAAGAGGTATGGCTGTCACAACTGGAAGTCCCAGCATTCCTTGACCTAGGCATTCTCTTCTTGATCCTTCAGCAGCATAGACATCACAGCCTGTATCTCTGATTCAGAGATGAGGAATCAGAAGCTAGAGATGGGAAAGATCTGTTGGGTCATCCAGTCTGTTCTTGAGCTAGTGCAAGATTGTTCCTCTCTGGACAGCTTGAGTCTGCTCCACTAGATACAAATTAGGTGTGATCCTCTGGTTCCTGGTAGTTATCAAAGCATTCTTTTGTCTGGTTGAAGCTTGGATGCCATGTTACTGCATACTGACAATTAATACAAATCACTCTTTGTTGCTAGTTAATAAGTTTTTATGAAATAAATTAAAGAATAAAGAAACAAATCTACATAACTAACCATTCAAGTATAGGCAGCTATCCAGTGCTTTGCATGTCAGCATAAACTTGCCCCATGAGTTGTGGTTTTTGAGCCCCAGACCAGGATGAAAGTTCCTCCCAAAGGTGAGTTATTGAGGGAGGGGTTCTCATTCTCATTTGAGAGGTGAGAAGGGAAAACCACTAGGGTTATAGTGTAGCCATTCCAGAACTTTCTTAACCATCATAGACACCAGACTGCTACAGACACTTGGAAGAGCATTTGCATCCATACTTTTATTTTCAGTCACACTGGTGTCCTGGGTTGGTTTGGGACTATTTAGCAAATGGTGGTGAATGGGGCATTTCTCACTTAAGGTTTAGATGCCATAACTTGCTGGGTTTAAAAAAAAACCTATTGAATTTAAAGCATCCAAATATTTCACACTTCTGAATGCATGAATCGATAACAGGATCATGGTTTCTGTCTTCCTGCTTCTTGCACTATGGGACGGCAGGGCATCTGTCTTACTGGCTGTGTTAAAGCCAGTTCAATAGACATGTCAGTGGCTGCATTTAGCCTCCTGTTAGTCACTTCCAGTCCTACACTTCTTTGATTCTTAATAGATCATGAGCAAATGTGAAACCAGAAAGACCAGTAGGCAGTCGATAGTGCAAATTGAAAATCGGCCACCACTTCCCCTTTTTCATGCCTGCTCCCCCACGATGGTCTTGGTAACCATGCTAAACTCAAGCTATTGTGGTTATTTTATTCTTTGCCTTAATTATTTTTAGATCATCCAAAAATGTGTTAGGCAGCTCATGGAAACAGTCCCTGACACTAAGAGCTTACAGTCTACAGTTTAGGTCGAAACCCTTAACACAGCTAGATATCTTTGTTATAACTGCAGTGGAATTTAAGAAAACATTGACATGTAGTAGAAGTAAGGGATTTCATCTGCAATGTGTTGGGGAGGGAGAAAGAGAGCCAGAAACATAGAACAGGCTGGCACAGAAGAAGGGTAGAGTACTGTCACAGGCTCATAGCATGAGCAACAAATTGAAACTGAAAACATGTCAATTTGGCTGCTTGCTGTAGGTGAATGCTATTAAGCATAGAAGACAAAAAAAAAATTAAAGCAGAAGAATTAGGTGTCCATGAACCTTGACGTTGTTTCTCCAAGTCCCCTCTTATATGTGTGTCTAGTTTCCCAACCCTCTTGTAGATATTTTGTGGGGCCCTAATGGTTTTGCATTAGTGTCAGTTTTTTAGATTTTTCACCTACAGTGTCAAATGCCTGCCCTGGGCGCCCGATGCAGCTTGTATGATATATTGATGTGAATGCATGTGGCATATTCAGATTCTACAGAATCAAAGGTTTTATTTTTTTAAAGATGTTTCTAACAAACATAGTTGTGAAAAAAACCTTCCAGACATTAACCAGGTGTAACTAATGCAATGCTGTTTTCCTGAGTCTGCAGGCATTGTGACTGAATTAATCTGTGTGGAGTGAACTGCCCTGTCTCTCATTAATCTCACTAGAGTGCTTGCCTCAAAGCCGAGTGATGGCACTTGCACATGGTTGCACTACTTATTTAATTGCTGATGGGTGAAATAAAGAAGAGGGTGGGAACTGAAGTGGGTCTTCGCCCGTGAAAACTTATGCTCTAAAACATCTGTTAGTCTATAAGGTGCTACAAGACTTTGTCGCTTTTGCTGGAAGAAAGCAGGACATGAATGAGAGAGTCAATGCTTTGGGTGAAGGGAAGAAATAGTCATAATCCTAGGGACAGTGGTGATGAATGTGACTATAAATACTGAACAAGTTGCGATGTTCAGATATTCTGTTAAGGCTGTATTATACTCTGATTTCTGTGCAAAACTCCCATTGGTAACAGTCAGAACTCCATTGTGGATTGAAAGTAGGATGCAGTCCTAGACTCCCCTATCATAAATAAAAATGGACTTCATCCCTCTCCAGAGAATGAGTTGAACTTCTCTGGCTTACACGGATGTGTGTGATGACAACTGTAAGAACTTAGAAGAAGAACTTAAGAACGGCATACTGGGTCAGACCAAAGGTCAAGCCCAGTATTCTGTCCTCGGACAATGGCAGGTGCCCCAAAGGGAATGAACAGACAGGTTATCATCATCAAATGATCCACACCCTGTACCCTAATCCCAGCTTCTGGCAAACAGAGCCTAGGGACACCATTCCTGCCCATCCTGGCTAATCGCCATTGATGGACCTATCTTCCAAGAATCTATCAAGCTCCCTTTTGAACCCCCTTACAGTACTGGCCTTCACAACACCCTCTGGCAAGAAGTTCCAGAGGTTAACAGTGTGTTATGTGAAAAAATACTTCCTTGTATTTGTGTTAAACCTACTACCTATTAATTTCTTTTGGTGGTCCCTTGTTTATGTATTATGAGAAGGAGTAAATAATACTTTACTTTCTCTATACCACTCATGATTATATAGACCTCTGTCATATTCTCTCCCTCCTGCCCCCACCCTTAGTCGCCTCTTTTCCAAGCTGAAAAATCTGTTTTATTAATCTCTCCTTATATGGAAGCCATTCTGTACCTTGAATAATTTTTGTTGCCCTTTTCTGAACCTTTTCCAATTCCAATATATATTTTTTTAAGATGGGGCAAAAACATCTGCATGCATTATTCAGTGTGTGGACATAGCATGGATTTAAATAGAGGCAATGTGATATTTTCTGTCTTATTATCTATCCTTTCTTGATTATTCCCAACATTCTGTTCACTTTCTTGACTGCTGCTGCACACTGAATGTTTTCAGAGAACTATCCACAATGACTCCAAGATCTCTTCCTTGAATGGTAACAGCTAATTTAGACCACATCATTGTATATGTATAATTGGGATTGTTTTCCAATGTGCATTACTTTGCATTTATTAATATTGAATTTCATCTGCCATTTTGTTGCCCCGTCACCCAGTTTTGTGAGATCCTTTTGTAGCTCTTCGCAGTCTGCTTGGGACTTAACTATCTTGAGTTGTTTTGTATCATCTGCAAATTTTGCCACCTCACTGTTCACCTCTTTTTTTTCAGATTGTTTATGAATATGTTAAATAGGACTGAGCCCAGTACAGATCCCTGGGCAACACCACTGTTTACCTCTCTCCATTCTGAAAACTGACCATTTATTCCTACTCTTTGTTTCCTATCTTTTAACCAGTTACCAGTTCATGAGAGGACCCTCCCTCTTATCCCATGACTGCTTATTTTGATTGAGCCTTTAGTGAGGGACCTTGTCAAAGGCTTTCTGAAAATCTAAATATACTGTATCCACTGGATCTCCTATGTCCACATGCTTGTTGACCCCCCTCAAAGAATTCTTCTAGACTGAGGCATGAATTCCCTTTACAAAAACCGTGCTGGGACTATTTCCCAACAAATTATGTTCGTCCATGTGTCTCACAATTTTGTTCTTTACGATAGTTTCAGCCAGTTTGCCCAGTACTGAAGTGAAGCTTACTGGTCTGTAGTTGCCAGGGTCTCCTCTGGAGCCCTTTTTAAAAATTGGTGTCACATTAGCAGTTTACAATTATAAGATCTACAATTATATTAAATGTTTTGGGTTTAACTCCATGTTTATCATTTGATGCTTATTAGGGAATGGAAAAGAATTACTAGTTTTCTAAGGCAACTGACAAACAAATGATATGTAAATATAAACTGCATTCTAAGCTCCAGAAACTGTTGTGCTGACTCCATTATAGAAGTGTCTTGCAAAGTGATAATTTCAGAACATTTTCCCTGTTATCTTCCCATTTCATTAATTCAGCTTCTTAAAAGCTTTTGATACTAAGGGTATATTAAAAGAAATGCTACAAGTGAGATTAAAAAGAACAGTTAACTTGAGCTTGCAAGGCTCAGGCTAAGGAGCTGTTGAATTGCAGTGTAGATGTTCGGGCAGGCTGCAGCCCAAAACCTGAAAATCTACTCTGCAGTTCAACAGCCCTTTAGCCGAAGCCAGCTGGCGCATGGGCCAGGTGCGGGTGTCTAATCACAGATTGTAGACATATGCTAAGTGTCCTATGTTTAGATATAAAGAAATAGTCAACTTAACACTTGAGTGTTGGATTTCTGTTCTTACAGGTAACACTTAAGTTACCTTCAAATCCATTGTTTAAAAAATTAACTCTGTCCCTTTTAATCACACTGTAGCATTTTTTTGAACATACATTTTCGTGGCTTAGCTTTTAATTTAAGCACCATTATGAGAACCAACAATGTCATAACTCTAATCAGGAGTGGATCAAGTGACCTGCCATTTTGTTTCTCTTCAAACTTATGATGTGAATTTGGTTCAATGGCTCTGTCTCTACAACTTCATGTACATCTGTCTTTCAGCTGTTTGTGGTAGATGTCCAGACTGGTCAAATTACGAAGATTCCTATTCTGAAAGACCGAGAACCTGATATGGTAAACCAGCAAGGCTGTGGTATTCATGCAATTGAGCTGAACCCTTCCAGGACGCTCTTGGCTACAGGAGGAGACAATCCAAACAGCCTTGCGATTTATCGTCTGCCTACACTTGATCCTGTCTGTGTGGGAGATGTAAGTTAACATATTTGGGCAAGGTACAGAGTCACTCACTAGGTTGGGGTGGGCAAACTAGGGCTCGTGGGACAGATCTGGCCCCTCAGGGCTTTGGATCCGGCCCACAAGGTTGCCACCCCTGTGGCGCCGTGGTGCTCCTGGAAGCAGCTGGCACCACCTCCTTGCGGCCTCTAAGGAATTGGGAGAAGAGGGCAGAGGGCTCCGCGCGCTGCCCTTATCTATGGATTCCGCACCGAAAGCTCCCATTGGCCACAGTTCCCTGTTCCTGGCCAATGGGAGCTTTGGGGAGGTACCCGCAGGTGAGGGCAGCGCACAGAGCCTGCTGACCCCTGTCTCTTCCAGGGGCTGCAGGGACGTGGTGCTGGCTACTTCTTGGAGTGGCGTGAGGCCGGGGTAGGTAGAGAGCCTGCCTGTGTGGCTCTGCTGCCACCCCGAAGCTGCTCCAGGTAAGTGGTGCTGGGCCGGAGCCCGCACTTTGAATTCCTCCTGCACCCCAACTCCCTGCCCTGAGCCCCCAGCCACACCCTGCACCCCTCCTCCACCCCAACCCCTTGACCTGAGCCCCTTCCTGCACACCATGTCCCCTTCCACACCTCAACTCCCTGCCCCAGTCCTACATTCATGGCCCTGTATGCAATTTCCCCACCCAGATGTGGCCCTCAGGCCAAAAAGTTTGCCCACCCCTGCAGTAGGTATTACACTGAAGTGTCCAAGGTCAGAAATCTCACTTCATGCAGAATTGAAGGATCAGGGTGAATGCACTGGAGCTATGAACAGGCAAATGGTGCAAGGGATGAGTCAGCTGTACTGATCCTGAGGTTTTGATTCTGTCCTTTATAAACAATCTTCTCGCAAAGGCTTCACTGTAGAAAGAGCTTTGCAAGCCACAGACCCATTTTGGAGACTACAAGGGTTACCCTTCAGTTAGAAATTAGCAACATCCTAAGTTGCTAATGGAAACCTGAAATTTCACATGGAAAACTGAAGCATAAACCAGGCTGTTTAGCATAAAAACTGTATTGTGAGATAATGGTGGAGGGGGTCAATGAGTTCTTCCCTAAGCCAGTGTGACTTGCAACATGGACTCAGAGGACAGAATTGGACTTAGTGGATTAGTCCTAGCTCTGTAGCTCTTGCCTGCATATGATGTAAACTGTACCATGCTCCACTTAAAAAAACAAAGCTAAAGGGAGTGTCTTCCTGAAAGCTTGGTTCTTTGGCAGGACCTTCATATGAGTGTCAATGAGTCACAGCTGCTGAGGTCAGATTGTCTGTGGCAGCTGTTTTATTGTGATAACCAACTGCAGAGTAGCCTGACTCCTAAGGTTTATAGGACATCACTTGCTATTCAGTTGCATAGTACTGTGACTCAACCTTTCCTATGCAGAATTACCCCCACTGACATCAGAAAAAATCATCAGGCCCACAGTTCTCCGTGAACAGACTAGTGGCATCCCTTGAGTTACCTAGTTTTACTATATGGGTAATTATTGTGTATGGAATACCCATATTTCCAGCCTGATCTATTTTTCCACAGCTGCAGTGTCATGGGTTGTAAATACATAACTCTCTTTAATAGCTTCTTAATATAAAATTTAAAATACAATTGATTTCATCAATAGTCATGATGTGTGTATGAGAAAATACACAGGAAATGTGATTGCTTTTCAACAGTAAGGGATGCACCTATCTAAACGCAACATCTGATTCTTCAGACTTAAATTTTGGAACTGAATGAAGTTTAATCTTCATCATGAGGCTTCTTTACTCACCACTGAAGTTAAAGGGCCACTGTCTATTTGAAATCCATTTCAAAAAGTAAGTTAAAAGTAGTTTCAGGTAATACACTCAAATTTGCAAGTTTTGTGGCATTGCCATCGCCATTGTCTATTATTTTTTTTTAAATAGGCCTTTCCTTTTGTTGCTGTACAAAAAGCCAAACTCCCTGTTCAAGGTAAACTGTACAACTAGCTGCACATTTGCTAGCAGTTAGTATGTAAATATACACACTGATACATCTGACAGGGTGACTTGTCCTTTTTTCTCTTCAGGATGGACACAAAGACTGGATATTTTCTATTGCCTGGATCAGTGATACTATGGCTGTTTCTGGTAAGTTTATCTTCACTTAAGCCTTTTAGAGAGTGGTTGTTTAATGTCTGTCCTGAGGAACGACTGCAAAGTGCTACTGTGTAAGTACATGTTGTCTGATGGGGTGATCAGAGTATCAGGAAGATGTATTTGATGGAGGAACAATGCAGCACAATTTTTTTCATGCTGCTTCTAATTTAAACCCTCTGAAACAAAGACACAATCTATACTTGAAATATAATCATGGTAGCACAAAGCTATCTGATAGCAAGGAGCATCCTTTTTCTAATCCTTTTTGTTTGTAGTGTGGATAGTACAACATGGCTATAGAACCATTGTATTGTCCACACTACCACAAAAAGCCTTATTAGAACATGGGCACCTCTAACCATGACAGCCCTGAATTTTCATGATTCAACCTGAACTGTAGTTGGAGCCTAAATGGTATAATGTGTAATTGCATGTGGATGGTGTGTCAACCAGGTCTGCATCTAAACTCTTTAGACAGCAAAAGTCTTTACATGCAATGAAATCATTAAATCATGCTTTAAAAATAACCCCCAAACCCCACATCCATATGGTTATACTGAGTGCCTTTAAATCCCACTAACCTAGTTCTGAGTGTGCATCGGGAAGAGAATGTATCCCACTAGGGAAAGTGTCTGCATATCCAGGCTTACTGTAGAAGTTTGTCACTAGAAAACTGAATAAAGTAAAGCAAATCTTGATTGTGGAGGTGGAAAGACTCCAGGAACATGTTTTCTTCAACACTGAACAATGAGGTGCAGTATTAGATTCCACTCCTTTAGTCGATAAGTTTTAATACCGTTTAATAAATCTTGTAGTCATTCATTCATACCATTCCTCTGTATGTAGAGAGGGAGACTTGGGCTTGACTGAGGGTGCAGCTCCGCCCAAAACCACTTGCAGTCTTAGTGGTGCTTTTTAAAGCTGCTTATTTTCAATCCTGGGTCAACTCTGAATGGCATTGGTCTTGCAGGGAGACTGGTCCTGCTTTCACACTTCTTTCTAGCTGATTACAGCTTTCCTTTACTATTGGCCTCAGCCTTCAAAGAGTCTAGATTGGAGAAGAGGGGGCAGAGGAGAGGAGAGTGTCCACACAGCGGGAAGTGTCTCAAGAAAAGCAAGCTAGTAAAATTGGAGAAAAGAACAGATGTTACTGAGAACTCTTGGTAGAGAGAGAGAAGGGAGCAGCAGAGCAACAAGAAACCTAGTACATGATTGTTTTACCCTGTTTGTTACCCCACATAACTTCATTGTGCATTCAGGGGAAGAGAGCCTGCCACATCACTTGTACCATGTGACGCTTCAGGTTGGCTCTTTGGCATGTGTCCATGAGGCATACAGGTTCTGCTGTTTGGACATGTCACTTAGGCAACAAATAAATCCAATCATAAATACGGTATTTTAAAATTTTAGTCAGCTTGCCAAGTATGTTCCGGAGAGCTTGTTTACCTGTGGGTCCCGGTGCAGAAAATGCCAAGGACAAAACGATGCAAAAGGAGAATTAATAAACCCTACAAATATGAAACTAATTATATTTTGCCATTTAAGTCGAGAAGCAGAAATATTTGAAATAAAGCTGGGGGAGGAGTTACCACATGCCTCTATGTAGGTCAAGAAACTGAAGGCAAAATTTCACACCACCTTCTGGGAGGCAGGTTAAACATCTTTCAGTGAGAGGGAAAGGAGCTACTGGTCCAAGTGTAGGTCAGATCAGATTGCCAGCCACTTCCCCTAGTTTGGGATGAGAGGCCTGCCAGCCTCTGGTGTCTCATGTGAGCACTCAGGGGAGGTATTTTTGTACCCTGCTCCAGCGAGGGCTGGAGGGTTGACTTTCTGTGCCACTTATTCTTGCTGATGTTTAGACAGACACAAGGATCCCTCTTCACCCAAGTGTATAGAGTGTCTTATTCGAGGAGTTCATAGACATAAAAATAAATCTCTTGACCTAAAGCTTCTTTGAAGGAAGAATAAGTCTCATTATAGGCAAACAATAAGGTCTTCCTTGGTAAGAGCTTCTAATAGGATAAATAATTCTCTAGATGATGCTTATAAGCCTAGGGTGACAAATGGAATTCTCTCCTTGGCTTCAGAGCTCACCAGTTTAATAAGATAGTGACATGTTTCTCTGTTAGAAGTAATAAAAAGAACAGATCCTTTATAAAGCATCTCAGGGTGTTTAGAAATGAATGGGGGTGCTATTGAATTTTAAATCTCCTTAACAAACAAGATTATGCTCCATTTAAAGGCCATGGCCGTATAAATTGAGTGGTAGGACACTTGTATCATAAAATGTTATTGTGATTATAAGGAATGAGCATTAATGAGAGCTGGTGGGTTTTATTTGATGATAAAAGACAAAATATGTTGAGCCAGTGATGTCATGCCAGGATACTGCCATGTCTGGATAACTCAAAATCCCCTTTTTATTTTAAAAAAGAAAGCATACCAAAGGCTACAATTTCGAGGAGTATTGATCCTTACTTGCTCTTTCCTGCTTCAAAGGGACACCTACATGAACAGAGCTCTTTGTAAATCACACATTCACAGAGGGCACAGAAATCATCAAAATACACTCCATTCCTCCAAACTGTGATCTTTCACTTTTTTTAAACAAGGAAGACATCTGCAAGTTTAGAATATAAAAAATTACGTAGACAATTTTAAGGACGGACTGAATTTTATTGAATTTATTTGTAAACTTCATCGCATCCAAACTGAAATTCCATACTTTACCATTAATACTGTTATGAATTTTCTTTAAAATGTACACATGAACACCGTGCAGGATTTATTATACGTATTGTATAGGCTAAGAAGTGGAGGCACAGATGGCAAAACTGAGGCACAGATGGAAGTGAATTTTCCAAGGCCCAGAGGGACTGGGTCTCAGGGATGGGAATAAGGACTCAGTTCCTTGCTCCCAGATCTGTGCTCCTCTAGTGTCAGTGTGAACTAATTTAAATCAGTGACTTTAAATCAGCTGTTTAAATGATTTAAAATTATCAAGTGGAAAGCCTCTGTTTAAATCAGTTTTAATCAATTTTTCCATTTGTACTTGTTTTCTAAAGAGAGTGCATTCTCATTGGTTGGCATAATCATTAAACCATGTTAATTTCCAAGTCAGTAGAGCCTTTATACTAATTTGGTACATCTTTTTGCTACTTAGGAGAGTGCACTATAACATAATACATTTATTTAAGCAATTGTATAGCTTAATATTTTCAGATTCTTATTAATTGTACATTTTTAATGTGTTAGAAAATGGTGGCTCATCTATTGTCTATTTATTAGGTAATTAACTTTTTGAGTTGTCAAATTGCATTAGGATGGTAACTGGAATTTAAACACACCAACAGCATATATAATTTATTTTTATGGAACAAAACAATCTTAAATGTTTTGGATACCTAACATTCTCTTATCAAAACATGTTCCACATTTACAGCTAAAGGAACAGAAGGATTAACTGTAGTCAGTGAATTAAAGTGATTGTTTCAGATCACCTTGAAAAATTTTAAAATTTCACTAAGTGAAAGTGACTGGAACTTGCCTAAGTCTCTTGAACACGAGACAACTGTTTTAAATTACTTAAGTTGTCATTCAAACTTTTAAAATTAGTACATCTCATCCCTTGTTCTGAGTTAGACTGGAACAGGGAGACAAGTTTTCTTGCTTTTTCAATTGAGTCGACGTCTCCATTTTGAATGAATTAGAATATTTTCATTTGGACTTTCTGTGCCTGCAGAGGAGGCTACGGCTGCCAAAAGCTGGTTCAGCACTTCAGCAGACTCTGGTGCTTAGCTAGTGACTTCTACCCACTCAGTGGTGTGACTTTATTTAAAACATCAGCAAACAAGTACTGTTTTGAATGGTTCACTTCCCACCCTGACATTATTTTCGTTGTAGCCATGTCAGTCCCAGGATATTACAGAGACAAGGTAGATGAGGTAATAGCTTTTCTTGGGCTTGCTTCTGTTCGGGAGAGAGAAACAAGCTTTCAAGCCACATAGCTTGTCTGTGTGGATTTTCTTCACAACCAATAGAAGTTGGTCTAATAAAAGATATTTCATCACCTACCTTGTGTCTCATTATTATTGATGGGTGATTATTAGATGCCCAAGTCACAGCAGCAGCATCTTCAGCAGTTAGGCACCTAACTTGGTGCACTGGCTTGAGAATATTGGTATGAAACCAAGATGGAGAAAATGCTTGATCCATCTGCTTTTTTACTTCCTGCAATTCAACTTTGTTGTTGGATATCTTTTTCTTCAGTATCTCCTTGAAGTTGTCTCCAAATTTCAGGGATACAGCAGTAGTCTTTCTGCGGAGAATCAGATGAGTAGCCATGTTAGTCTGGAATAGCAGAAGTGACAGAGTCCTGTGGCACCTTAAAGACTAACTAAAGTTTTAGAGCATAAGCTTTCGTGGGCTAATACCCACTTCGTCGGATGCAAGTGGGCGTTAGCCCACGAAAGCTTATGCTCTAATACTTTAGTTAGTCTTTAAGGTGCCACAGGACTCTTTGTCACAGTCTTTCTGCAGTTTGTCCAAGGCTATGGAATTAAATTTCAGTATATTTAGCACATCATAGAATATCAGGGTTGGAAGGGAGCTCAGGAGGTCTAGTCCAACACTCTGCTCAAAGCAGGAACAATCCCAACTAAATTATCCCAGCCAGGGCTTTGTCAAGCCTGATCTTAAAAACCTCTAAGGAAGGAGATTCTATCACCACCATACGTAACCCATTCCAGTGCTTCACCACCCTCCTAGTGAAAAAGTTTTTCCTAATATCCAACCTAAACATTCCCCACTGCAACTTGAGACCATTACTCCTTGTTCTGTCATCTGCTACCACTGAGAACAGTCTGGTTCTATCCTCTTTGGAATCCCCTTTCAGGTAGTTGAAAGCAACTACCAAATCTCCCCTCAGTCTTCTCTTCTGTAGACTAAACAATCCCAGTTATCTCAGCCTCTCCTTGTAAGTCATGTGCTCCAGCCCCCTAATCATTTTTGTTGCCATCCTCTGGGCTCTTTCCAATTTTTCCACATCCTTCTTGTAGTGTGGGCCCCAAAACTGGACACAGTACTCCAGATGAAGCCTCGCCAATGTCGAATAGAGGGGAATGATCACGTCCCTCGATCTGCTGGCATTGCCCCTACTTATACAGCCCAAAATGTCATTAGCCTTCTTGGCAACAAGGGCACATTGTTGACTCATCTTCCGCTTCTCATCCACTGTAACCCCTAGGTCCTTTTCTGCAGAACTGCTACCTAGCCATTCGGTCCCTAGTCTAGCAGTGCATGGGATTCTTCTGTCCTAAGTGCAGGACTCTGCACTTGTCCTTGCTGAACCTCAAATTTATTTTGGCCCAATCCTCTAATTTGTCTAGGTCCCTCTGTATCCTATCCCTGCCCTCCAACGTATCTACCACTCCTCCCAGTTTACTGTCATCTGCAAACTTGCCAAGGGTGTAGTCCACGCCATCCTCCAGATCATTGATAAAGATATTGATGATAAAAATATCTTCTACATTTCTCTTTAGTCACGTATTCACTACTTTGTCTGTGATAGCTCTATAATGTCATGATTTTCTTTACAAATTGTCATCAGAATAGGCCAGTTCTTATAAATAACCAAAAATGGTCAACTACTTGAATTCCATTGTACACTAGTTTGTATCCTCTTGCTGAACCATAATGGGTGTTACCATAAATGTTTTGTAATTTCAGCGTTTTTCTTTATTCTGGAATCATACATAATAGATGCATCAAAAGAGCACTGCACTTGTATGTTATAAGTTTCAGGTTCTCTTTCATTTATTTTCTCTAGTTTTCTTGTCATCTTGGCCAGATTTGCATCATTTTTTGTGACAAAGCTATGCACTTGACACACTGTTCAGTTTGGTACATCAAGATGTGCTCATACAGCAGAATTCTTAATAGAAGTAGCAGTAACAGCTGTATCAATTGTTTCTGTAAAATAAGTGGTTCTCAACCTTTTCAGACTACTGGACTCCTTTCAGAGGTCTGAGTTGTCTTGTGTAAACCCCCTCCCCCGTCACCTCACTTAAAAACTACTTGCTTACAAAATTGGACCTAAAAGTACAAAAGTGTCACAGTGCACTGACTGCCAGATTGCTTACTTTCTAATTTGTACCATATAATTATAAAATAAGTCCATTGGAATACAAACATTGTACTTGCATTTCAATGTACAGTACATAGAGCAGTATAAACAAGTCATTGTATGAAATTTTAGTGTGTACTGACTTAGGAGTGCTTTTTATATAGCCTGTGGTAAAACTAGCCAAATATCTAGATGACTTGATATACCCCCTGGAAGACCTTTCCGTACCCCCAGGTGTACACATACCCTTGGTTGAGAACCACTGAAATAATCCCATTTCTGTTGGTACACAAGCACCCATTACTGGATCATTGTGCACATTACTCCACCCACCAAGACTTACTTAATTTTCCTGTCAAGGTTTGTTGCCCACAGTTCAATTTCCTTGTCATACACTGTGTCCAACAGTGTCTGCTCTGCTGGTGGGTACTGTTCGTAATAATTGAACCATTTCAATGAAATGTATGTTCTCGACAAGGAAAAAAAGGAGAGAAGTTGTTAGTTAATAACAGAGCAACTTTTTCACCTATGGAGTTTGATTGGTCCTGATCACAAACTCATCCACTGGATGATGAAGAAAGTCTTTCTGATACAGGTAACATACTGTGAGATGTAGTTGAGTTGCAGTACTGCCAGGGACACTAGCAGTTCACTCTGAAGTTGCAGATGAGGGACATCCATAACCTTTAATGTCTAATCTGGACCCTAAAACACTGAGCAAGAATCAGAGGGGTAGCCGTGTTAGTCTGGAATTGCAGAAGTGACAGAGAGTGCTGTGGCACCTTAAAGACTAACTAAAGTATTAGAGCATAAGCTTTCGTGGGCTAATGCCCACTTCATCGGATGCAAGCAGTGGAAGTATCCGGGGCAGGGATAAATAAGAGGCAAGGGCCAGGTTGGAGATAACAAGGTTAGTCCAATCAGGCTGAACCAGCTTGTTATCTCTAATCAGGGAGGAGGAGGTCCTCCTCTGGCAGCTGGTCTGGAGGTGTGAACACCAAGAGAAGAGAAGCTGCTTTTGTAGTTAACTAGCCACTCGTAGTCTTTATTCAATCCTTGACTGATGGTATCAAATTTGCAAATGAATTGCAGCTCTGCAGTTTCTTTTTATTCTCACTGAGTATTCCTTAGTGCACTGCCTTAAAAATTAAAAAGGTTGTAAAATGAAAGATTCCTCCTGCAGTTGTTTGTACCAGTGTTGAAATTATATAATTTCTTCTAAACCCAGTTTTGTAGGGAAAATAATTAAAGATTTAGATAATCCTAACAATATCTAAACACTTTTCTCTAGCAATATACCAAACAGCTTTAAAAAACTTTTTAAATGTTAAAATTCATACATGCCTAATAAAACTTTTAAACGGGAAATCTTCACCTAGGATGTTTATTTTAATTGCACAATATAATCAATCTCTGAAATCCAGCAGTAATAGTAAAAACATAATTGATAAATACTCCCACAACCAATTAACATACCAATTATGTTTTGAAATTCATCAGTAATCCACCCAAAACACACTTGTATGGCAATAATCAGAGTTATTGTTTATTAGCATAGTAAGACATGATAGGCAGTCTGTAGGAATGGTGCAAAAATAAGTTTACTGATCAGCTGATCCATATTGTTCAGGTATGTCAATATTATTTTCAATCATTCCCTTTTGAGCATTTTTCATAATGTTTCATTCTTACAATCAGGCCTTGCATCGCTTTGTTCCATTGTTTACATTTGGCAGGTGTTCCTTTTTTACCCAAAGGTACAGGAATTTATTGAAAAATATCCCTGTACAGCAGGCCTGCACAACATGCGGCCCGGGGGCCACATGTGGCCCGCACAGGCTCACTGTGCGGCCCGCGGAAGGTGAATAGGGGTGGGGCAAGCCAAACAGTGGGGTTGGGTGAAGAAGATGAGGGTGGGACGAGGGCATGGCTTTTTGGCCTGCAGCTGATTTTTTTGCAGTAATATGGCCCTCACTGCTTTCCGAGTTGTGCAGGCCTGCTGTACAGGGTCTGTGTTACAACCTGCAGCCATGGCAGGTTTTCTCCCGTCCCAGGTGTTGAAATTAGTGCCTACAGGCTGCACTCTGAAGAATGTTGTCCCTTCTTCCCACAGTGTGTTGCTTTGACACCACTGTTGCTGCTTTCTGGTTGTGTACGCTGGTCCTTCTTTGTTACATAACTCCCTTCCCCACCCACCGCATTGCCCTCAGAAATACAAAAGAACAACAAACTAAGATTTCTGCTTGTGTAACCCACACGCCTTTTGCACTTCAGTATTTTATTGGTTTTGACGCTGAGGAGGCAGTCAAGAAATTAATGGATTTCTGTTTGCTTGTAGTGCAAGGAGACAGGGCAAGGCCATTTACTTGATGTGCCAAGAAGGCAAGGGCTTGCTAGTTAGTGGGCAGATCAGCATTTTTCCAGGAGCTGGAGAGAAAATTTCCATGGTGGGTGGAGTCATAGATATTCATAATTTGAGATCTCGGCCAATCTGATCTCCGGTAGGGAAAAGGTATAAAATAGGAATATGGCACCACCATGTTGGGCTCAAGTGGTGATCATGATGAGAGATATAACGGTGTCTCCTGGAGTCCTAGGCTGGGTCCCAAGACCAGTGATGACTTTGCCAGTCTCTTGCGCCCAGTGGCACAGCCCCTGTGTCCTACACAGGATCAAACTCTTAATACAGTATATGACTTATTGTGCTCTACTTATAAAGCTTGACCTCAAAAGTTAGGTGTTTTTTCCCCTGATTGCTTCTGTATATAGTAAAACAGCATTTAACTGCAATTTTTTGATAGAAGTTCATGGACTCAGCATATTTTTTTAAAATGTTTTAAGAGATTGTAATAAGTTTAGGTCTTAACTTATTTTGTATTTAATTCAGACTTCATTTTAAGCGGGCTAGTTTTTTAAGAGAAAAACTTGGTATAATTTAAATAAATTTTGGTTTACAAAATGGATTTTTTTTATTATTTCAAAACAATGGATTTTATCTACTCGGGTCTAGTGTCATCAGAGACCATAAGAAGGATGCTCTTGCTGACTGGTGTCTGCAGACTCAATAGAGAGAAATAAAATAGTTGCTAGGCTGAAGGTTCTGCTTGCTCAGTCTCCTGCCATCCGGGTTCCTGGACACATTCAGGGCTTGTCTAAACACACAAGATGCACTGGTTTAACCAAAATCTGTTTAAAAACAGGTTTAGTTAAAACAATGCAAGGCACTGTTTAAAGGTTCCAGTATGTTTACTGTCGTCTTTCACTTGTCCTGTAGATATACTGCAAGTTAAACCAAGGAAAGCCAAGTTTAAACCTATTTGAGTGTTCATCCAGGGTTTTTCTGCTGGTTTAATTAACCCAATTTGAAAATGCACCTTTAGTTAAACCAGCACAATTATATAGACTAAACCTTGCTGTTCCAGCCACCTCTAAAAGCTGCTGCTAGTTGTGTGTTCTCTGAAGATGATAGCTCCAGTTTGATGCTGCTGTTCACTGCTTGTAGATCTCAGAATAGCTTGGTTGACTTAGCTGCTTTAAAATATATGAAGTATTGTCAAGTTTTAATAAGCCCAATTATCTTTCTAAATGTGACCACTTTCAAATATCATACTTCTGTTAGTCTTTGTTGGCCCTTAAGGACCAATAATGTGTTCAGTAAATTAAACAAACTGCACGTTCTTCCCATGTTAGGGCTATGTCTGTCTTGCTTGACTGAAGTTCCGTCTTCAATAGGGCAATTTTGTGTGCCTAACACATGCTGCTATGTCCTTTCTATTCAGGTTCCCGGGATGGCTCGATGGGTCTCTGGGAGGTGACCGAGGATGTGCTGACTAAAAGCGATGCCAGGCACAACCTCTCTCGAGTCCCCGTCTACGCTCACATAACACACAGGGCACTGAAGGATATCCCCAAAGAAAACACCAATCCAGACAACTGTAAAGTCCGAGCACTGGCGTTCAACAATAAAAACAAGGTCAGTAAGATAGAAACAGGGAACCTGAGAAGAGTGAAAAACTGTAAGCTTTCCGTTTGTAAAATTGGATACAAAATTAGACTGGAATCACTTGAGTAAATTAACAGCAAACCTGCGTTTGTGGTATATTTTGCTTGCTGATTCTTTTGTCTTTGCCCTTCTCTGATACTGTTCTCTGTCTGCTTCTTTTGTTTCTCCCATGAACAAATAGGGGCTGGAGCAAACATAAAATGTGCTTCTGGAAGGAAGAGTTTTCCTGTGGGTTTTCTGGTTTTAAGCTCTTTGGCCTAAGGAATGTGTCTCTACAATAGGCAAAAAACTAGACCAGTTTGGACCATGCTCACTGGTGGTAATCCTTTCCCCCCGCCTTAACTGGTGTACAAATTCCCTCACTGCGCACTTGTCAATAGTGCATGTCTCCCAATGGCCAGCTAATGAGCATTCAATTGATTTGACTCCTAAGACATAACATTAGACAACTCAACATTTTTTGTTGGCTGAGCTTGTTTTTGGTATTTGTCAAACTGTAAAAATGTGAAACTGAATCTTGCAAACTAATTAATACCAATTGTTAGGGAGGAGGATATGGCTTTTAAAAGACTCTCTATTGTGATGTAAGACTTAAGGTTTTGTATGTATGCATTTTAACAATCTTACTTAATATTTATTGCCCCATATTGCTTTAGGTGTTGGTGCTGAGAATTGCCAATGCTAACTTGTAGTGCATTTTCCAAGGGTTGGTCACTTGATTGAACAAGGTTCTTATATTGGCTAAGCTACCGTTTGGTTGTAGGTTTCCATTTCACTTCTGGTCCTTCCCCACTGCATCTTTCATGCTCGTGTTCCACTGAAATCAATGTGCAGTTAAGACTTATCTTGTACAAATTCATCAGCAGTTCCAGGTAGTATTCATTTATATGTTAAACTCAAGTCACTAAAGTAGCCTTTGAACATCTGCTTTGCATTGAAATTTATTTGTAAGGATATATATCATATGGAAGCTAATTGTTTCTTTTCTTCTAGGAGTTAGGAGCTGTGTCTCTGGATGGGTACTTTCATCTTTGGAAAGCAGAGCACACGCTATCAAAGGTTGTGCCTCTCTCGTGTATTTATACTAAATTTCAATAGTTAACCTGGCAGTGAAGGCTGCTTCCTACTTTATGCCAGTTTCCCTAGACTGCATCTGAATAGATTCCAGCAGTGTCTGTAAAACACTTGCCCCAAACCTTGATTTGAAGGTTGAAAAGTTTCATAGCAAAGAAAATGTTTATGAAGTCAGAGCACTGGACATGTGACTACTTAATTTGTTTGAGGTGGGGAAGCTCCTAATTTCTTACCAGTCTTGGACAGATTAGGAGCTTTCACTTGTCTTGTTCTAATGTTAGTTATACTAAGGGTTTAAGAATGAGGAAGTTGCACTGGTTTAACTTAGGCCTGATCTACATTTAAAACTTATACCAGCGTAGCTGTGTTGGCTAGGAGTGTGGAAAAAATCCTAGCCAACAAAGCTGTGCTGGCAAATGCAACTATGTCAACAAAGTGCTGCTTTTGCCACATAGCTAATGTAGTTCAGGGAGGTGGTATTACTGTGCTGGCTGAACTCTTCTGCTGGTGAATGCTGCACCTACCATAAGGGGCTATGCCAAAATAGACTCTGTAGTGTAGATATGGTGGTAAGATGTACTTTCAAACTGGTTTAAACTGGGGCAAACTGCTATTGCTGCTTGGCTTGGTTTAAACTAGGCTTACTTCAGTTTAGCTTAAGTTAGTAAGCAACAGATTTAAACAAAGCTGAAGCAAGAGTGTCTACACAGGGAATTGTACCAGTTTAAGCCTGTTTAAAAACAGTTTTTAGCTAAACCAGTACAATTTCTACATGTGGGCAAGATCTAAATGCCTGTCTCCCTCCCATCCCCACTCTGCAAGAGCTATAATTTCCAGCTTTTTTCCACCCAGTGGCATTACCTGCTCTCCTTGCTCCTCTCCTCCAAGTCTTTGCCCTATAGAACAAATAGTTACCTTCGTCCAGAAGAGTTTCCAGGTCCATGTGACTGCATGAGTGTAGTTTCCTCAAATAGAGTTTCAAGGATATTTAGATTTTGTTCAGTCACTTGCACACACACACCCCCACATTTGTCAGAGTTAACTTCTCTCTCCATTTATTTCCAGCTACTTTCCACCAAGTTGCCATACTGCAGGGAGAATGTGTGTCTTGCCTATGGTCAGGAGTGGTCAGTGTATGCAGTAGGATCTCAGGCACATGTCTCCTTTCTGGATCCAAGGCAACCTTCCCACAATGTTAAATCCGTCTGTTCCAGAGAACGAGGCAGTGGTAAGGAAACTTTAAAGTGTCGTTGTAAAATTGTTGATCTTTCCACAAAGGTAACAGTCAGGGCTGCAATAAAATACAATCAGCTAGTAAATATCAAGGCTTTTCCTCTGAACTTCCCAGATCAATAGTAGTATGTGTAAACTGAAAATTTGCACTAACATTCCCCACACAAAACAGATTAAAACAGTGTCTCTGAAAGTAAGGGAGAGAGGCAATCACCTAGCTCTTTAATCAGGTCTAATTAAAATGTTTCTGTTTAGACTTTGTCACGCTTAAGGGGAGAGTACATGTTGTAAACCTGTTAATAATAATAATAATGAAGAAGATTACAAATATATTGGATTTTCAGTAATTATTGGTACTCCGTTTACTTCTTGCATTTGTAGGTCCTGCGAATGAATCCCTGTTTAGTCCCCTTCATGCCTTGTACTACGTTACTGAGTTTCAACTCTGTAAGAGAATGGGTTTTGGTTTTTTAGAATTTTAGAGCCATGAAGGAAACATTTCTAGGGTTTAAATTTTTTATAAAATCTTGTTCTTACAAAATTTAAGTTGTGCCAAATGTAAATAGTCTAACAGTAAACTTTTGTACTGTAAGGGGTTCTACACAGTGAAAAAAACTTTAGGTACCCAGGTTTGAAAGTTAATGCCTAAATCCATATTCAGGCACCTGGATAAGCAGCCTTATTTTCAAAGATGCTAAACATCTGTAGCACCATCTGACTTTTTAGTGGGATTTACAGATGCCTAACAGCTTTGAAAATAGGCCTTTTTATTGAATTGAATCCTACACTAACTATGGGTTTAATTTTTAGGTACCCAGGCTTGAAAACACTGGCCAACAGTTCTTTGCTGCTGAATGTTCCCCTTATGAATCAATTTGAAGACCCATTTTTCAAAGTGTGCTCTGAAACATTCTCCTGATAAACTGGGAGAATCTGAGAGATACTCGTTACCTTGTGATTAGAGAAGGATCCAAAGTTTTATCAATAAAAGCTATAAAATGCAGGAATTGGTTTGGAGACCATATGTCCTCTGCATGCATTCATCACCACCTACTCCCCTGGTTTGAGCACCCTGATGGATTGCTCTTCAAGAGCAGCTTCAGAGTAACAGAAATAAAAGGGCACTCCCCTGGGCTGTTTTTCTAGACTGAATGATCTCTTACTGAGTGTGCTAGCTTCTGGTGCCTTATACAGAGTCTGAATCCACTTGCACACTGAATTGTCAAACCCAAATCTTTGTAACATGTAAAACACATGCCTATAACCTGCTCTGACATATTGTCATAGTCTCCTGAGCTAATTATAGACTCTTCCTCCACATATTGTGACGGAGTCAGTCCAGAAGGATATAAGAGAGTGCTGGAAGGCAGGTATATTTAGTCTCAGGATGTGCAGGTCCCTGTTCCCTGGATAGCCAAACAAAGGCTATTCCAGGCCAATCAAGACACCTGAGGCCAGTTAAGAACCTTCTAGAAAGGAGTAGAAACAGCTAGCCTAATTGGGACACCTGAAGCCAATCAGGGACTGGCTGAAACCAGATAAAAACCTCCCAGTTAGTCAGGTGGGCTGTGAGAGGAAGTTATGCTGTTGGTGAGACTGAGTGGTGGACAACATATCATACAGAAGGAAGGAGACCCTGAGGTAAGGGTGAAGTGGAGTTTGAAGAAGCAGGGACTGCTGTGGGGAAGTAGCCCAGGGAATTGTATTGTGTTTTGTGGATAAAAGGTCAGCCATCTTAGCTGATACTATTAGGGTCCCCGGGCTGGAGCCCGGAGTAGAGGGCGGGCCCGGGCTCCCCCCTTTTTCCATCTTCCATACTGGCCTGTGATGAAGGTAACTCACTAGGCGGTGACTCTTGCCAATTATACTGAGAAAGGGAGGTCACTCTGGCGCCTAGATGAGTTTCTGAGGCCCCTAAATCTGCCAGGAAGCGCAGGACTCACAAGTACAGACTTGGAGCTTTGTCACAATATGTAATTTCTAGCGCCTTTCTCCCATTACTGCACAAATTCCTGTTTTTAATCTCACTTGGTTAAAATGAATTCAGTTAAACTGCAATTTGGTATAGCTGGATGGGAACAGGCATATTATTTACGCTCAACTTTCGTTTCCATTTTGAATGTTTAATTTGGCTTATTTTAAACAAGCTGTCACGTGCTTCATAATCTTTTTGTATGATACTAAGAAGGTGGCAGAAGCTGTTTTTGGTTCCTCCATTGATTTATTGGGTTTCTCTGTGGATCTATAAAACAAATTATTTGTATAGCAAATAGCGAAGTGATGACTGGACTTTAATAACACAGTAATGCTACGTACTTTTTGTTTGGGTAAATTCTCTCCCCAAAGCAGATCAGTTTAAATGACTCTTAGTTCAGGGCACAAACCTAGATTTTTTTGAAAGGCAAAATAAATTCCTTTCAGATAATCTAGTTTAATGTAATGAAACTTCAATTAAATATTGTTTGGATTGAAGCATCATCCTGCATTGATGCGCCAAAGAGTCCAACTTTGTGCGGTGTGCGAATACTGGGAAGCAAAACACCTAGTTTGTGTACATTGCTGAGGATGAGTGAAGTGCTAAAAATAGGAACTGTGGTGTAAACTAGTTCTAAAATTCTTTGAATGTTAATAAGCTGACGTGATGTTTGGAATACAGGGAGATGAGTCTTAAATGACAGACAGTCTCCTTCCTAGTGATGACTACATCTGCATATGATAGCCCTCAAAGTCGACGTGAGTCTGCTCTTGCTCCCGCTAAAAGGAAGGAAGTCTTTCTGTATTGTTCCCTTGTGCTCCCCTTGTCTCTAGTTCATGTCTTATATGAGTGTAAGAGCAGAGCCCATCTTTTGGTTCTGTTTGTTGGTTGTCTGGCCCAACGGTGCCCTGCTCTGTGAGTGGGGCTCCTTGGCGCGCTACTCTGATATAAATAAATAATGGGAGCTGGATCAGATCCTTTGTGGGGAGAGGGGAAGATATTTGCAATAGCAGCTGTGATTTCTGTAACATAAATAGAACTGACTTGTGCTCTCTTACAGTTAAAGGGAAACAAAATAATCTGCCTGCTAATGCATTCTTGTCACACAGAAGAAATAACCCTCCAACAGCAGCCACCACTGCATATCCAAAGCACGCATCTCCTCTTCAATGAGATTGTAACATTCCTTTCTCTTTGACAGGTATTCGGTCAGTGAGCTTTTATGAGCACATTATAACAGTGGGAACAGGGCAGGGTTCCTTGTTGTTTTATGACATCCGAGCCCAGAGGTTCCTGGACGAAAAGCCCAATCACACCTGCCATGGACAAAAACAGAAGCTAGGAGGAAGTGAAATTTTAAAGTTGACGACTGGGAAAGGCTGGCTTGTGAGTAGCTTGCAGCTGTTGAAGCTCTTCTATATAGGGATGCTACAGGGCATGAAGATGACATAATTCTACAATTTTGGGAACGCTACATGTCAGTTGAGCGTCACTAAAACACTAACTTGGTGACTGAATCCCTTGAGCCTCTCCTCGGAAATAATGACCTGTGGGGAACATTTCTCTCACTTGTTGCAGTTCTTAGCAAATGGCACTTGATATTTTCAATGTATTGTATTGCACTGTAAATCTAAGTGCTCTTTAAAATAAGATACATTCTGTACCCTGAAGAACTTACAATCCTAGACCAGGGAGAGGGAACGGATGGTGCACAGAAATATAGCACATACTTGTAAGACTGAAATCAAATATTAATTCTAACTCCTATTTTTCAGTTGCTCATAACTATCCCTCACTTACAGTTTGTACTCTTTTCATGAAAGCTTGAGCAAAATATGGTGAGGCAGTTTTGAATTACTCAGTCTTGACAAAATAGTCTCCTATCAAAACTTCTGCATGACTGCTACTGAATGGACAAACTTCATACTCTATTTTGTAGTTCTCACTGAAATCTCAGGAATAGATCTCAATGTTGAGCATTGGTACAGTAACATCCATTACACACACTTAAATTAAAGTAGATCTTCTGTGGTCATAGTGGACTAGGCTTTTTGTTTGTGGTCTAGAAAACTTAGTCCTGGAGGCCTAGGTTAGATATCTGCATTCAGGAGGAATCAAGATAAGAGCTGAAATCAAAAAAAGAAACAAGTCAACACAGACTACTGCTTTGGAAAAAAATGTTCTCTCTATTTTATACTTGTCAAATAATAGATTATGCTCTAACTGTGTTATACCCTTACATATAGTGTACACAGTGTGTACACCAGGCTATGCTGTTTCTTAATAGAATGTGCATCTAACCAGATGATTTAGGACACCAGAAATATACAGCATTGGTGGAATTGTATGGGTTTTTCAGACTTACTCTTGTTTGATTAGTACATTTACCTTTTTCAAACTGTGCAGGGGCGAGGGACCATCATCGGTACGGGGAGAGGAGAATCCTGATCCTTGATTGAGGTTTCTAGGTGTTACCATAATATAAATAATTCAGTCCAATATAAGACTCTGTTCTAATTATTAAAGAATTAAGTCTGAGTGATTATAAATAAGATTTCCAAACTTACTTTCATCCCCTCCCCCCAGTATTCTTTCTGAGGAAATTTGGGCCATCAGACTGACTCTGGGATGTCCCTGGTATCTCCCAGTTCTAGCCTATCCACAAAAACTCCAGGGATCATTAATGCAGAAAGTTCCCTTTCAGGCTATGGAGACTAAATTTTGGGTTTGTTAAACAAGCTCTCGTCTTTTGCTCATTTGCAGCGATACTGATCTGAATTTTCCTTTAACAGAATCATGATGAAACCTGGAGGAATTACTTTTCTGACATTAACTTCTTCGCAAATGCTGTTTACACCCACTGCTACGACTCGTCTGGAACGAAACTCTTTGTGGCAGGAGGCCCCCTTCCATCAGGACTCCACGGAAATTACGCCGGTCTCTGGAGCTAATGAGAACTCTTCCCAAATGCCCATCGTTACGCCGATTCCCACTTTCTTTCCTTTTTTAACTAAGAAATTGTGTGCTGGCATTGTTTTCTCGTTTAAATGCAAGTTATTTTTGGCAGCGTTTTCTGTTGGTCTTCAACAGTTTTGTACATTTTTTTTTTTTTTGAACCAGATTTTGCTTTAACTTGATCCTTTATATGAAGGGTTTTTTTAAATCCCTTTTTATTGTATTTACTCCAAATGACTCTTCCCTGTATAGGCTAACTCAGCCATATGCCCCCTACTTTGCTGTGAGGTAGGATTCCTTTCTTATAGAGTGGTTGCTGCCAGGCTTTCTGTGAAAGTCCAGGGGCTGTGTGTATGCAGGTACTTTGTGTCGGTTATGTGACCTGGAGTGAGGACTACTTGTAATTAAAAAATATTAAAAATATTTATGAGATAAGCTACTACTTTATCTGCAGCGCCTGGCTCGGGCCTGGCTTGATTTTTTTTAAAAGTACAAGTCTAATGACACTGTGTTCATAAAGGAGAGGAAATTTAAACCATAGTCACTGGAACCCGGGGACAGAGCCCCACCAGGAACATCTTATCTAGCCCAGAGTGTAGCAAAGACACCAAGTCTGGCATCCCAGCAGTGCATGAGCAGAATGAGAGGTCTCGTTACCCCTTCTCTCTCTGCCCTGAGTGTCCATTTGCAAGGCCACCCGCACTGCAGCGGGGGTACTGTGTGACGTGACAGCTGTTACGATGGTGGAGTGTGGCTTGTTGGAGCACTAAGGGAAATGGCATCCTAGGAAGAGACAGATTTGCATGGTGGTTAACTTAATTCAATCTGATTAACTTCCAGACTAGCTGGGTGTCCTCTGGGTGGCTGGGGTTGGATGGCAGGGAGGATCCAGGGCTCAGGTACCTGGAGTCTACCTAAAGAGACACACCTCTTTCAGGCTGGAGATTTTATTTTCCTCCCCTTGCAATTCTCCCATCAGCAGCGAGTAATGTTGGCAGGAATGGTCTTTGCTAGCCAGTTACTGTTATTACCATTGGTGGGCAGGGGGATATGATGCTAATATTTTCATACTTTCCCTCCTGGCCTTTGGAAGGAGAGTAGCATGTGCAATTAGTTGATGCTATTAGCAAATACAGTTGTCTTCCTCTCTAATGACTGTAGGCTTAATTTTTTTAATACAGGTTTGAAACTTACCAGGTAGCTAGACTTCCTGTTCAACTCATCATGTTAAGAAAAGCATAGGCTGTCACTTGCATTTTATAGGAGAGTTTGTTCCCCCCCTCGCCCCTCATCCTACCAGCGCCTAGCGTATTGTTCAGTCCTGCCTTGGACTGCACCAGGAGCTATGTGTGCAGGATGATGGTCTGGATACGTTTAGCAAACAAAATACAGGCCCAGTCATGGCGGGATTGTGCATTTCTGGTGAGGAAAAAATAGTCTTGTGGCTAGAACACAGGGTTAAGCATTAGACTCCTTATTTCTCTTCCTGGCTCTAGCTGCTGTTGCCCTGTCACTTCATGTCTCTCTCTGCCTAACGGTGCTGATCTGTAATATGGGGTTAATAGCATGCATGGCGCCTAAGGTTTAATTTCTAACTTGAGATTATCAGATGAAAGACATGGTAGAAGTGCAGGTTCCCCTCCAACACACATGCATTCCAATTGCACGTCAGGGTTAAGGAAAGGGTTGTCCCATATGCACACGTGGATTTGAAGTATAGGTTACTTAAGCTAAGGCCTGACTTGATCACTTTGCAAACCAAGAAACTTTACTACTGCATTCCAAACTTCTGCTAGTGAGTTGGTTGCTTAAAATCTGCATCAAAGCAAAAATTGAACATTAAATATGGTTTTATTATGCAGTTTCCAAGTAGTAGCTGTTAAATTATAGGGCTGTAAATGAAGTAATTGTCGCAGAACTTCTGTTTAAACTAATGTAAAAGAGTCTAAGTATTTTTATTTTTTATTTTTTTACTGGCACCAGTCACTGTTCCATGATGGGAACATGTTGTTGCTTTTGGGGTTTCTTTTAGGAATGTTTGGCAGGGCAGAGATGTAGCATTTGACTCTGCTCAGAAATATGCAAAGGAAAATAAATATTTAATCTACATGAAGTAGGGCGACACTTCATCTCTGTGAAGGAGTAGTCTTAAATCCTGTCTAAGATCACTCTCTCTCCTGCATTCTGTTGGGGTGTGTGTTATTCCCAGGAAGGTCCTGTTCTTTGGGGTCGGATTTGCAGAGGCACTGAGCACTCGGCTCCAGATAACATCTCTGAGAGCAGAGATGTGTTAAAGTTGAGTCTGCAATGTTTAGTAACATTTTAAATTACATGTTTAATGCTGAAGGAAGCCTTTTGGTCTCCAAATCTAACCCCCTCTTATCGTTAATCCTGTTCATTTGAAACTCATTTGTTTGTAGCTTTGCGTCTTTGGGGAAATTGTTCTCTTCCGATTATTTTGAGCATTGTCCAGTGTAGATGTGTTGGTGTTCAGGGGACACCAATTTAAAATAAATCATATTCATTTTGAGGGGAGGAGGACGTGGAGATGGTGCAGTTTCAAGTACTGCCCTTGCTCCTGACCCTTCTGCCAGTGTTTGTCGTCCTATCGATGACTGTTTCCTGTTTTGTGGGGAAACCTTTTCCCCACACAAGCCCACACAAACAAGGTAAATGGAAATACACCCAGTGCTGTCCAATGCAAAAAGAAAACTGGGAAATACTTTTCTTTGTCCTAGTAATCGTGTGTTGCTTGTAACAGTAATCAAGGATAAAGTTTCAGACAAGTGTGTTAAGTAGCTATCCCTTTAAGATGGGATGCTTTTCTGTGATGTGATCCTGAATCTTCAAAGTCAAGTATTTCTTTTGATCCATTGAGCAGTTATGGAAACTGAGGCTGGGAGGGGAAGTGACTTGCCACATGTGTCTCGGTAGATCAGAAGTAGAAACAGGAGAAGAGCCTAGGTTTTCTGTTTCCGGTCTGCCTGTTCCATTGCACTACGCTGCCTCGACCACACAGTTTGAGATTTAAAATGGAAATACAAGAATGTGGCAGGGTGGCTAGTAGCACCCCAGGATCCAAATATGGGTCACGGGTACGGCAGTGTCATGGCAATGGGGAGGCTGTGAGCCCAGCCATAGAAGTGGATGTGAAGGCACAGCTCTTCTCTCAAGCAACAGTAGAGAAACCCTTTTGGGGGTGAATCTGGCCTGCTGACAAAATTTCGGTAGCTTTAAAATAGGGCACAGAAACCTAGTGGTGGTCTCACTTTGTTTGTAGACTAGCTAATTTTTCCAAGTGCTCCAAGTCAGATATCCCTAGTGACTTTTTTTCTTAGAGTTGCTTTGTGGGAAAGAAGGTTCTTAAGGATCATGAAGACAGACAGGTATTTTTCTGATATTTGACATATTAACAAGGTATCCTATTTGCATTGTAATGTCTCAAGTAGTTTAATCATCCAGAACTTTTTGTAAGGCTGCTTTACAAAGCACGGTATTTTTAAAGCATCATATGCATTTGTTCTAATGTACAAGCAGATTAATTACTTAACAGTGATGGACCCAATAATAGCCCACTCATGAGTACCGAGTGGCAACCCTTCAGCAAGTAACTAGTGTGATCGTGATGAGAGAGAACCAGTTTCCATTTCCTTTTCCTAAACAGTCCAGCTTTTTCCACCATCAAGTTCAATGTGATTTCCCCAGGCCATTTTTCTATTAATCCCTCCAACCTTAGTCCATCATCTGTCTGTCCTGCCAGCCGAGGAAGCTTGACCCATCTCTCTGCGGTATCAGTCTGAGTGAGGTAGAGGCCACGTTAGACCAAGCAGCCTCGGATCAGAGGCTGTGTGTGTTACCACGCCAGCTCAGGAGAGCCACAGACCAAGTTCAAATTTTATTGAGATTCCTAGTTTGTGTTAATCCTGGGCCAGTTCCGGTGGTGCCAAAGACAGATAGCGTATATATTTCTAAGCTATTTAAAACACCCACTTAAGACTGGTCCAGCTCAACACCCATTGAGGTGAATGCAAAAATACATTATCATAATAATCCTTGACTGACAATTTTCATACCTTCAGGAGTGAGTCACTTCCATCTAAACCTTGCTCCTGGAGGTGCTGCTCTTGTGAACGTTTGTAGCTGCAAAGTCCCAGAGAAGACTTGTATTTTTTGGGTGCCCATCTTTGCAGTGGTGCCAAAGAATCTTTGAGAGTGACTCATCTTAAATTGCATCTCCATCTGAAAATGCTGCATTGTCAAAAGTAACTGCAGGGTCTCCTAAAACAGAAAGATGACTTTAGTTATTTTTTCAGATTGTCATGGTGGATTTTACAGCAGTTCGTGGACTGGTTTCACTGTGGTGTTGGTGGTCAGTTGCATCACTCCCATCTCCTAATCTTAGGGCAGAGTTGGGGAGAGGGGAAGGTATTCACACTCTGCTCTAGGGGCAGTTTGTGCATGCAGTTCTCCTGGGTCTGCAAGTAGCAGCAGCATAGGGGCAGGCAGGAGTGTGCACAGAAAGGAGGGCAGGTTTGGTGTTTGCTCTGAAACCATCCAGAAGTTCTGTTTAAAGGAGACACTCTTTTTTTGTTTGTTTTTTTGTTTTTTTTAAAAGTAGGTTAATATTGTCCCATTATGTGGAATCTATTCTGGCTGTTTCCCATGTGCTGAAACTTATTGCTTGGGAATTAGATAATCTTTGCAGCTTCATCCGTACTGGGTCTCCTCATCAAGATGATCATGGATTGGAGACTTTAAAATCTTCTATTGGATACTTGAAAACACTGTGGTGTTGGTTTGTTTTGTTTTTTTTAAGAGTTGTCTGAGTGGAACCTGGTCTGTGTTGTCCCTAGAATCCAGAGGCTTTCAGAAGCCATTTTTCAACCATCTCTTCTAACTGCATGTTGGGACCTGTAGTTCCTGAAGGCCATTCATATGTAAAACAAGTGCTGTGGCTGACTAAGATATAGGCTGCATCTGACCGACTTGGTAACAGTATTGACCATATACAAATTGCCACAGTAATGGACTGAAATAAAACACTTGGAGACATGTACTGTATCCTATCTCCTGTCTGCACCCCTTCAAATGCTGATTCTCTGGTTTCAGAACTAATTATCTTGGAGATAGCGCATAATTTTTAGAATCTGCTTTTCTATAGATTTCCTTAATTAGAAGGGAAATTTCAGGTGCTGAATCTTAAATCTCATTAAACTTGTACTTTTTGTTTACCTGTTCACCTGGTTTCCTCTCCTATTATGGCCTCCTGCAGTCTCAGGGTATATAAATCACTATGATTCATCCAAATAACGAAAAGGACCAATCAGAGGTTAACGTGCCTTTCTCTTATGGTACCTTGATCTTTGTAAAGTTATTTGACGGAAACTCATCATTGTCTTTTTCTAAGATTTAAACAGTGACGTTGCAACAAGTTTTGTATTGTTAGTTGTGACATTTGTTTTTCATTTGACATTCAAGAATATAGGATAGACACAAATCAAATGCACTGATTTTTGTCCTGGGATGAGTCCTTGCACAGACATCAGTGCTTCTATGTTTGGTAATATGTACATAAGATGCTGGATCTTCCCCACTTGCCTATGATGTATGTGTTAGTATATATGATGCACAAACTACACAGGATGTTTAAAATATGTGGGGATCACAACTTGTGACTTGGGGGCTAGGATGTCTTAAAGTGAACTATAATTCCTTTCAAGTGTTTCTCCAAGTAGACTACACTTAAACATCCCGTGCATTGAAAATATCAAGACTTCTGTCACTTGCCTGCTTCCGTTTTAAATTCAGGACCCAATGTTTCTTTTGCATATGTTGCTATTGTGCACGCGCATGCACAAAAAAATGCAGTACAGTTTATAGCATCAACTCTTTTGATACAGTGCAGAATCTTGAACTTGCACCTACACAGTTAAGTGAAGGGAGTAGAGGTTTTTCAAATGTTCTGTAGTTCATGTGTTTAACTTGAGGGCTAAATGTTTAAAAGTGTGTCCATGCAATTTTCAAATTAAACAAGGGAAACTTGCAGACTGCATGCAGAAACCAGTGTATTTGTATATGCAGCTCAGTGTCTAGAAAGTTGTCCTGTAAACACGTTCTTCTCTGAAAAAGTGACTTGAAAAGGCTTTGTAGGGTTGGTTCTGTTTCTCAGTGACTTCCAATGTGCTGAATTTGAGTACAAAGATTACTTTTCTATCTATCCTGCAAATTCAATATGATGTGAAGTTCAAGCTGGGTTGTTTCTTCTGTATCACTAATCCCCACTGCCTTCAGTGAGTTTGTAAATGAGTTTCTGACTGGAAGTTTAGCACAAAATTTCTACTGAGCCAGAGGAATAAATTCAGTGATTCTATCTTTTCTGTTAGCTGTGTTGGCTTTGTCTATGTCAATGTAAGGTCATTAGTCTCTGGATAGAAGGTGCACGTACCTAAAACGGAGTAACCTAGAGATCTTATAAAGGCTTGGTCTACACTAGGGAGATCTACCTAAGATAAGCAACTTCAGCTACGTGAATAATGTAGCTGAAGTCGGCGCATCTTAGGCCAACTTACCTGCTGTCCTCATGGCGGCAGCGGGCTCCCCCATCAATTCCAGCTTTTGCCAGCATTGACAGGAGTGCCTTTGATCAATTTATTGCGTCTTGACAAGACGCGATAAATCGATCGCCAATAGAGCAATCACTATCTGCTGATCCAGGGGTAGTGAAGACATACCCTTAGTGTAGTGCTTGGCCCTACTTACCCTCCTTGGATCCTACTGAGCAAACCTAATTTGACTTGTTTTCTAGTTTGTAATCTTTAGCAGTTTAACTTCTTCTCCGTTCTTTCCAGTCCACCTTTAAGAATGAATTCCAAGCTTTCGTCTGGTCTGAAAAATATTCAGAGTTTGTACTGAAAGTTGTACAAAAATACTGGTGGCCCCTGGGTAGAAAGAGCACTCCATGCTTGTCGTAAACTGTTGCTACCTAGCTGCATGTGAAATGACAGTTCCTGCTTTTTTGGCAACCTCTACAGAAGTTGAAATTCCCTAAAGTAGTGGTCAGTAAGGTGGGAAGTGATGGCCCACGGCCTGCAATCTGACAGCAGTGAAACAGCTAACAATGTTGTCCTTCCATTTCAGAGTTAACACCCCACTGGCATATTGGGGGGTACATCACACTTCCTGTTCAAGGCTGATTGCTGGTTCCTTCTGGCTACAGCACAGGGCTTTCTTCACAACTGTAATGGCTCAAATTACTTTAAAAAGGGGCGGGGGCAGATTCTTTCAGTAATTAGTGTGTGTATGGGGAGGGGGAGAACACTGCTGCTGGGAGCGTAGAGTTAAGTGGCAGACATGTATTGCACAGTTTGTTCAAGGGGCGTTCCACAGGCCTGTTACTTGAGAAGACAAGCAGCTATTTTAATACACTGAATAATGGAGGCCTCGGGGTTCGGCTGCAGATCTTCATCATCATCATCTATCTGACAGTCGGTTACAATGCCTAGAGTGTGCCTGTGGAAACCGGCTGCTCTTCTATCTTCATGTGGCATCTCTGAAGATAATCCAGGAAGAAACTGGTGCTTCCCGCACTGTCATCAGCCTGCTCCCCACCCCTTCCTCCCCAGGCTCCTACTGCACTCGAGCTTCATTTCTTGAAGGAAATGGCTTCATTTCTCAGGTGCTGAGTGCAGCCCTCTTCCCCCTATTGACTGGTGGGCCCTTGTTTGTGGCTTCCCCTGCTTGGCTCTACCTATTGATCCTGTATTACCTGTGGGTGCAGGGGATGTAGAATTCCAGTTGGGACTTACTAGTTCAACTGGCTGCTTCCCCAGGGCTTCCCAGAAAGCAGCAGGGGCTGGTCCCCATGCTCAGTTTTCCTGCTCACAAAACAGCCTGCAACAGGTTCTGTCCCTCTTGTTGTTCCACAAGTTTTGTCTCCATCATTCAGCCTTTTTGTCCCAGTCACACTTCAGTGGATTCCAGCGTGTTCCATCATGGCATGTTAACTTGGGCTTCTGTTCATCAAAACGCTGGGGTGTGTGCTTAGGCCCTGCTGAAGCCAATGAGACTGAAGCACATACTTCAAGCCCTTATGTACTTTGCTGGATCAGAACTTCTACAGTTTTGATTTCCACCTTTCTCTTTCTTACCCAGCCCTGGATATTTCCCTAAGTTGGTCTCCTCCTCTGATCTGGAGGGCTGTGCTCCCCACTCGTTCCTGCTCTGTAAACAAATTCCTGTCCTGCTATCTAAATCTGGTTGTTTTTACTTTCCACCTTCTTCTGGGGATCACTGCATATATACAATCTCTGATTCCCACCCTCTGCTCTCCTGACGTGCTTTTGGGACCTACCCTGTGAGGCATTGAGGCTACTTGTTTCCATTGTGTGCAGAAGAAAACAAGCCTTATGGGGGAAAACCAGGCTTTGTATGCAGAGAACTAGAAAGGTACCTCTAATTCAAGTAGATGAGGGAGCAGTTTAAAATCTTCTTAATGGAATAAGAATAGAGTTCCTGAATTTTGTTTAAATGGCTTCCACTGGAGGTTCATGTCTGATTCCAAATTCATTGAATGTTGCAATGTATATCAAGGTTACTTTTGATCAATGCAAACTGTGCCTCTTCGATTTCTTTAAGTATAATGTAAAGGTCAATCTGTTTCACTTTGTGTCTTCAATGCAAGGAGTTTAACTGAAGGCTGATTTAATATGTGATTCTTGCTATTCAATGTTCACATCCATAGAGCAATCCTTGCGGACTTTCTTGAGCAGCATGCAGTGCTATCTTGCTGTTAGAATGTAAAAAACGGGGTATCAATAACAAATGGAACCTGCTGTGCTTTCCTTGTGTTAAGGAGATGGTTTAAGTTAAGGTGTCATGTGTTTTTATTAATTTTAAACCCACTGCAATTACTCTACAGATCCAGCACCACTTTCTTTCTCTACTTTAATGTGGGATCGCAAAAAATATGAATCCAGCAACATGGGATCCTAGCTGGCTTGCTCGCATATTTTTTGCGGGATGAGGTGTTTTTTCTTGTGTGGAAGAATTCAAACTGGCTGCAAAGATTTGGTGACTGTCCCACATCAGCTTCCTAAATGCAGCTGAGTGTTTTGGACTTCCCTTCAGAATGTAAGAGGGGAACCGTTAAAGTTGGGCTGTAACTGTGACTGCCTTAGGTTATCAGTGTGTTGCCTGATCATATGGACAGTGCAGTGACGTTTGGTTTGCAAGATGACTTCCTTGTATCGATCAAGGAATAAAACAATGCTTGATTTGGGGAGATTTGTTAATAGATTCATTTCCAAATCAAATTAAGAGGTTAATTTTCAATCTCACATGAACCGGGTTACTGTGTCCACATGCCAGAAAGATGTTGCTCTTGGAAAAAGCATGTTAGTGTATGTGGCAATGACCAGTGCACTTTTTTAATACATAGATCTGTACATTCTCATCTGAGTGTTAACCATTCTGTAGTCTGACAAATGGATCTTTACTACTGCCCTGTTATATAGAATAATTGTAACTAACTGCAGTTTGTTTTTTCCACTACTTGAAGTTGCGTGAACTGAAATTGGTGAACAAAAGTATTTGTGCATCTTAATATGGATATCTCTAAATAAAATGTATTTGTATAGTGTTGGTTAGTGGCGTCCTTTACTATTAACCCCACCATTGTACATAAATCCAGGGACAACCATGCTTAGCTGTTTTAACAACCTGCTAGGAGATGGAAGTAGTGCCTAACTGCTGTATATAGCCTAGTATAAATGCCTAGTAGCTCTCAGTGCCATACTGGGAATCTAACTTCAGACCTGCTGTCTTGGTCGTGCTCCTTTTAAACAGTCAGGGGGCCTCCTTGCTGGCCTGAGTTGTTCAAGGAGAAATAAATCTGAACAGTTTTTGTGGCATATTTAATGACGGTATAGTGAAGAACATAATCTATGGAGCAGTCCTCTTGTCCCCTCCTCCCCGCCAGAATCTATCCCAGGCCCTGCGTGGCTCCACCAGTACAGTAGTCTGTTTCACAAGGAAATTGTCCTAAAAGCAATAATACTTTGAGAACTTTAGACTTCCATGCTGTCTTATCAGAGGGTCTCAAAGCCCTTCATAAACATGACGTAGCTATGCTACTGCTGTTCCACCCTCTTGAGGCAGGCGTACTCTTCATGTAACTTCTGTTTGGCTTCACTACCTCTAGAGAAGTCTTCAGGGCGATGGTGAGAACGTAATATGGGGCCCTTTGGATCTCTGGCGGGTTTGCCACACCATTCCCAGGCTTGCTTGTGCCACTAGATACTATTGAGAGCAATGCTAATCATTTCTGTGCATAGGAGACATTTTGCTTTTACACGCCCATGGCAGTTGGTTTCTCGTTCTGTTTCCCTTTTCACAGCGAAGTGTGTAAACTGCTCTACAGGCACGTTTGCCTTTTCTCTATCCCAAAAGATCTGAGACCACTCCTGGCTGAGGAGGGTGGGATGCAGTTCCTTGCAGAGACCATCAGTCCCCACCAACTCTGGGGAAGGCACCTCCCAGGTGAATCAGGAGACATTTCTTTTGCACAAGGTTTAATATAGAGGAACAAAGCCCTGTCCCTTGAAGAAGCTCTTGCTAGTTCAGAACACAGCTGCTTGTGGACTCAGCAACACAGGGGCCCAGGAATCGCTTGCCCTGAGAGACTGTCCTCAGCATTGGCTCCCCTTTGAACAGACTCCAGTTCAGTCACGGTCTTTACTATTTTTTCTTTTGTCCCAAGCGCTGTATCGACTGGGCCCCAGTTTCCAGAGACCCTCTCTCTGTCCATTGGAACTGTGCTGCCCTAGGACAATGAAACAATAAGTGTGGGAGTCTTGTGTGCCAAGATAAAAACTCCGAAGGAGATAGGCCTATACTATAGAGATCCCTGCCATGACTGCTACTCACCTGCTTTCCTGCAGTGGTAACACTTCCCTTCCATAAACCCCCACTGAATGGTTGCTGCCTGGGAAGGCAGAGGGAGAGTACCGTCACTTTCACCTGTGGGAGCTCTTCTGATACCAAGGTGATGAAGTCCAAGAACCTAGAACATCTGTATTGTGCGTTGAAGGGACAAACCCAGTGTCCATGCCCATAGTTACTTTTCTTCCTCCGAGTGCTGAGTCCTTTGCCACCCTACAGCTCCTAGGCCAGGTACAACAGGGCTGCCTAAAATACGAGTCTTGCTTGTGTTTTGCATTTTCCAGCTCCGGCATATTGTTGAGTGTAGTGTGGTGTCCTGTCTCTGGCAGTTGGTGCTGTTGTTGCAAAACAAACAATCAGTGGAACAGTGCCCAGGAGCCTCGCACATGAAAAAAGCCACTGACCACTCCAAGATGCTAGCTCAGGGGTAGGCAACCTAAGGCACGCGTGCCAAAGGTGGCGCATGAGCTGATTTTCAGTGGCACTTTCACTGCCTGGATCCTGGCCACAGTCTGGGGGGCTCTGCATTTTAATTTCAAATGAAGCTTCTTAAACATTTAAAAAACTTTATTTACTTTACATACAACAATAGTTTAGTTCTATAGTATAGACTTAGAGACCTTCTAGAAACATTAAAATGTATTACTGGCCTGCAAAACTTACAATTAGAGTGAATAAATAACAACTTGACATACCGCTTCGGACAGGTGGCCGACCCCTGGGCTAGCTGATCAGACATGGTTTAGTTTGCTCTGCTTGGGTCCAGTTCCACATTGCCTGAGTGGTTGTGTGCAGTTCCCAGCTGATCTTAGTGTAACTCTGGAGCTGCTTATTGCATCTGAGTGGCTCTTGGTTCCCATGCAGTGGTCCACTCCACTCTCTGCTGGGAAGGGAGAGCAGTTGAAAGTTTAAATACAGCCCAGAGTAAAACGTGGACTGAGAAAATCTGTCTCAGATAATGGGGCTATTCCCCGCAAGAAGAGGAGCTTGTTCTCAGCCAACCTTGGAAACGCCAACTCCACTCGCTTAGCTCCCACAGACCTAGGTTTCTAGTGCAGTGCAGATGCACCCTATGGGCTGTGTGGCACTTTACACAAGAGCCTGTTAACCCCACTGTCCTAGCCAAAGCCCAATGCTGGGAACCCTAGGTGCACCCCTCTACTGTTTCAGTAACAGAGAATTCTGCTTCACTTCCTATCCTAAACTGGCGTGTAGACGTGCTGGGCACTGCCAATCAGCTGCTGCCTTTCGCTGTGACACGATTCCTGTATCTAGGCTAGGACTGCACAGGAGAGGAAAGCCTGGCTGGCTAATGGAGAAGGAAAACATTCAACAGGAGCTGCTTGGTCCCCTCCCCGGGGGACCTGCCAGCCTGCAACATGGCCTCACAAGGGGCTGGGGGATGTGTTGATTATGTGCTGTCTCTGTCAATGGGGCTTCAGTGCTGGCAAAACATACATAACTCCCCCTGGGAAGGTGGTGATAGAAACACAGGGGGTGGAGCCCTGCCCCTAGAGAGAAGTCAGTCTGACTCCAGCTTTTGGATGATAATATAAGAACGGCCATACTGGATCAGACCAAAGGTCCATCCAGCCCAGTATCCTCTCTGCTGATAGTGGCCAATGCCAGGTGCCCCGGCGTGAGTGAACCTAAGCTGCAAGGATCAAGTGATCTCTCTCCTGCCATCCATCACCCTCCTCTGGCAAACAGACGCTAGGGACACCATTCCTTACCCAGCCTGGCTGATAGCCATTAATGGACTTAACCTCCATGAATTTATCCAGTTCTCTTTTAAACCCTGTTATAGTCCTAGCCTTCACAAACTCCTCAGGCAAGGAGTTCCACAGGTTGACTCTATGCTGTGTGAAGAACTTCTATTTGTTTTAAATGTGCTGGCAATTAATTTCATTTGGTGGTCTCTAGTTCTTATATTATGGGAACAAATAAGAAACTTTTCCTTATTCACTTTCTCTATACCACTCATGATTTTATATACCTTTATCACAGGGGTCAGCAACCTTTCAGAAGTGGTGTGCCGAGTCTTCATTTATTCACTCTAATTTAAGGTTTTGGTGCCAATAATACATTTTAACATTTTTAGAAGGGCTCTTTCTATAAGTCTATAATATAGAACTAAACTATTATTGTATGTAAAGTAAATTAAGGGTTTTAAAATGTTTAAGAAACTTAATTTAAAATTAAATTAAAATGCAGAGCGCCCCAGATTGGTAGCCAGGACTCGGGCACTGTGAGGGCCACTGAAAATCAGCTTGCGTGCTGCCTTTGGCACCCGTGCCATAGATTGCCTACCCCTGCTCTATCATACCTCCCCTTAGTCTCCTCTTTTTCCAAGCTGAAAAGTCCTAGCCTCTTCAATCTCTCCTCATATGGGACCCGTTCCAAACCCCTAATCATTTTAGTTGCCCTTCTCTGAACCTTTTCTAATGCCCGTATATCCTTTTTGAGATGAGACCACATTTGTACACAGTATTCAAGATATGGGCGCACCATGGATTTGTATAAGAGCAATAAGATATTCTCTGTCTTATCCTCTATCCCTTTGTTAATGATTCCTAACATCCTGTTTGCTTTTTTGACTGCCGCTGCACACTGCATGGACTTCTTCAGAGAACTATCCACGATGGCTCCAAGATCTTTTTCCTGATTAGTTGTAGCTAAATTAGCCCCCATCATATTGTCTGTATAGTTGGGGTTATTTTTTCTGCATTACTGTACATTTATCCATATTAAATTTCAGCTGCGTGTAAAATACCATAGTTACAGCCATTCCCCTAGTAAAATGAGCGGTAATGCTAGGTCTATACCAGCACTTTTGTCAGTAAAACTTTTGTCAGTTGTGTGAATAAAAACAAAACAACCTGACCGACACCGTCAACACAGCTACCACTGCTTGCTGGGGGTAGTTTAACTATCTCATCGGCAGAGAGCGGCTTCAGGGAGACCTTACAGAAGCAGATGTGCCGCTGTATCATCTGTAGCATAGACACAGCCTCAGGTGGGAAGAGGAAAATGAAGCTGCCATATAACAATGCTCAGTACAAAATCTGATCCAGCTAGAGAATGATTGTGCTGAAAGGGCTGGACCCTTCAAGGAACCGGTATGATGGCTACCAGAGAGGAGCAGCTGGTGGACAGGAGTGGCTTGTGGTGAAGGCTGCAGCAGAACCCCACGGACAGGTGCGGCTGTTGGAGCACGTAAGGTGCCCCTTTAGCTTCATAGAATATCAGGGTTGGAAGGGACCTCAGGCAGGGTAGGGAGTAAAATTCTGCAGATGAAGTTTTGAACTCTGGGGCTGCACTCACCAGGGACAGAGACTTTGGGGTTGCTGGACTCAAGAACCAAAGGGAAAGGACATGGCCCAATTTGTTTGGGGTGGGTCTTTTTTGCTCATGGTTCGTGTTATGAATCCTATTTGTGGTGTTTCCCCAACATAAGGACACATCATTTCTCTCTCTTATTAAAAGGCTTTTGCTACATTCAGATTCCGTGCTTGTGAGAGGGGAAGTAATGCCTCTTAGAGGTGCCCTTTCTATGGCATTTGACTTAGTGCAACATGACATTCTGATTTAAAAATTAGCACTATACGTGTCAATAGACCACCATTAAACAAATTAAGAACTGGTAACTGACAGATCTCAAACTGTAGTTGTCAGTGGGGAATCCTCATTGAATGGGTGTGTTTCTAGTGGGGTTCCAGGAAGATTGGTACTAGGCCTAATGCTATTCAAAGTTTTTCGTCAATAAGATGGAAGTCAATATAAAATCACTGCTGTTAAAATTAGCAGATGGCATAAAGGTTGGTGGAGCAGTAAATGATGATGATGTAAATTATGATGGAGTGGTCATAGACAATGATCTGTATCGGTTAGTAAAGTAGGCCCATTAAAAGAAAATGTGTTTTAATACAGCCATATGCAAGGTCGCTACATCCAGGAACAAGGACTGCAGGCACTAACTAACAGAGGGATGGACTTTGTATCCTGGAATGCAGAGACTCCGGAAAAGCTTTAGGAATCATAATGGAAAAGCAACTGACCATGAGTTTCTAGTATGACAATGTGGCAAAAAGTGCTTATGTGATCCTTGGATGTATTATTTGTATTATCATAGCACCTACGAGCCCTTGTGGGACCAGAATGATATATAGGTAGGAGTAGAGGGAGTGGCTGGCTCACTACAAAAGCAATTTTCCCTCTCTTAGTATTGACATCTCCTCATCAGTTATTGAGAGTGGATCACATCCACTCTGAGTGAACTGGCCTTGTCTACACTGGTTCTCCTCTTGTAAGGTAACTCCCTTCTCTTCATGTGCCAGTATATTTACGCTTGTATCTGTAGTTTTCACTCCATGCATTTGAAGAAGTGGGTTTTTTACCCACGGAAGCTTATGCCCAAATAAATCTGTTAGTCTTTAAGATGCCACCAGACTCCTCATTTTTTTAGGAGTAGAGCAGTGATTTTACTTCTGTAGACGGCGTTGGTCAGACTGGTGTCCACAGCATTAAAAGGATGTCAAAATACTGCAGAGGGTGCATCAAAGAGACACATGATTTGGGGTCTGGAGAAAATGCCTTACAAGGAGAGACTTAAAGAGATGCATCTATGAAGTTTACCAAAAAGAAGACTAAGAGGGAACTTGATTGCAGTGTGAAGGTACCTTCACAGAGAGAAAATACTGGCTATAAAGGGCTCTTTAATCTAGCAGAGAAAGACAGGACAAGACTGATGACTGGAAGCTGAAGCCAGACAAATTCAGATTGGAAGTAAGACACACATTTTTAGCAGTGAAGGTGATTAACCATTGAAACAAACTACCAGGGGCAGAGGGGGTTCTCTTGATGTCTTCTTCACTCTGGAACTGGCCGCCTTTCTGGAAGATGCTTTAGCCAAACACAAGTTATTGAGCTCAATGGGGGGTAAGTGGGTGAAATTTAACGGCCTGTGATTCACAGGTCAGAGTAGATGATCTAATCGTCCCTTCTGGCCTTAAACTCGATGAATCTATTAATTGCCTCTACCCTAGGCATGTTTACCAGTACAGCTATATCAGCAAACCTTTTAAGTGTAGACAAGTCTGGACTTCACCCCAAGATTTTAGCTCCAGCAGTTTAGCACATGTTAAAGACAGTGGCCCAGATCCACAATGCTATTTAGGTTCCTAACTTCTATTGATTGCAATGGGAGTTAGGCACCTAAATACCTTTGTGGATCTGGGCCAATGTGCCTTATTTCCACCTATAACTTTTAGAACATTTCAGCTAACCTCACACCTAGTCTAGCCTAAAGACCTAGTCTACACTTGAACTCTTTCCGTGGGGAGTTTCAGCCTGAGTTCACGAATCAGCAACCCTATTAATGTGCACAAGGGTATCATCTGCTGACATACTAATCCCCTTATATCATAGATGTCCAAACTTTTCTTTGTGCCTCCAACTGCACCTAAGTTACCCAAAACTCTTACAAACAGCATGGAATCTGAAAGGCAATGGCGGTTCTTTTTTTACATTATCATTACAGCGTCTGTGGATGGAACTGTGCTCGTTGGCTATGCAGCCCTAACGGAAGTGAAATATAAGGAAAAGATGGTATCCTGGAAGCCAGCTGGTCAGTGTGTGATGCACACATCCATTATTTACATTAGCGCTTTGCTGACTCGACCTTTGAATCTAGTTCTGAATGATAAAGCACTGGGAAAGATATATGAAGGAACAGTCCTGAGCCAAGGGAGGATAAACTAGACAATCCAGCAGGTCAGAACACAGGAACTGTCAGAATGGGTCAACGCGCTGGTCCATTTAGTCTGGGATGCTCTCTCCAATAACGCCACGTTCCTGATGCTTCAGAGTGGAACGCAAGGCTCCCCAGCCTGAGCAATAATATGTGTCTTTGCTGTCATTTTTTAACTCTCTTTTGAAAGGCTTTGCAATGAAGTATTTGTGGTTTTCTCCTTTGTATTTATTATATGTGCAGCTTAAAACCCCCCACCAAGCTTTCTGGCTTGGTCTCTATTTTTCTCTCACTCCCCAGGCTCATAGTCTGACCTCTTGTATGAAAACCTAAGTCAGCCTACGTATCATTACAGGAATGGGGGCTCCACCCTCTGACTGTAGCATCCTCTAATAAAACGTTGGTCTTTGTTGCTGTGCATCGCATGGCAAATAGCCATCTTCGTTAGCATGGGATTGCCAAATGACGATTAAAGAATGCTAATAATACTCATTAATTGAGCACAGATTAGGGAGTGCAGAGAAGTGTGTCACGGAGCTTGTGAAATTCTTTAGCGCTATAATTATTTCCCCTCCTCTATAATAACAAAACAAAATACCAGTGGCTGGCTTGAGAAAAGAAACTTTACCTGCTCACTGTTTCATTTCATTGGAGAAAGGGCCTTTTAGACAGGGAGCTTTCACTGTTCCTGACTAGTGTGAATTGTCCGGGCACCTACCCCCTCAGAAGACATGTGAATGCTGCATTAAAAAGCTTAGGTTAAAACAGCAGTGAAGACATGGCCACTCGGCATTTAACTCTGGTTAGCAGCTCAGTTTAAAGGCTACAGGGCAGCCTGGAGTTGAACTCCAGCTGCTAACCCAAATTACAGACCAAGCTGCCCTCTCTTTACTGCTACTTTAGCCTGAGTTAGCCAGCATGGGTTAGCAAAAAAGACCACACCTTTTTATTTGCCATCATGAATCTAAATCACAATCAATCCAGACTGTCAGTGGTTAAAATCTCTCTCTTGCTGTCTGTGACAGAATGTGATTTTTTTTCATAATATTTTGGATGACTACTTTGTGTGCCTCAGTTTCCCCTCTGTGCTGCACGGTTAAATAGATGGTGGTGAGGGGGGGAAGGTTGTTCACTCTTTGCAGAGATCTAGGTGTGACTGATGTCTTGCTGTCTGGGGCCTGGGCCCATGCCCACGGACAGCCTGAAAAAGGCAATGGCCACTTCAGTGCCTGGACATTTGGCACCTAGCAGCTAACAACCATGGATGGCCCATTCTCCGCAGGAAGCCAGCCAGTTGTGGTCAGCTGGAGAACAAAAGGCTAAGGAGGATGTCCAGGCAACCATGTTTTTCGGGAACAAGAACAAAGAAGGAATCAGGAGGGGCCCTTTGGGGTTGTTAAGTGTGGGCTATTCAAGGAGAAGTTTTGGGACCGGGACTACCGAGGGGTCAGAGAGGGCTCTGGACTGACACAGGTGGACTATGCTGTGACTTGCTCTCTATATTAACCAAGGAGTTTCTATGTCGTTTTCCAGACATCTAATAAATCCATCTGTTTTCACAACGCTGGCTGAGTGTCATTCCAGTTTAAAAGTAGTAGTCATGTTAGTCTGCATCCGCAAAAATAACGAGGAGTACTTGTGGCTCCTCAGAGACTAACAAATGTATTTGGGCATAAGCTTTCGTGGGCTACAGCCCACTTCATCAGATTCCAGTTTAAGGAAGTTGAAGGTGCATTGTTCCCTTTGGGTGTGTAAGTCTCCCTCAGATGTGCAATTCAGGTGGACTTGCTGAGGAGAGCTCACAGTGTAAAGTAGGGGTGCTGAAGGTGACAAAGTTCGGTCCCAGGAGGTGGTGAAGCCAAGGGACTTGCCCCGGTGAAGGAGTGTAACACTGAGGGGGCTGCCACAATGAAAGGATCCTCCCAGGGACTGTTCGAAAGCCGTTCAAGAGCACCAGTCCTGTGGATCTATGTCACTGAGCAAGGATGTTATAAGGTGGTGTATCCTCAATGCTGGCCACGTAAGAGCATCTCAGAGGCCCTCCGCTTATCTGGTGAATGTAAGAGAGGAGGAGGTGGAGGCAAAGGAGATGGGATCACAGAAAGGCGCAGAGAATGGAGGGGAAGGACAGTAACTATTCCTAGACCAGTATGGGGCTTTGTCATCGCCTGGGGGTGTCTACGCTGTGCAGCTTTGGTTGAGAGCCCTGACACCAACCGTGCGCTCATAGCACAACAGTCTCACACTGGCTTTTACCAGCCTGGTTATGCCTTGCAGAGTGACACCGCCAGCACCCTCCTGCGTTCCTCCCCAAAATGTCTTACTCTGCACTGCTCAGTCCCACTTACTGGAACCCCCACAAAACCTTATCAAGTCTGCCGCTCCGCTAAAGAGACAGCGAACGGCAGCTTTTCAACTAGGGCTGACAAACCCTTCACTTCAATCAAAGCACTGAGTTGGTTTATGGTAAAAATAAAAGAAGTTTATGAAGAAAAGGACTGGGGTTTAAGTGACACTAAGCATAAGGAATAAGGGTAGAAATGGTTACAAACTAATACAAGTAAAAATACTCTTCTAAAACTCAACAAACTAGAGTCTTTTGTTCAAAGAAGTTTTGCTCACCATAGTCATTCTTTCAGCATGGTGGGGTTGTTCTTTAACCAGGCCCCAAGACATGGAGCTCAAAGCGCTTGGCTTCTTTAACTCCTCAGGTAAAAGACAACTTTAGGTTTATAGTTCCAGTAAACCTTTGAAATGTGTTCTGAAGTATATCCCAGGATGAAGCTTTTTTTTCTCTGCTGGATCTGGATGCCATGCTGGCTTCTCCCCATGTTGTGATTTTTACAATGCAAATGATCTTCCTTCAGTCTCTGATACAAATGAATAGCCCCCTGTCCTTGGCCATGTCTAGCTTGACATGCCTGGAAAAAAACTGTTTGCTAACTTCCCCTGATGTGCCTGGTTTAACAACATTTGTCACATATTTCCAGCACATCTGTATAAGTTGTTGCAGGTTGACTGTACGTACCTCACACAAGAGTATTCAGTGAGTTGTTAGTTTTCCACTGATACCTTACATGGCACCCTTTAGATTCAGATTGAGTATGTCAGGACTGACAAGAGTTGCTGACACAAAATAGTGAACCACCACTGGGCCTCTGTGTCTCTGAGGCCCTCCGCTCATGGTGAATACAGAGAAAGAAGGAGGTGACGGCAAGGGAGGTGGACTCACAGAAAACGGCAGAAAAAGAAGGGAGAGACAGCAGCCGTTGCATTGGCTGAGAGGCCCATTGCTCAGCACATGGTCTGAAAGCTCTTGGCAGGAGCTGCACAGCCAACAGTGGGAGATGGAAACTAGAGCTGGGCTGTGGGAAGGGGTGTGCAGGTCCTCCAAGGTGAAATGCGAGGACTGAATGGCCTGCAGGAAGGGAGGAGAAGGGTGGAGATTTTCAAGCTGTCCTTCCTCATGTTAGAAGTCTCTCCTCTGTCACTGTGATGATGCCTCTTCTTCTGCAGTCAGGCCAACTCCCCCTCTTAGTTCTTCAGCTTTGCCTCCCTTCTTGCTGCCTTCCTCTCTGCCAGTGCCATTGCTGCAATGTGGGGAAGGAGAGGTGACCACCGCTGCACCCTGCATGCCAGGTGAGCTCCCACTCTCACAGCTGTGCCATCCCCACTCACTTTAGTTTCCATTGGTCTCTGTCTGATACCTTTGTGCCTTCTTGACCTCTCCTTGGTGCAGCTGAACCCTAGACTGGTGCCATCCAGGATTCTTCCTCAGGAATCCCGACACTCTTTCCTCGCTCAGCATGCTAGATGGTCATTATATTTAACACACAGGCTCTAGTTGAGTGCCTCACTCCCAGACTAATGTGTGCTGTGATTTGTTGCCTGCTCGGGCCTTTTTTTCTGAGCTTGCTGCGCCCAAGTAAAGCACCAAGTAGGAGAATTCTATGACTTGCCTTCGGCTTTCTACATAGCAATCCAAGATCTTTGCATCCCGAGTTTAGCTGAGTTGGGTCAATCATTGAGCATGGCCTATGTGTGAGGGGGAATAGAAAAAGGAGCTTTCTCATGCTATTGCCTTGGGACAGTTTGGCCTAGCAGTAGTCTGCTTTGCTCTAGGCAGTTAAGATGTAAATGATAAGGCCTCTAGGCGGGGTGCAAGTGAGGGAGTACCGGGTGGTACGATGTACCGGTAAAAAGTGGCTGCTGGTACTGGCCCCTACAGCCTTTCTTTAAAGCACTGCCATGTCGCAGCCATTTACACACACACACACACACACACACACACACACACACACACACCCCCATCAGCGGCCCTGCCGGTCCCTAGCAATGACCGTGAAATGCAAAAGGGGCAGCGATGTTAAAGTGCTGCCATAGCAGCACTTTAAGCAGGGCCCTTAAGTGCTGCCATAGCAAAGACCCTGCTGAAAACACTGTCCCTTTTGACCCCCTCCCAGGCTGCCTAGGGGGGAGAACGGAACAGCTGCCCAGGGGCCAGCAGTTTAGAAGGGTCTGGGGCTCCATCTGCTGCTGCAGAAGCAGAGCCCTGGGCCCTTTAAATAGCCACTGGATCCCAGGTAGTGTGGCCAGACAGCCTAGAAGGGCTGGCTGGGGGACACCTGAGGCCCTGCCCCTTCCGGGGAGCTGGGTGGCTCTGTCCCGGTAAGTTTTCAATGTTATTTTCACCCCTGCCTCTAGGAGAAGGAGAAGTAGAGAGGGAAGTGAAGGACCGAAGCAGGGAGCTTCCAGAAGCCCAGAACTGCAGCCTGTTGAGCTAAAGGATCACCTGTAATTACTGGATGTGGGGGAAACACATGAAAGACGATTTTCAGAACACATACTATATATATAACATCTGACAGTTCTGAGTCCCCCGCTGGAAGAAAATATAAACCGTAGAACAAGAAATAATGTCCTGGACTGGAATACTTGGCCCAAACTGCTGCTGTGGCCAGCCATAAAGGAAATGAGCTGTGTTTTTTGAAACTCTAGACTTCTCCCAGCGTTCCACTATGTCATCAGACCACAGGCTGTGTAGAGGGTTGGGTCTCTGGTTCCTAGCACCATTCTCAGCCTGTCAAAGATGGCTGAACCGCAACTGAGATGGGCTCCTTCGTTAATAGCTTGAGCTGGAGAAGTGCTTTCCACCCACAAGCCCCCTGCACTTCAACTGAAATTGAGGGTGCTCAACACCACTCAGGATCAGGCCATAAAGCATTACACACTGACCCTCTTGGAGTGGATGTAACTGTTCACTGGGTATTATGGGCATGCAGGGACTTTGAGGCATGATTTTCAGACCCCTTTCCCCCCAAACTGTAAAGTGGGGGAAGACTCTTCTTTACATATATATGCACTCCTATTCCTTCACAGCATGCCTGTGCTGAGACCTCCTGTTTCTCTCTGAGAAGGGTCAGAGAACACGATGACATAGTCCGATCCAAATTTCACCTCTGCTTTCTATAAATTTGTAGCTACGCTTCATTGTTTTGTACTGTAGTCCACACTGTGTCACTATTTCAGGTCCATTCCTGTAACACATCAGGCACATAGATACAGTTAAAACTCAAATCCCATCACTTTTGTCAAAATGAATAAATCTCTGGTTCTTTTGGACTGAGGATCCCTATAGTAGCAGACTCCTAAGAGGCTGGGACAGAGTCCCGGTTATGCTAGATGTTCCAAAAGTTGGCTGTAGGCCAGGGTATATGCAATCCCTTCTCTGGGCACCGGGTATGTGATGGATGCCCTAAGGGTTCAAAGCCTACGGCCAGGTCTACACTACCCGCCGGATCGGTGGGTAGAGATTGATCTTTCAGGGATCGATTTATCGTGTCTTGTCTAGATGTGATAAATCGATCCCGAAGCACTTTCCCGTCAACTCCGGAACTCCACTGCGCCAAGAAGTGCAGGCATGGTTGACAGGGGAGCAGCAGCGGTCGACTCAGCGCCGTGAAGACGCCGAGGTAAGTCGACCTGAATGTCGACTTCAGCTACACTATTCACGTAGCTGAAGTTGCGTATGTTAGGTCGATCCTCCCCCCTCATGTAGACCAGGGCTCAGTGGAACTTCACCAGAGCTGCATCTTGTCACCACTACTTATTACTTCATCCAGTTGCTGATTTTGGCTAAGAACGGCAAGGTCTTGGAAATGGCACTGTTTACATTTGATATGAAGGAGATATGGAGCTGTGTCTCATAGACATATCACAAGCTGCTTGGCAGCTCTCCAAACAACTTCACAAAGCAGTACATGATGAGTAACATGGTGAAGATAAGTGAGCCTTGTGAGACTCCAAAGGGGAGGCATTTAGAAATGGAGAAACAGTTGCTCATAATGAACCTCTGGATTTAGTCTAGGAGGAAGGAACTGAACTGTTTCAGGTCATGTAAATTGCTGGTGTGCCGGCAGACATTTTGGTGATCAAAGGTATCAAATGCTGCGGCAATGTCCAGCTGGACAAATATGGACATACTGTACTTCCCTTGTCTTTGGACATTTTACAAAGGTGAAGTAAGTAATTCACAAGTGGCCTAATTACAGACACGTAAAACAATCTGTAAAAGAGGCAATGTGGCCCAGAGTGTAAAAGAGAGGTTTCTACTAGCTGCGATCAGGGGCCTGTTCCCTGCTCTGCCACAATATCCCTTTGTAACTTTGGCAAGTTACTTTAACGCTGATTCTTAGCTACTTCATCTGAAAAATGAACTTGTACACATTCCTCCTAGGCCAAATGGGTATTTTCAGAGCGATGCAGGAGATGGAGTAATCAGTTGATTGTGATATTACCTTTTTCTTCTGAAAACTAGTCCTGGCTGGTTTAGAGGCTGACAATGAAATTCTCCATTGCCGTGTTTATTTTTCTCTATTGATGGAGGATGATGTCTAGTTTTCATAAAAGCAATTTCTTAAATATTTTCCTCTCCACTCTTGATCTTTAAATTTCTCTCTTACCCAAGACAGTGTCAAAATTTATCTATAGTTTGAATTTTGTGAGGTAACATGACTGCTTTTGGTAGAGTGAGGAACACCAAGAAGTATCAGGCTCCACAAATATTTCCAAAAGGAAAGTCTTTTAACTTTCAAACAAAGCATGTAATTTAATGGAAATATTCAGAGACAGTTCCAGTTGTCAATGAGACATAATTCTAAACATCTTAAACCATAAGAATCCATTACTGAAGTTACAAGTGTTGGTGCATCCCCCAACCCCGAAAAAACTGCTTTCTAATGGAACTGCATTGCACCATTAATTGCCTCTCCCTGAATAAAAAAAGCACTTACAGGACCTAGACTGGAATTTTGGCCCTTCACAAGCTTCCACTACCTTTGCTGAAGAAGGAGCTCTATTTACTGTCAGGTAAGGAAGAAAACCTTATATTCTTTCTAAAGGCTTGTCTTTCACAGCAAAGTTAACTACAGTTATAACTGAAGTGTTGCCCCAACTCAAGCCCTGTCCACACATACAAACCATTAGCCTGAATGTGATGGCGCTTTCCCAGTCAAACTGGATGGCCCATCGGGCTGAAACTTGAGTTAGTCTGACTCTTTCACTGATAACACGACTACTCTACATAGGGTTCCCAGGTGTCTGGTTTTCAGCTGGAACACCTGCTTGAAAAAGGACTCTCCCCAGCGCAGTGAAAATGAGCACGAGTGAATATGGGGGACAGCGAGCGATGGAGGAAGTGGGGGGTGGAGTGAGCAGGGTGGGCCTTTGGAGATAGGGTAGGGCAAGGGTGTTTGGTTTTGTGACATTACAAAGTTGATTCTCTGTGGGATGGGTGCAGGCGAGCTCCACTGGAGTGCTGCTAGTCCTCCAAAGCCTTCCCACAATTCCCCCAAGCCTCCAGGAAGGACAGATAAGTTCTTTCATAATTTATTGGGAAAGAATTCATAGAGTGGATTAGTTTACTGCAGTGCAAAGAACGCTGGGATGTACCCCGCAGAAGTCTCAGTGCTACAAACCACAGAGAGTGTGGTGCCAGTACGGACACAGCAATTTGTGTGTTATTTCACAGCAGCGGTCTCCAACCTTTTTTATGCACAAGATCACTTTTCGAATTTAAGGTAGATCCTGCAACCTGGGATCCACCCCGCCCCTTCCCTGAAGCCCTACCCCACTCACTCCATCTCCCTCCTCCATCTCTTGCTCTCTCTCTTGCCCATTTTCACCGGGCTGGGGCAGGGGGTCGGGGTTCGAGAGGGGTGTGTGGGCTCTAGGCTGGGGCCAAACAAGATTTCGGAGTGTGGGAGGGGGCTTCGGGCTCAGCCTGCTCCAGCACACCCTCTCTCTTCCGCCCCCACCCCCCAATGTGACCTCTCCTTCCCCTGCAGTCCCAGAGCTCCCCCTCCCTTCCAGCCTCCCCACCCCACCCCAGGGTGCCGACCTCCCTCCCCCCTCCAGCCTTTCCCCCACCCCAGGGCTCCCCTGTCTCTTCCAGCGCCCCCTGCCCCAGGATGCTGACCTCCCCTACAGCCCCTTCACCGCCCCAGAGCTCCCCCTCCTTTCCACCCCCCATCCCCCCTCACCCCACCCCACCCAAGGGTGCTGACCTCCCCCTTCCCTATAGCTCTGCACCAGAGCTCTCCCTCCCTTCCTGACCTCCCTCCCCTCCCCCACCCCAGGGTGCTGACTCCCCCCCTCCCCTCAGCCAGGAGTTCCCCGCTCCCTTCCAGGCCCCTCCCCCACCCGCCTTAGAGCGGGTGCCGGTACCTGTCCCGCCTGGACCGCGAAGCCCCGCCCTCCGATGAGCTAAGCTCCTCCCCTTCTGCGGGCGGGGCCGGTTCCCCCTCCCCGCCTCTCTGGGAAACCTCGGTCACGTGCCGAGGGAGCGGCTTTGTCCCCCCCTCCCCCTGTCACGTGGCGGGAGAGCGGGCGGCCGGCTCGCGCGCGCGCTCGCGCTCGCTCGGTGGGTCACGTGGCGGGGGAGAGGCCTCGCGGCGTTGCGCTGCACCGGGGGGGAGGGGGGCGTCACGTGACAGTGGTGGGAGCCGCTGCTGCTGCTTTGTGAGCACATTGGGCAGGTAACGAGAGGGCCGGGGGGAGGGGGGCGAGTGACCCCCCCCCCC
>ML677491.1:2285553-2380018 GCA_007922305.1 Dermatemys mawii | reverse complement strand
CTCTGGGGAGAGCAGGCCCCCCATACCACCTATCTTCTCCCTCCCCCAAGAGAGCAGACCACCCCATTCCTCTGGGGAGAATGCCACGCCCATCTATTCTTGCTCTCCCCCTGCCCTTCCCTGGAGAGAGCAGAGCGCCCCTTTCCTCTGGAGAGACCTGGGGCCCCCGTCATCACCTGTCTTCTCTCTTCCCTTCTCACCAGAGAGAATAGAGGCCACTCCACCCAAAAGAGCAGAGTGCCCCATTCCTCTGAGGAAAGTGCCCCCCCTTCCTCCCCACAGAATCTCCCTCACCACCCATCTCCCCTGCCCTGGGACAGAGGTAATGTGGAGTCCCCCTCCCGCCCAGAGAGAGGCCAGAGCCCCTCCTTGTTGCCCATCTCGTGTACCCCTCAGAGAGAGGCCAGAGCCCCTCCTTGCCATCTGTCTCCTCTGCCCCTCGAAGAGGCCAGAGCTCCTCCTTTTGCCCTCTTCCCCTCCGCCTCCCTCCCCCCGCAAAGGCCAGAGCCCGTCCTCGCTGTCTGTCTCTTCCCCCAGACCAGAGTCCCTCCTTGCCACCTGTCCCCTCCCCTGAGAGAGAGGCCAGAGCCCCTTACCGCCCATCATCTTTCCCCCTCCAGAGAGAAAGCAGAGCCCCCTTCACTATTGTACCCCCTCCCAGAAGGGTAGGGCCCCTTCTGGTTTGAGGGAGCTTGGGGTGGGGGGAGAGAAGGTCACCAGAACCTCAGTCCTTCTCATCTCAATGAGAAGAAAATTGACAAGGGTCTGGGGGTTGGGAGAGCAGAGCGGATCAAGAGGGTCCTTCCCCCAATTCAGGGAGACCTTTTGTTTCCAGGCCCCAGATTCCCTTGTTTCTTCCTTGTACCTGGCAGGAAGCTCTAGTTTCCCCTTCCTTCCTGATGCTCAAGGGGTGGTGGGGGAGAAGAGGTGGGGATGTATCGGCTCCCTATCTCAAGCCCTCCTGATCTGAGAGACTCCATCCCCCACTTCCTCATAATCCCTTGCACCCCCCAATTCCCTGTCTCTCTTCTCAGTGGAGTGAGGGCCCTAGTCTCCTGTCTCCCAGATTCTCCTCCCACTGTAGGGTTTGGAGAAGCTGCTGTTTCCTCTCACTAGAGGAGGGCAGCGTTGCCGGTCGTCTTCGCTACCGGGTCCTAGTCTTACCTCCGGGTTGGGAGGTGAGAAGCCTTTGTCAGCCCTTTCCCCACACACCTTTTTCCGGTGGTTCCCCTAAGAACATCCGAATGGCCATCCTGGGGCAGACCAATAGTCCATCTAGCCCCGTGTCTTGTCTTCTCACAGTGGCTGATGCCAAATGCTTCAGAGGGAATGAAGAGAACAGGGCAATTACTGAGTAATCTGTCTCCTGTCATCCAGTCCTGGCATCTGGTAGTCAGAGACTTAGGGGCACCCAGAGCGTGGGGTTGCCCCCTGACCATCTTGGCTAAAACTGAGGACTAAGTGTGTCAAGCCTATTCCTCCCCACCCTGTGCCTCTTACTAGGCCTAAATCCTCTAATCCCCATCTTCCCTATGCCTCTCAGTGGAGGAGGGGGCTTTGTCTTACTTCCCTTGGGATCCCAACCCCTGTGGTTTTCACTCCCAGAGCCTCTCTCCCCAGTGAGAGGCAAAGGAACGGGGTCAGAGAGTGTAGGCTAGTGCTCTTACAGGAAGTGGGGGAGAGAAAAAACAGAACTGTAGGTCTCTTCCTTCTGCAAACTGATTGTATTCTTTCCATATCCATTTTCAGTGTGGGAGGGGTATCTGGTCTCTTCTTCGTACAGACTCCTGTCTGTCTTCACTGGTTTGGAAGGAGGGCTTTGGTGGTCTCTCCCTCTCACCAGAAATGGCTGTCAAGGAGAGGGGTCTCTGATTGCCCCTGTTCTCCTGTCTGCCTTGAACTCTTATCTTTTTTTACTGTGACAAGGACCTCTGTTTTCCTCTGCTGCCCCACTGTTCCCAGCTGCTTCTCTGTGTGTGTATTGGTGTGTGCTTGTTTGGGAGGAGTCCAGTCCCCTCACAGGATGCCAGGGTTGCCTGGAATGTCTGAGGTTCGCTCATGGTGGGGTCAGGGTTGTGGTACCTTCAGAGTGAGGGTAGGGTTTGTGCAGGGGGTGTGGCTTTGGTCCCTTTTCTAATTCTAGTGCAGGCTGAAGGGGAGCTGTTGTTGCAGGGAAGAGGAGGGTGGATTATTATTGAGCTGAATATTGTCTGTGGTTTCCATGCTGCTTTTCTTCCACTGCTTCCTGGGTGCTCTCCCCGTGTTTTGTGAGGGAGGTTGAGAGTCAGATGTGGCTGTGATCATTGAAAGGTTGCCCATAATACCACCTTCCTCGCAGCAACCGTAGGTTGCATGAGGACAAGAAGATGAGTGATCATCTCTATATCAACACTCCCTACCCAGTCTTCCCTTGTCGGTGATGTTGCTTGCTGCTGGGAAATTGGCGTCCAAGGCTGTGCTGTGCTCCTGGGTTTAGTCACTTGTGTTTAAATAACAAATCTTCACTTTCATTGCTATTGTTGATGAAGAAAATTACTACAGGAAAGTGTAAACCAGGGGTGGGCAAACTGCGGGCCAGATCTCGTCCCTCACGGCTTCGGATCTGGTCTGCAGATCGCCTTCCCAATGGCGCCGTGAGCCCTGCGCTGTTCCCTGAAGCGGCCGGCACCACATCCCTGCGTCCCCTGGGTGGGGGAAAAGCGGGACAGAGGGTTCTGTGTGTTGCGCTTGCCTCTAGATACTGCCCCCCGCAGCTCTCATTGGCCGGGAATGGGGAACCGTGGCCAATGGGAGCTTCAGGGAAGGTACGTGGAGGAGCAGCAAGGGCAGCGCATGGAGTCCTGTGCTGCCCCCCCGCCGCCCCAGGGGCCACAGGTACGTGGTTCCAGGCCTTTCTGATGCGGGGCCAGGGCAGAGAGGCAGTCAGGGAGCCTGCCCTAGCCCTGGTGCGTGTCGCTGTGCGACACTGGGCTGGAGCCCATACCCTGCACCCTGACCCCTGCCGCATCCCTCACCCCTCCTGCACCCCAACTCCCTGCCCTGAGTTCCCTGCCTGCACCTATCCTGCACCGAGCCCCCACCACACCTCTCCTGCACCCCAGCTCCCTGCCACAATCTCCTGCACCCCGAACCCCTGCCCTGAGCTTCCTCCCGCACTCTGCACCCCAATTCCCTTTCCTGAGCTCCATCATACCCCCTGCACCCTTCTCTGTCCCAGTCCCTTGCCCTGAATCCCTTCCTGCACACCGCACTCCCTCCTGCACCCCAACCCCTTGCCCTGACCATGCGTATAATTTCCCCACCCAGATGTGGCCCTTGGGTCAAAATGTTTGCCCATCTCTGGTGTAAACCCCTTTGCTGGGAACTGGGTATAGAAAGGGAATTGCTGTCATTTCAGATCTGAGTGCATTCAGGTCTGAATTCAGTTCAGAACTAAAGATTTGGTACTGAAATATCTGCAAATGCTGTTTAATATCTGTTATGAATAGACTTGAATGAATCAGGTTTAAAACCTCTCTGTTCTAGCTATGTTAACATCTTGAGTGTGGACATGCAGCCATCTTGCTTATATTCAGAGGAACAGAACATCCTGTGAAACAAAAATCAAGGCTTCTGTACTGTAGTGTGCATACCCTGGCTGTCCTTGCAGCCCACTGTGACTCAAGGGGCTAGCCCTCCCCTCCGCTTGTCACCCAAGAGCAATCTGTCCCCTAGTCATCTTAATTTGAGTAAATGATGAATGCTTATAATAAAACAGAAGATCAAGGCGATAGCCTCTGGGGTGGTGTTGGCTGGTGAAATGGAGGGGCCCTCCTGGTGTGAGAGCAGCTGTTTTTTTTCAAGGAGAGAAATTGGAACTGGATGTGTGTGAAGGAAAGGGAGGGGGAGGATGTGCAGGACTGGAGGAGCAGCACTTTCCATTGAAATGGAGCCCTTCACAACAAATGGCATCAAATCAGCCTTTGGAAAGGTCTTGCTTTTTTAATGTCTACCAGCTCCTTTTAGCAATTCCCTTGGCCATATCATATTCCCCAGTGGAATCTGGGTTTGGATTCTTACCTGACTGGCCCTGTATTTTTATGGGAGCCCCATTCAGGTACGGTGGTTTAGCGTAACTTTTGTTTAACATGTTTATTTTTAAGCTTATGCTATAAAACTTGAGCAACTGAGAGTAAATCAGTTTGCAGTGTTGGAGATGGTTTTTTGTGTGCTCCTGAGGTGTTATGTGCAGCTGCTGTAGTAATTAGTGTAAATACATGCTGATGATGTATAATTTGGGGAAGATGAGCAAAGTTTGTGTTTATAATGCCCCTGATATTTGCTAACTTTTACAGAAGTGGTTATGAAAGCTCTCTTCCACCTCATACTAGTTACTGCCTTTTCTTTTGTACTGTATCAGTACAAAAAATGACCTTTAAAAATGTTATGATTACAGTAAAGACAAAATCCAGGAAATTCAGAAATGATGGCCAGCTCTTTGTTTACCTCATGATGGTTTGGCCAGCCTCCTCTATCTTGCACTTCCCCCTCCCCTGCAATCCTCATGTGACTGTGAATTAAGGATGAATTTCTGGTATTATTACTTTACACAATTTTGCTTATTTTTAGAGCTAACAGTTTTTAATATTACCACATAACCTAAGCCAGTGCAAAACTCTTACACACAAAACCAAGGAGTTTGGTAGTTTATTTAACTTCAGAAATGTCTGAATCATTCTTTTGAAACTTGCTATTTAAAAGCAGGATATTTAGGCAGGAGATAGACCTACCCTAAAACTTGACCTATACTTAAAATGCTGCAGCAGCCTCATTGTAGTGCTTCACTGAGGGGAGAGCTTCTGTTGGCATATTTAATCCAGCTCTGCAAGAGGCAGTAGCTATGTCGACGGGAGAAGCCCTCCTGTTGACTTAATGCTGTCTACACTGGGGATTAGGTTGGTATAACTATGTTGCTCAGTAGTTATACGCAATATAAGTTTGTAGTGTAGACTTTGCCTAAGACTAGTGGATTTTTACAGCAGATACACAAACTATTTTTGTGTCTGTTGCTCATGTCCTCTTAATTACATTAGTTTTTCAGAACTGTCTTGTAGTAATTGGTACTGAAGTTAAGTGTGTTGAGTATTTGTACAAAGACTACATTACTAGTCTTACACTTGGGGCAGGACTTTCAGAATGGAATAAATCTGCAAACATACTTTATCATGAAACCAATTCTTTATAGTCAGTCTTGTGGCTAAAGCACAAGACTGGAATTTAGAAGATTTTGCTTCTGTTCCCAGGTTTGCCACAGACTTAGTCACTTCACCCCTCTGTGCCTCAGTTTACCCACCTGCAAAAATGGGATCATGAGAACAACACAGGATGGCTGTGCAGTTTTAAGTTTGTGTGTGTGTTGAAATCATTGGATGGAAGGTGACATGAAAATGTACACGTTTTTATTTCATAGTTTTTCTTAACACATTTTCCAGTGCTGTGTTTTTTGTGTTTTTTTAAAGGCGTGTTCGTTCCTTAAGAGCCCATCGTAGCCTGCTAGCTCTTCAGTAAAGCCCAGATTTAGGGTTTGTTACTTATTTCTGTTTAACTAACTTGAAGACATTATTACCTATTCATTTTGGGAAGGATGAGAGGCTGTGAGATGAAGCATTTTATTAAGGCACAAACCTGTAATAATAGCAAAAGAAATGCAGAAAAACTCTGTCCATATTATTCCAATGTGAAAGTCCTCCTCTCCACCCACATTTAATGTCAACAGCTAGCTAGAACTTCCAGTCCTCCTTGAAGGCTCTTCCACTGTACTCCAGGAATATGTTCTCCCAAGCTCTTTATTTTCTGTTACTCCCCGATACTGTGAAGAATACACAGTATGACTAAGATATAACCCAAGTTATGGTTATGCTGAGTGAAGTAATCTCTTCTGTTCTTTTAAAGGGTCAACCTCATGCCTGAAAAACCCCTGAAATAATTAATTCCCAAAAAGGTCTAAATAAGAATCGTGGAATTGCTATGAGTGATAAACCTTAAGATTCAATCTTTTTTTTTTCATCACTTCCCTTCTCTCCTGCTGTGAGTGTGCATGCATTTTTGTTAATACTCACTCTTTACACTGTAAACTCCTCAGGACAGGGTATGTGAGCTGCTTGCATGTGGTTCCTGTGGGTGGAGTTGTTCCCGCCTTGTGTGCTCTTTGTCCCACCGCTTTAGTTAAGATTGCAAGAAGCACTCGTTGCAGAGTGTTTTGAGGGTAGATTTGACAGCCGGTTTCTTTCTCTTTCAGTTTCTTAAATCAGTGTTCTAGCAGATCAGCTGGAGAGATTGCTAGCCTGGTGAAGTGGTAGCAACTTGCCTTAAAATCCAGTGGAGTGTTTCCCATATTGAGGGAGTTTGATCTTTCCCAGAACTTTATTTTAAAAAACTTCATCCGAAACAACCATTGCAGAGTTTTTGCTTTATCTTACTGAAAACTCAGTTTACTTAAAATCTGCACAGGGAGGATACATAGCAACATTTATCAGTGCTCTTAAGGTTCAGACTGATTATTTTAAGAAAAGCCAAATATTTTTGTTTTGTTCATCTCCATTTTTGAGCCTTCCAGGTTATAAACGATTTACCCAGTTTAATGGCAGAAATCCTTTTCTTACTCCATTAGGCAGCCATATGGTTTAGTTGTAAAATCTGGATTTTACAGCTGAGTGTATTCCCAAATATGCTGCATGGCACTGTGTAGAAGGGAATCTATTTGTGCAATTTTACTGAGAGAAAAATAGGGTTTAATTTAAAACATTTTAGTTGCATTTCTCAAGACTAAGATATTGTTTCTAGAGGTAGGGTTATTTGAGGGAGAAGCTCTAGAGACCAGATTAAGACCCTTTTTTCTGATATATTTATTTTAGATTCTTTATGCTAGATCTAAATTTCATTGAATACTGTTTGGGCATAGTGGTTGTAGTCGTACATAGTGGAACAAATGATTAAGAGCTTGATTGCATATTTTAAAAACTGTAACTGAAAAATGGCAACGTATCTAAGTGATTTGATATTTTATCATATTATCCACTTTTTTCTGTATGTGGAGGAAATGGCTGTTGGCTGTTTTCTCTGAAGTTTTATGGACCACATTTTGCTTGATCTTAAATCTTGTACATAGCAGTCTGCTTGACCAGTTTTAGTAAAATGTGAATCTTTAATTTATTGTGGCCAATTTCTGCTATGTTGCAAGGGTGTAATTCCAGAATAATTCCATTAATTCCGGAAGTCATTGTAACTGTGGTGGCAGAATGTGACTTACAGTTCAAGGGCTTTTCTACACTTTAGGCATCACAGTTGGAGTGCTGTAGTGTAGTCGCTTCCTATGTTGACAGTTTTTTTTTCCCCATTGATTTAGGTAATCCCCCTCCCTGAAAGTGGTAGCTGGGTTGATAAAAGAATTTTTCCATTGGTCTTCTGTGTCTACACCTGGGGTTAGGTCAGCTTCACTATGGCACTCAGGGTTATGAATTTTTCACAGCTCTGAGCAGGGTGGATTGATTGAAATCAAGGCAAGTGGAAAGCCTTGATTTAAATCAGCTTTTCCAAAAGTATTTTAGTTATTTTCTAAAGAAAGGTGTGTTCTTATTGGTAGGTTTATCCATTAAAACACGTTGATTCACAACTAAATTGAGCCTTTGCATGAGATTTGGTACATCTTTTTTGCTGTTTAGGAGGGTATACTTATTTAACCATATTTATTTAAGCAATTGTTTAGCTTAATATTTTCAGATTCTTATTAATTGTACGTTTTAATATGTTAGAAAATGACTAATGATATATTGCCTACTTACGTAATTAACTCTGCTCATGATTTGTGTCCAGTTGCATTAGGGTGGTAACTGGAATGTTTTATTAAACATATAACAGCATATAAAACTTTGTTTCATTTCATAAAAATACCTTAAATGTTTTGGGTATATACATTTTTCTTGTCAAAACATGTTTAACATTTACAGCTAAATGATTTATTAAAGGAACGTAGGGATTAATTGTAGTCAGTGAATTAAACTGATTATTTCAGGTCAGCCTGGGAACATTTTCGAATATGCCTAAGTGAAATTGACTGGAGCTTAAGTTCCTACTCACCTAGGTCCCTAGAAAATGAGATGACAGTCTCCTAAATTACTTAGGTTGTCCTTCAGACTTTTTAAACCAGTAGATCTCATCTCCCACACTCCTTGTTTTTATTCATAGATTGGAAGAGAGAGACAAGTTTTCCTGCTTTTTCAACTCCCAGTTAATGTCTCAACTTTGAATGTATTGGTCCACAAGAAGAATATGTTCTTTTTGTGCCTGGCGAAGAGGCTACTGCTGTTGAAAGCTGGTTTTAGCACTTCAACAGACTCTTGTTCTGGGTGCTTAGCTAGTAACTTCAGTGATGTGATTTGATTTTTTTTTTTTTTTTTTTTTTTTAAATAAACATCAGCAAACATGTACTGTTTGAATGGTCACCTCCAGCATTGACATTCTGCTTGGCATGATTGATGAGTGCTTATTAGATGTCCATGTCACAGCAGTATTTTTTTCAGCAGTTTGGCAGATTTCTTTGGTTCATTGGGTTAAGGATATTGGTAAGAAATTGGGGTGGAGAAAGAGTTTGATCCATCTGCTTTTTTTTAATGGCTGCAATTTAACTTTGTTGTTGGGCCTCTCTTCGGTGTCTCTTTAAGTTCTTTTCAAATTTCAACAAAAACCCAGCAAAACCACAGCAATCTTTCTGCAGTTGGTCCAAGGCTATGGAAATAGGTTTCAGTATATCTTCTACATTTTTCTTTAGTCCAGTGTTGACTACTTTGGATGTGATAGTTCCATCTATTTTGTCATGATTTTCTCCACAAATTGTTATCAAAATAGGCCAGTTCTTAATAAATTGTTCAAAACACTCAACTACTGAATTCCATTGTAGATCTTTGGGAGAATTGGTTTGTATCCTCCTGCTCATTTCAGTGAAGCTGAAATGAAATGGTGTTTTTAGAAGTATTAGCAATTTCTACAACAGTTTTCTCTATTATTGGAGTTAAGTCGTTAGCTGAAAGATGCACCAAATGGCCATTGCACCCACGTGTTATACGTTTCAGGTTCCCTACATTATCTTCTAGATTTTTTTTCTCATCTTTTTTACATTGACAGTATTGTCTATGACAAAGCTATGTACTTGACACTTGAATGTTTGTTCACAGAGCTTTTCCTGCTACTTCTTTTAGTATTCTGCTGTATGTGCATTTCCTGATGTATCTGTTATTTTTGAAAAACAGACAATCCCATCTTCTGTTGTTACACAAGCATTAGTTACTAGATCATTGTGTACATTGCTCCAGCGATCAGAGACTCAGATTAACTAATTTCCCGTCAATGTTTTTTGCATGCTGTTCAGTTTCCTTCTCAAACACTGTGTCCAGCAACCTTCCAGCAATATCTGCTTTGGTAGTGTGGTGTGTAGCCAGGTCATAATGATTGAACCATGTCAATGAAATGTTTGTTCTGAAAAAGATGGAAGGGAAAATTTGTTACATAAATGATGATGAAGATTTTTGTTTTGGTACAGATAATTTATTGTCTGATGTGTGTTTAGTTTCAGTACTGCTGGTGGTACCAGCAGATAACTCTGAAGTTGTAGACAATGCAGATGATGGACATTCTTAACCTCTTATGTCTAAGCTGGACTCTGCAACAAAGTGGTAAACAAAAGTCACTCTCACTCACTGACCATTTGTGCACTGCCTTAAAAAAAATAATTGTAAACGAATGATTCCTCCTACAATTGTTAGTACCAAGTTATAAGATCATCTGACTCTATCTTTAGCAACATACCAAACAGCTTGGTGGAAAAACACTTTTTAAATTTTAAAATTCATAAATGCCTAATAAAACTTTACTTTTAAACAGGAAATCTTCACATATGATGGTTGTTATATTGAACAATTAAAATAATCTTAAATCCAGCAGTAATGGTAAAAATGTGATTGATCAATACTCCCACAATTAACACATCAATTATATTTAGAACACAAACATTTTGAAATTCATAAGTAATCCACCCAAAACACAAATTGCTTATAATAGTCTATCATCATTTATTAGCACAGTAAGACATGGTAGTCAGTCTATTAAAATGGTGTAAGAATAAATTTACTAACCAGCTGATCCAGATTGTTCAGACATGCCCACATCATGTTCAAAGTCTTTGCCTTTTGAGAAGCATTGCCTTTGTCACATTGTTTGCATTTGGCATGTGTTCTTTGTTTACCCAGAGGTACAGGAATTTATTGAGAATGTTCTTAAATGTGGTATTTTTTTACTATTTCCAGCCATGTCTCTCTCCTCTCCCTCCCCCCACCCCAAGACTCTCACCCAGAAAAACAAAAAAACAGTAATCTAAGATTTCTGCTTGTGTAACCCACTTCTGCACTGCAGTAGTTTATTTGTATAGACTGAGGGAAGTGGTTGAGAAATTGATGGATTTCTGTTTTTATTATTGCTGTGCAAGGAGATGGACCAAGACCATTTACCTGAGGTGCCCAGAAGGAAGGGCCTGGTAGTGGGTAGTTTTTTTCCAGGAGCTGGAGAAAAATTTTCATGGTGGATGGGGCCACAGATGCTCATAATCTGAGAACTCAGCCACTCAGATCTCAGGTAGGGAGAAGCTATAAAATAGAAGTCTGAGACCACCCAGATGGGCTCAGTGGATGATCCTTGATGAGATACATGATGGTGCCTCCTGGAGTCACGGCCCAGGTTCCAACATGGTGATGACTTTGTCAGGCCTTTAGTACAATATAGTGGCATATTTACAGAGCTTGACCTCAAAAGCTAGATGTCCTCCCGATTCGTTCTCTATATAGAAAAGTAGCCTTTTATTCAATGTTTTTGATAGAGGTTCATGGAGTCAACATATTTTTTAATTGTTTGAAGATATAAGTTTAGACTTTATATATATTGTATTAATTTCAAATATTTTAAATGGGTTTATTTTGTAAAGAAAACCTTATTCTACTTGAATGAAATGCAAATCCAATTGGCTTTTGATTGCACCTTCTTCTGTCACTGAGTTGGGGGTGCAGTTTGGACCTGTACATGTCAGTGATCTCCGTTGCAGATGTTAAGTTTGGTAGCTTAATTACTATGGGGATGAGTGTGATATAAATAAATAGAATTGCATTGGTCAGCCTTGTACTTCAGTCTCATTTGGCCCAGTTGGTGCAGATAAGTAGCGTATCCATGGATAACTAAATTTGGGTGGCGGGGAAGGGCTAGCTGATTGAGTCTCAATCCAGATAAGATTGAGGTAATACTATGAGGGTGGGGGGAGCAATTTATTAGGTGGAAAGGTTGGTTTGGATGCTTTGAATGGAAGACTTTGCCTGTTGTTTGTAACACAGGTTCACAATCTGGGACTTCTGTTACATTCCCAGCTGCTTCTCGGTGTCCAGACAGCAGCAGTGAATCAAAATGTGTTTTATATCTTCCCTTGGCTAAAAGGTGAGCTGCTTCTTCAATGATCAGTGCTTGTATCAGCTCTTTGTAAGATTGCTACAATGCACTTTACGGGGGCTACACCTGAAGACCAGAATGTGAGGGCTCACTTGCTTCATGGAGCTTCTCACAGGGAGTGCATTAGACCTGTGCTCGATCATCTGCACTGTCTGCCATTTTGTGTCAGGAGCATTTCAAGGTGTTGGTTTTATTCTATAAAGCCCTAAATGGCTTGTGGCTTTGCTTATTAAGTGAGAGAGAAACTGTGTGTGTGTAGTACCACCAGAACTGAGGTGCCGGAGCTCAGCGGTTACCCAAAAGGAGGTTGATAGGGCATTTTTGGTGAGAGCTCATCTGTTCCAGAATTTGTTTTTCCCCCTTTAGTTGACGGAGCCTAAATCCATAGACCTTCAGGATGCACATGGGGCCCTTCTGTTCTCTCAAGCTGTTGAAAAGGGGCAGGTTAAGGAGAAACTAAGTGGATTTAACTGTGATGTTGATGGTGGGAGTTACTAATTACTCCTGCTGAGTTGAAAGGGTGAGTGGAATTCATACTTCGATCTCTTGTATTTCTTTTTAAATGCACGGACATCTAAGACAAAAGGATACATTCATGTTTTATCAAAATCCAAATTTTTGTGGCTGCAGAATGGAGACCTGCTTGGTCATTTCTGCATTGTCAAAACATAGAGACCCATAATTCAGTGCAGGTAGCTGTAGACAGGGGCTGTGTTATTTTACTACTGTCATCTGTACAGTAATAGAAGTGCTAGAACCGTGTCTCTGCAACTTAAAACCACTACAGTTGCATGCATGGTGAACGATGTCCATCGTTGTCAGTGTATGTGCCGCAGTTAAGGCTGGCAGACTATTTGATGCCTAATATATTCATGTATTTTACAAAAAGTATAACACTTCAAAATCCACTTTTAAAGTAAAACTTTGTTTTGAAGCATTTGCTGCTCACATATTGCAGAATTGGGTAAGCGTGTGAAATTCTGAAAGTGGAAACAAACTATCCTACCTTTTATTTCAAAGGACTGAAAGGATGTGTCAGTTTCTCCTTGGAAACCTACCTAAAATGTTTCTGTACTGTGGTTTGTTTCACTCACTGGTACTCAGTATTCTATAGAATTGTTCATAAGTGCCAGGTCACTCAATGAGAAGAGTGCAGAATGTCCAGTTCTGATTTTATTACTTCTCTCAGTAAGCAAACTCCTCCATCTCATCTCCAAGAAAGCAGAATCAAAGATGACAACCATTTTTAAACAATTACGTGCAGTTGGCTACAGGAGAAAATGGGGTGACATTTTGGGTCTAGAAGCCTCAAATGTGTCCCCCTTTTTTAGTTCATTGTAGCTTGTAAACAAAAATTGAGCAAAAAAAGTATGTTCAGTGACTAAGCTTACTTTGGAGTCCAGCACAAGTGAATTTCAGATATTGAATCAGTCTATGGTAACTAGAAGCTTCTCGCTGCCTGGAAAAGGGTAGCAAATGTTTATGGGATTGGAACCTAATTTAGGAGAAACCAGATGGAAGAGAATTAAGTATCCAGGGAAGCTGCCAGCAGCAGGACTCTGATGTAGGGGGAATGAGATGGGCGAGGACTGGCCTATGTGTTCCCAGTACCCTCCACCCAGAGACCTTGCTTGGAAAGCTGACCTTTACAGCTTCTTTCCCCTCTACGTTTCACATGGGAGAGTGTGATGCAACTGAGGATAAAATCTTTTATATGCTTTTTGCCATTCTGTTCTCTTTGATAGAGCATGTAGCTGTTAATGGGGTGTGCAGGCTGAAAGGAGGACAAACTGGGATTGACTATGCATGTGGACAAAAAAGGGGAGGAGTTGGTTTGGCAACTTTCAGGGAAAATAACAAGTTCTGAATTCTTGACATATGACATTTTTACATATTAACATTTCTGTTGTGTGTATGCAGATTCTTTGGGGGCAGGGAACAAATAATTTTAATATGGCACCAAGAAATAAACAAAGTCCCTGCTTAGAGGAATTTATAGTCTAGGTTAGATGGGATATGACCTGACACAGGAAGAGATTAGATCAGGCAGCGGGCATGATGGCTGTTTTCCACTCTCTAGGGTGTTTTTCATTCTTTACTATGCCTAGCACAATAATAATTGGGGCCTTCTGGTTCTACTATAATCATAAATAGTGTAAAGTTAGGACATCATCTGCATTACGTGCATTGTGCTGGTGACCTGTTTCTTTTTATAAATGTATTTTTATTAAGTTTGTGTGGGAGCATGGATCAGCATTGGTAAGTTGCTGTTGTATTATGTAAACTTTAATATAAACAGCAAATTTTGGGCATGTGTGTTTCTGATATAAAATAAACCACAAAAGATTTGGTGAGGTGGGGGTAGGAATAATCTCATGGTGGCTTTGTAAGATCCCAAAAGAGGAAAAGAATACCTAGCTGCTTAAACATGCTATTAATTCTGTAACTTAACAAAATGAGACCATTGCCTCCTCAATTTCCTGAGAAATCTAAGCTGCAGACTTCATGGTTTCTCTGCCAGGCCAAGTGACTTCACATAAACATGGCTCATAAACTCTTAACTGAAACTTTAAAAAACAAAACACACACAACACTCACCTTTGGTTGTGATGAAGCCTGAATATGTTCTGCTGAAGGCAGAAATGGATGAGTGAAAACAGGACTTCGGAGTGGATTGGTTCATCCACAGTTATGTTCATGGTAGCTGGTTCATTTACAGGGGCAGAGACAATAGGAAAGTCTGGAGTTTAGATTTCTCAGCATCTTGGGGCCCAATCAGGTGAAGATTCCTCATCAGTCTTAACTCATTGAAATCAGTATCAGTTCAGAGCATGCAGCACTGTACAAAATAGGGTCCAGGCCTTAATTGTCTCAAATTCTGTTCAAAACCTGGGCTAATTATACTTTAAAATGGCTACATCTACTTCCACCTTTTTCTGAATTGTACATGTTAAAAAAAAAAACAAAAAACTAAAACTTCATATTTAGGTATGACCCTAAACTTTAGTCTCAGGTTTCATAAAAACAATTTACAATCCAATAATGTTTCCATACCCTTTTTTTAAAAACAGTTGGTTTTGCGCAAACATTTCATTTGAAACCCAAACATTGAAGCTCTGACAGCTTGAAAGTGAATCTTAGTTGATTTTCATTGTCCAAACTGAGAAATGCAAAAATAGAGCCTTTGTCAAACTGGGTTTTTAAAATACTTCAACTCTTAATATTAAAATGGCTTTAGGAACGAAGGCTGGGATTTTCAAAGAATCCTGTTAGGCTGCCAAATCCCATTGAATTTCATGGCACTTGGGTGCCTAACTCCTAAACTGCTTTGTAAATCCCATCAAGAGAAATGTTTGTATACAATATATGATTTGTAAGTTGACACCACTGTCATCTGAACTATTAAATAGCCAATTGCAGTTCATCCCTCCTGTTGTCACTACATTTATGATGGAGTAAATGGGTTCCAGGAAAACATTTTTAAAGGACTCTTTGCTAGAAACAGTCTCCCGTCTAAAGTTACAGCCTTCTCTTGCTTCTCATTAAATTCTGAGATTTTATTTTCACGCATCAGGTTTAATTCCAGTCTCCTTTTTTCCTCCTTGCCACTTCAGGTCACTGATTTCCAGCTAGTCTCTTTATTTTATTTCATTCTATTCTGTTTTTTACTCGCCAGTAGTCACTGTGACAGAATTAACGTTTGTTCCAAGTTTTTTGTGTCGTCAGTTCTGACCATGATACATTTATATATGAACTGTCCTTAAGGTGGGAGTTCTTAGCCTCACTGTTTGTTAAAAATGGTGTCTGTAATCTTTGAAAAGTCAGAGTAATTTTAAAGGAGATGAGTGTATCTTGTGTCCTGGAAACAAAATGATATATTGATTAGTGTCATGTTTTTCTCTCTTACCTTTGCAAAAATAATCTCTTTTGAAGAAAGCAAAGAAATATTACTCTTGCAGTGTATATTTTTAACTTTTCAAATGGACTTCAGTGAATGAGTTAGGAGTAAAAGAAATTTTTGCACTTTTTGCTTTATTCGGATTCATTTTTGGGGGGGTAAAAGTTCAGTAATTACAATGATTGGGAGAGCTGATGCATTACATGCCATCTCTCTTTTCTATTTGATCCTGAAAATGAAAGTGTAATGCTGTACTTGTAACCTCATGTTCACTTTCATGACCACTGCCTCATGTCACAAACTCAGGATTATGACTTCATTGCAAGGTCAGGATAATAAAAGTGAGCACTTACCTAGTGCTTCTTGCTTGTGGGTCTCAAGACACTATGCAAAGGCAGGTGAGCATTATTCTCATATTGCAGAAGGGGAAACTGAGTCACATATAGAGGCTGTTGCCAGGATACTATGGTGCTGGTGTTCTATAAATAGAACACAAGCTAGATATGTAACTTGCCCAAGGTCGTTCAGTGAAAGAGTGGCAGATTTGGCAGTTAACATCTGCTTCCTGCTTTGGGGTGGGTGGTGAAGGAGAAATTACACAAATTTAAATACCCAAGGTGATATGAAAGGCATACACAGAATGATTTGTTGAGAAACATTTTATTTGTGTTCTGTTTTTTTTAGTTTTACCTTATTTGTTCTAGTGAAACAGTTTTTCTTTAAGGTAGTCTTTAAAATCCCTGTTCTTTGAAGGAAGGAAGTGCTGGCTGTGCTTGTAATGCACAAAGGCTGTTATGTTTTCAGTACATCTTAAAAATGACTAATGTGCAACTATGTGCTTTACTCACCATAAAGTTGTTCTCTTAATTCATTTACGATGACAGCATGACTTTACAGAAAGTACAATAACTTACAGCCCACTCTCACTGTGCCAGTATCTTATAGAAGGCTGTCCAGGAAGCGATGATGGAAATAAGTGTATCGGTATCAACCATATACATTTCAGATTAATGTTTTATCAAGTTTCTGGTTTAAAAATGTGTGCTTTTGCTGCATGATAGTCTGTAGCCAAAGACTGTCAACTTGTAATGTTTTGTCTAGTTTATCATTCTTCCCTCCCTCCCTCCCTCACATATGTATATATATATAGCATTTTTTTATTGAGAGTTCAGTACAAATTTACCATAGATCTACTAGAAAAGTCCAAAAGACTGTGCATTCATTTAAGATATTTGTCCAGTGATGTTTATCAGTGCAAAATTGATACTTGTAATGTTTTAATGTTTGTCTGACAGACTGCCTCAGAGTTTTGAGGTAGATGGTGTTGGTGAAACCTACCTGAGCACAGCTCACGTGCACGCTAAGGGGTGAAATGGTGTAATAAAACAAAAGTAGCTATTTTATAAACTGTAATGTAAAAACTGCAAGTGGGTTACTTTAGCTTTTTTTAAACAGAAGTCAGAGTCCCCTGATCTTGCAGCAGATGTGCTGCTGTTTCAGGTTTCCTGTTAGTCAGATATGCGGGTGGGTGCTAGCATCTCTTTTTAGTACATACTGGAGGATATATTTGGAAAAAAGTTGTCCCTATTTATGGTGGTATTTCTAAATGGACCTTGTTAAAGTAACATTCACACAATATGTTAAATTATTCCCAGATATGCAACGTCCAATTTCTAGTAGAGAATATATTATCTTTAAAAAGAAAAGTCAGGAAATTCTGTTCCTGCACCAGTCTTATGTTTGCCCGACTCAGTCTCCCCACTTACAAATTAAAGATCCCCATCCCTGAAATCAGTTATCAGAATTTTCTTAAGTCACAGTGTAACCTGTAGCTTCTTCTCTGTTGTAAATGAAGCACATGGAAATATTTGGCTTGCATTTGGAAGGTGTGCAAGATTACGTCCTGACTGTATAGGGTGCCCTACCATGTATCTGGAAGAAGGGGTTTCCTGATCCAAAGAGGGAGGTTTAAGGGAAACTGTGATATCTTCAGCCTATATCAAGAGGATGTCCAAAATACAGCCGGGGAGTTTCATACCAGTCAATTGGTATTTTCTGTCTTGTACGTAAAGGGTGGATAGCAAGTAGTTGGTTGGCCAGCTTGTAGAGCAGGGGTTCTCAGACTGGGGGTCCGGGACCCCTTGAGGGGTTCCGAGGTTATTACACAGGGGGTCATGAGCTATTAGCCTTCACCCAAACCCTGCTTTGCTTCCGGCATTTATAATGGTGTTTAATATATTAAAAAGTGTGTGTTTGATGAGGGGGAGGGTCACACTCAAAGGCTTGCTATGTGAAAGGGGTCACCAGTAGAAAAATTTGAGAACCACTGTAGAGTGTGCTGGTGGGGAGAGGGTTATGTGGGACTGTAGCCTGCGTTGGAGACTACCACTGTAGATGGAGAGTTGGCAGTGGTACAAGGCCAGAGTTACGATTAGCTTTTGAATCCTTCTGAATTGTGATTTCTCTGACTTTGAAATTTGTTTAAAATGAAGTATTAGTGTATTTTAATAAATATCAGATTTAATTTAACAATTCTGTCTGAGAGATGCTTTAAAAAAAGGCAAGGACCCTCTTACTCCATAATCTTAAATAAATTGTATTTTGGAGTTGCGGGGGGTGCAGTTTTGGTCAGGGAATTTCTTTAGGATGTGTGTGTAACTGATAATAAATTGAGAAGCTTTTAACGGTGTCTGTAACTTGATTATTTTTGTCACATCCCATGGCTGCCACATGAAAATAAAAAACCTCTTCTGTTAGGCCAGTATTCCGGTAGTGGTCACAAAACTGAGCTGGAACTGTATAACTTGTGGGAGGTTTTGTTTGAAATTGTTTAACAACAATTTCACTGCAGGTTTGATTTCCAAGGTTTCCACAAAACCTACTGTGTTTGAGGTCTCATGCAAGTTAAAAGTTTTGCAACTGATGCTTCTAACCATCACAGCTCAACCACATTTGAAGCTACTTGGAAGTTGCTTGTTCCATGCAAATCTAGCAGCATATGAAAATTCCACAAATGCAGTATTTTTCTCTCTGGTGCTCGGGATGATTACAAACTCAGTTGATAGTGCTTGTACAGCTGCAATTTCTGAGAAGCCACATAAGTAGCTCTCTGAGGATTACATTTTATGAGCACTCATGAAAATTACAAACTCCATCAGCGTAGGGAACGTGGATTGTAACTTTCACCAGGTGGATGACAAAAGTTTAAAACGTGAAGTGTGGAACCTTAGATCAGGAGCCACTTTAATTCAGCATAATAAAGGGTTCCCAGAATGCAATAGTCTAGGTGTACTAGATTTCCAGAAAACAAGTTTTGAGGAACTTAGTGAATAAGTTGTCATAAGGGGGAGTATTAAAGCCCATCAATGTGGAGGAAATGTCGGGAATCTTAAAATATGCTAATTAAGATGCAACAGCCTACATTTCCCCTGAGAGAGAAGATTGCAAGAACCATGAAGCAGCCACTGTGGAATTTTATCAGAAAGTGGCTGAGGGGAGGAGGTTAAAACCTTGTACTGGGAATAGAGAACAGGGTGGCCGCCAAATGCTCAAGTTAGTTAAGATTCACAGAGGAAGGATAAAGGCAGGAAAAAAAGCAGAACCAGTCAGTGCTGGCCAAAAGAAGGAATCAGAGGAGCTTTTACAAACATCAGGGGGAGAAGAAATATTAAAGTAGGTCCCTTTAATAAATGAGAGGGAATAAAATTTGATTGAGATACTTAACTCTTTTAACATCTTTATTTTAAGAAGAAAGATAAAAAACTTGAATAAGAAAGTAAAGCAGACCCCATAAAACCGATACTGTATTGAATTTTTTAAAAAAAGAGGTGGGGCAACTTAAACATATCAGTCAACTAATCTAGATTATACCTGCTTTTAGTTTGTATGCCACATTGGGCAGACACCTCACTCTCAGACCTACTTTTGTGCGGTGTGTGTTAGATAAAATCATAGAAATGTGTGACAGCAAGGGACCTTGAGAAGAAATCAAGACCAGCCCTCTATGCTGTGACAGGAAAAAGTAAACCTAGATCATCCCTAACTGGTGTTGATCCAACCTGTTCTTTAAAACCTCTGATGGGGATTCCAGAGCCTCACTGGGCTCTCTCTCTTTCTTGATGGGATTATAGAAATTAATCATTTATATCTTACGATGGCAGTATATCAAGCTTTGGTGTAGTGGAATATGGTGGGGGATCAGTGTCCTTATTGATGTTCTAGAATCACATAAACAACACGTAAATGAAATTTGCAGATGGTTCTAAATTATGAGGAGTTGCAGATGATAGCAAAGACAAAAAAATAGAAAGCGTCAGTTGAGAACTGTGGAAAGAAAAGAGTTTCAGCTTAGAAAAAATGCAGCTGTTACACCTGGGGGAAAGCAATCCAGATTCAAATACAGTAAGTGGATTCAATGAAAGAGGGGAAGCCTGGTAAACAATAATACCAAGGGAAATCTGTTAAGATATGATTTTGCAATATAAGTGTTGGCAACCAAATAGTCCAAATCAGTTTTTTGGTAGTGTATGCAGAGGGATCAAATAAAAGCGCAGGCAGATAATATTCCCTCCCTGTACAGCTCTAGTGCAACTACATTTGGAATATTATATTCATTTTTGGGCACGTTCGCTACCAGAAAGCCATTGATGAATTGTTTCCTATTTTTCTGAACTCCTTCCAATCAAGTGGTTTGAGGGATTGACTTAAGAGGAACGCTTAAAAGAGATAAATATAAAGAGATGATAGAAGGCCAGGAGGGTATCAGTGATAAGCCTACACATATTTGAAAGTTGTGTGTATCAGAGAGAGAGGAAATATTTAGAAGAGTTCAAGGATGTACAAGTACTCGTGAATTGAAATTAAGGGGGAGAAAATTTAGGCTGGATATTGGGGGTGGAATTTACTGACTTTAAGATTAGTTACTCTGTAGAACAGTGCTCTTTTGAAATTAGAGGAAACTTCATTTTGGCCCGAGGGCCACATCGGGGTTGCAAAATTGTATGGCGGGCCAGGTAGGGAAGGCTGTTCCACCCCAAACATCCTGGCCCTGCCCCTATTGAACCCCCTCCCAGTTCCCACTCCCTCACTGCCCCCCTCAGAATCCCAGACCCATCCAACCTCACCTGCTCCATGTTCCCTGACTGCCCCCTCGAGAGACCCCCTCTCCCTAACTACCCCTCCAGAGCGGCAGCCCGGACGGAGATACCATGTGCTGCTGCTATGCCCTGCAGGAGCACGCAGCCCCGCCCCCCAGAGCCCTCCCTGTGCAGTGCGCTGAGCCTCTGGGAAAAGGGGGAGCCGGGGAGAGCCTCCCGGCCATGAGCTCAGGAGCTGGGCAAGAAGGTCCCACGGGCTGTAGTTTGCCCACCCCTGCTCTGGAGGGTTTAAAATATGCAGGGCCACAGCCAGAAGGCTATCCTTTCCAGGGAAGGACAACAGTGGAGAGAACACCAGATTGCTCTCTGAGTAGGGCTGTGCTTCCCTTCTCTCCCCAGACTGCTGGGGACTGTCTGCGCACGCTCGTCACTGCTGTCCTGGACACCTTGCTGGCTACAGCCCCCTGTACCTTTGCACCACTCAGTTTGGGAACCTTTGGCTTAGATTATAAAATGTTTGAGTCAGGGACTCTCCTGATTTTGTGTCTTGTGCAGTGACAAGCACATTGTTAGTGAGTGACAAGGAGCAATCTGTGGAACTGCTGAAGAAGCCTATTGTGCTAGATGGTGTAGGAACACACACAGTCCATGCTATCTGTCCACCTTTGGTGTCATCGTCAAAACTCTGAAGATAGAATCTAAAATCTGATTTAATGAGATTCTGTTCACATACCTACTTGATGTGAAGACTCTCTAGATATAGCCTAGCTAGTGTTTGCTCTGCTGATGATCCTGATGGCTGGTAATATAGCCATTGGGATTCATGTTGGAAGCTGTAATGTGATCTGGTGAGAAGGTTGTAGATCTGTATTAAGGTGGCTCTCTTTGGTTCAAACTTTAAACAGCTGCACCTTCATGTATAGAGCTATCTTTCACTTTTTAGTGTTTTCCATGTCTAATGTGAATTGGGATTAGGCACTCTTTTTGATGCAGTGGCATGCAACGCTTTGGCATGCAAGTTTGCGTTTCTTCCAGTTCGAGTGTCAGATATGCCTGAATCCTTGCTTGGCTATTTATAGATACTGTTGCTTGTATCTGTTTCTATTCTAGGAATTCATTTGGAACCTGTTCCAGGGGAATGCTATTTAGAAGTGCAGGGGGGAGCTGAAAGGGGGCGGGGAGAACACAAACACTGAGCGTATTCCTGTGATATGGCAACAGCGTGCACCTTGTTGGCCTCTGTCTGGTGCCCTGTTGTTTCCCGTACAGCACCTTGTTTACAAGAACCAGGGTCAAAGTGAAGTGGAAGTTGTCTTGTCTTTGGTGCAGGGCTTGTGTATGCTTTTTCTTACTGCGATTTGCAGCACTTAGCTTCATACTCTTCTGTTTGCAGCATGTCCTTGAGTCTGTTTTCATATATGAATGGTGGTAAACTTTAAGGGCTGCCTCCAAGTTGATAGCTATCCCAGATTGAATAGCTGAAATCCACGTTCTCTAGTTTAATAACTGAAGTTATCAGCTCCCCTCTCCCATGGTAATGGAGAATTCTTATTATTCTGTTGGTATCTATTTGAATCTGATTAACTGACTTAATCAAAATATTCAGTGTTCTTAGCTTTTCACAGTTTAGCTAATTTGTTATGTGAATTGCCAGTCTCGTTAATACTTGGTGACGTTTCTTCAATTGAATGTGAATTGCATGCTGTAATATTCCTGCTTTTGATCCTTACATTTCTGATATCTCTTTAGTTTTGTTTTTTATTGATGTGAATTGTTTAGCTTGACCTGTTGAACTGTACGACTTAATTGCTTTCAGTGTTTGTTTTTTGTGCCTCTTGGAGGATAGATCCATCAATGGCTATTAGCCCAGATGGTCAGGGATGCAACCCCATGCTGTGGGTATCCCTAAACCTCAGATTGGCGTAAGCTGTAACTGGACAACAGGGATGGATCACTCAATAATTGTACTGTTCTGTTTATTCCTTCCAATGCATCTGGCTCTGGCCTCTGTTGGAAGACAGGATACTAGGCTGGATGGACCATTGGTCTGACTCAGTATGGCTATTCTTATGTTCTTATATATTCTCCGAAAAGTACCAAAGGTGTATGTTGGACAGGATCTAAAGGGTACTTATGGACCAAAAAAATTAATTATGAAAACTTTGTAAACCTCCATAGTAGGTTTGCCTGGTTAACTTTATCTGTAGATCGTCCCTTCTTGCCTTCTTACAGGTAAAACTAGGTTAACTCATGGTTTGTTGATGGGTGTACAATTGCTTTTTGGACTGTCAGCATACTGCTGACTTTGGATGGTGACTGATGCTGGAAAATGGTTCGCTTTAATTTTTTAATAGCTTTCTCCAACAACTGGAACTCTTGGCAAAATGCAAGCCTGCAGTGCCCTTCATCTGTGCTTTTAGTTGTGCAACTAATAGTGTTCACCATACTGCAGTAGCCCAACCTTGTACTGCTTGGAAATTGTCCAGCTGATGTCGTCACTAGAAACATGATGGAGTAATGGCACCGAGAAGAGCCAGTCATAGAATAGGTAGAAGATGACTCTGGCATTGCACCTCTGACTTGACCTAACCTGTCTCTGTCACTTACATTTTACCAGTGTTACCTGTAATAGTAATAAATAGAGGCATTGATTAAGCTGAGGTCACAAGTCTCCGTTGGCATTTTGAATTAAACAGATGATTTGCTTTTCTGTCTGAGAGCTCTGTGCCTCCATGGTGCATTTCCTTTTGTTCCATGGGGAGCTGCTTCCTTGATCTGCAGTAATCCTGCAGACGCTGTGCGGTTGGGTGCTTACCTAGTCTGCTGCCGTTTCTGGGGGATGAGGAGGTGTGAATTGTCTCACAAGTTAGTGCGGGTAACTTTCAATAACATGTTGCTTTGCCTTGTGGGTTTTGGAGGTGATGGAGGGCGGGGGGGGGGGGGAATCCAGTGGGAAGCGACCAGTCCTGCCCCTTCCTAAACAGTGGGCCTGGGTTCTTCACCCCCACCCATGGATGGCCTACTGTAGGGTTGATTTGGTTAGGAGGAGAGCATGCTATAGAGCTAGCTTTCTTTGCTTTTGCCCAAGTCAAATCGCCAGCTCTTGGCACCCTTGCAGAAGTGGAGAGAGTGTGGACCTCCTAGCATATTAGCTTAGTATGAGGGTTTTCAAACTTTATTGCACCATGACCCCCCCTTCTGACAACAAAAATTACTACATCACCCCAAGGGGGAGGGCCCAAAGCCCGAGCCCCACCGTCCAGGGCAAGAGGACCAAAGCCTGAGCTTCGGTGGGGCTTGGGCTTTGGCCCTGCGCCCCAGCAAGTCTAACAGCAGCCCTGATGACCCCATAAAAATGGGTTTGACACCCACTTTGGGGTCCTGACCCACAGTTCGAGAATGGCTGGCTTAGTAAAAGTTGAAACTCAGTGATGGGACCAAAAGAAGCACGAGAGCCAGTGTGGTGTCAAAATGTTTGTAAGATGGCTGGAAACTCTAGAAGCTTATGCAATAGTTATTCTAATCAACTAATGACTAGTACTACTCAGAGCAACTTACATTTCTCTGGTATGGGCTGATGCTGGTGAAAAACTTGGTCTTTATGATGGAGTATGAGGAAACTCAAATAGCTATCAGCAGTTCCCTGATTTAAGGAACGAACTGAATTACATAAAAACATAAGAATGGCAATACTGGATCAGATCAATGGTCCATCTAGCCTGGTGGTTCTCAAACTTTGTACCATGGCAGCCCTTTTGTCCTTCTCCGCAGATTGCCATGACCCATGTATGTCCGCCGCAATGCTGCCGAATTGAATCCTTCCGCTTTCAGCGACATTTCAATGGACTTGCCGAGCGCATCCGATTGCCGGAAAGGTGCCGAAACCGGAAACATTCACTTCGACGGCTTTTGTGCAGATACTGAAGCACATGGCATGTCCACCGTAAAGCCGCCGAAAGCGGAAGCATTCTATTCGGCGACCCTTCTGCGGCACAGGGAGTTCATGACCCCCCGGGAATCAGCCTGCGATCCCCCAGTTAGAGAAACGCTGATCTAGCCCAATATTCTGCCTTCTGACAGCCAAATGCTTCAGAGGGAATTAACAGAACAGAGCAATTGAGTGGTCCAGTCCCAGCTCCTAGCAGTCAGAGACTTAGGGGCACCCAGACCATAGGGTTGCATCCCTGACCATCATGGCTACTAGCCTTTGATGTATCTGTCCTCCATGAACTTATTCTGTTTTTGACCTTCGTAACTTCCCCTGACAATGAGTTCCACAGGTTGATTGTGCGTTGTGATAAGAAATAACTTCCTTAGGTTTGTGTTAAACTTGCTCCATACTAATTTCATCGGGGACCCCTGGCTCTTAGAATATCAGGGTTGGAAGGGACCTCAGGAGATCATCTAGTCCAACCCCCTGCTGAAAGTGGGACCAATCCCCAACTAAATCATCCAACAGATTTTTGCCACAGATCCCTAAATGACCCTCTCAAGGACTGAACTCACAACCCTGGATTTAGCAGGCCAATGCGCAAACCACTCAGCTATCCCTTCCACCACTCCCCCCATCCTGTGTGAAGGAGTAAATAAAATTCTAATTCACGTTCTCCATGCCATTCATGATTTTGTAGTCCTCTATCATATCCCCCCATAGTCATATCTTTTCTAAGGTGAACAGTCAGGCTTTAATCTTTCTTCTTATGGAAGCAGTTCAAGCCCCCTAATCATATTTGTTGCCATTTTCTGTATTTGTTGCAATTCTAATATTTTTTTGAGGTGGGGTAACCAGAACTGCATGCAATATTCAAGGAGTAGATGTGCCATAGATTTATGTGGAATTAAGATATTTTCTGTCTTAACCCTTTCCTAACATTGGTTAGCTTTTTGGCCTGCTGCTGCTGATTGAGTAGATGTTTTCAGAGTACTATCTCTGATGACTCCAAGATCTCTTTCTTGAACGGTAACAGCTAATTTAGACTCCATTATTTTATATGTATAGCTGGGATTATGTTTCCCAGTATGCATTACTTTGCATTTATCAGCATTGAATTTCCTCTTCATTTTATTGCATAGTCAGCCAGTTTTGTTAGATACCTTTTTGTGAGTTAATATTTTGCAGTCTGCTTTGGACTTAATTATCTTGAATAATTTTGTATCATCTGCAGACTTTGCCACTTCACTGTTTACCCCTTTTCTCACATAATTTATGAATAAGTTGAACACCACATTTCCCTGTACAGATCCTTGGGGAACCCTGCTATTTACCTCGCCGCTGTGAAAACTGATAATTTATTCCTGCTTTCTGTTTCCTATCTTTTAACCTGTTACTGGTCTGCGAGAGGACCTTCCTTCCTTATCCCATGACTGCTTTCTTTATTTCAGATCCTTTGGTAAGGGACCTTGTCAAAGAGTTTCTGAAAGTCTAGGTATATTATATCCACTGAATCACCCGTGTGTTTTTTAATTCCCTCCAAGAATTCTAATAGATTGGTGGGGCATGAGTTCTCCATACAAAAGCCAAGTTTATTCTTCCCAAACATGTTGCGTTCTTTATTATAGTTTCAACCAGTTTGCATGGTACTGAAGTTAGGTTTACGGTTGCCAGGATTGCCTCAGTTTTTTTAAAATTGGCGTTGGGTTATCCTCCATTCATCTGATATAGAGGTTGATTGAAGCGGTAATTTACTTACCATAGTTAGATATGAAACTGCAGAACTACTGAGTTTCTTCAGAACTCTTGGGTGAATACTATCTGATCCTGGGGACTTATTACTGTTCAGTTTATCACTTTATTCCCAAATCACCTCTCTTGATGTCTCAATCTGGGACAGTTCCTCAGATTTGTCACTTTAAAGGAATGGCTAAGGTGTAGCAATCTCTCTCGTATCCTCTGTAGCAGAGACTGATGCAAAGAATTAACTTAGCTTCTCTGCAATGGCCTTATCTTCCTTAGGTGTTTCTTTAGCACCTGGATTGTCCAGTGGCTCCACTGGTCTTTTGGCAGGCTTCCTTCTTCTGATGTACTTAAAACAAAAACATCTGCGGTTAGTTTTGGGTGTTTTTTTGCTAGTTGCTCTTTAGAATCTCTCTTGGCTGGTCTAATTATTCTTTTACACTTGACTTGCCAGAGTTTATGGTCCTTTCTATTTTCTTCAGTAGGATTTGACTTTTGACTCTGACTGCCTCTTTTACCTTGTCTAGCCATGATGGAATTTTTTTGATCCTCTTACGCAGTGTTTTTTTTTTTTTTAAAAAAAATTTGGTGTGTTTCTCTTTCTAGTTTGAGCCTCTATTATGGTGTGTTAAAAAAGCTTCTATGCAGATTAAAATAGTGTGCTTGGGAAGACAGACAATTCCAGTGCTGACAGGTTTTACTATTCTCCCTTCTTTGGATAGAAGCACTTCAAAGCCTTTTATAAACAGGGATGTTTTGTGACTACAAATTACTGAACTTTAATACATAACACAGGCATTTAGGATTTAAAGAACATTTCTCAATGAGCATAAAACATGACTTCTGTTCTGATCTATAGTGAGAAAACAGATACATAATAAAAAAGCAACAGGTACTAAGAGAGGCCTAGAACCTCACCCTTGCAGCTGATTGAGACCTCCCTAGTCCTGATGGGCAATCTTCCCTTGAGGGTTTTCAGTTTTTAAAAAAACTTGTGCCGCTGCAGTCATTTAATGTTTGTTATGGTAGTGTCTCAAGGCCCCAGCTGGGAGAGCCCCACTAGGTTGGAAGGATGCACTAAGGAAGATTGGGCATTCAGAGTAACAATGCAGAAAGTTTCAAAAGAGTAGCATGCAGTTGCTAACTTCACTAGATGATTTTCACAAACAAAACACGTACATAAGAATTAAAGCTGAAAGTATGTTTCAATGGAATCAAACTAGCACCCAACAACAATTTTACACTCTTTATAGAAAGTCTGTACCTTTTAAAAATAAACTTTAAATTAGGAAATGAATAATTAAAAGATTGCAAGCAGTTCTCCACTGCCACATAATCTCTCGCCCATACAGCGTGAAATTTGCCACTTGTTTTGTTCTATCATGGAAATACGCTCTTGGGTTTTATAAATTGTTTATTACGTTTATAGCAAAGATTTCAAATGGAATAGAGTCCCAAGCTTTGTTATGTCAGAGCTCTGTAAACTTTTGCATAGTGTGTTGTGTGGCTTAGAAAACTCTTTTCATGAGTAGAATTTAATTTATTGATCTGTTTTGTTATATGAAATTAGTTGATTTAAGTGCAAGTTGATGTAAATGGGTATATTGACCTTGCAAGATTGTTCCAGTACCAATATTATGTAAGAATGAATGTGTAGGTTTTTTTGCAGTGATTAATTTTATAGTATATGTTAATGTAATTGGAAATGGGATTTTATAATTAATGGTTTGGGGGTGTGCACAGATTTCATGTAGGAAAGTTAAGAGTTACTTTGGACAGTGTAAGGACAGGTGAGGTGATAGTGAATACTGAAAGATGATATGACAGTGGGAAATTGGTGTTATCCTCTAACTGTTCATTGCCAGACTCCTCCTTTTTAAAAAGAGAATTTTGGAAAGGGTATTTTTTGGGGCGGGCTCAATTGGATAGCTTAGTATGAGTGTGGTACTTCATCCTTCCACTTTTAAGTGACATACACATCTCTGCATTGAATGTTGTCTACTGTGGCTCATTATACAGGAAGTCAGGAGAAGGGCTTTTTTCAACCTGTCGGTAGAAAAAAGTAAAACTGCCAACAAAGGAAGTTTATTTCAGCTGAGATGAAAAAGTCCTCAACTTCACAGAATCTTTTGGAGGCATATAGTCATGTGTAAGCAAGATGTCTAGTTTCCCAGTTCCTCCCTATTGCTGGGCTGGGCAGAGACACTTCCTGTGCCTTTTCTTCTTGTCCCTAATGAGCCCCTCACCAACTCCTTTAATCTTTGTGTGGAGTATGCACAGACTTTTTCTAACATTCTTTATATTCTGTACTTTTATAGTGCTCCCTCTAACCCTCTCAGGAAAAGCCACTTCTCGTTAGCAAGGCCAACAAAATAAATGTCAAATTTGTAGGCCAAGTGCATTGGGAGAGAAGATCCAAAAAAAAAAAAAAAAAAGAAATTACGAAACCTTTCAAAAATGACAAGGACTTTTATCAGTGCTAACTTTTATAAACCCCTCTTTTGAAATTTTCCCTCTCCAGAACAAAACCAAATGCTCAGGAATTCAATCCTGAGAGATGAGATGTGTAAACCTTTGGGGGATCTGATTTCTCTTGAGGAAAATTCAGGGTTGGCACGTGAAAACTGGGACTACATTGGGAAACTAGCTAGCTGTGTTCAAACTTTAGTGTGGAGCAGTTATTGCTGTTCCTTAATATTTCTCAAGCATTCTTGTATTCGTGGTAGTATCTAGGAATCCCAGTCAAGAATCAGGGCCCCATTATTCTAGATTTTGTACAGTCAACGGTATTAAATATGAACATAAGACTTGTTTGGCTGCAAATGCCCCTGCTCTTCTCCACGTTGAGGTTTAGCCAGCCACTGTACTTGAAGATGTCTACAAATTCATTCTTTAGCCTTTGTTGTAGTGGGAAGGCTTTTGTGAAATATCACTAAAATTGAGTTTTGCATCACATTCTGAAAGTCTCAGGGCTGGTCTTCTCCAGTGAGGAGTTTCTTAGCGCTTGAGAAGCTAACCAGTATTCAGAGGGAGGGGTTTTTAGCTAGTAGATGGGTTTCTATTAGAGGGAATTAGTATCTCCCAAGTGAGGGTGATCTTAATTTACATTGGGCTTGGCATGATTTGCTGAAACTGATCCCTAGTAGCACAGTTTTTACTGTCGTAAGGGAAAGTGTGACTGCTTCTTTACAGCAGAGTCTGAAAGTCCAGTCTCTTTTGTTACTGGAGCACTTTCCCCCTCTTCCAACACTTGTGCCATAAAGGTCTGTAGCTTAACATGAATCCATTTATTCAAAAAACAGCTGTTCTGGGTGCATATTGGAAGAGCAGTGTATCTGGAATATTTATCTTTGCAAGGTCAAATATGAACTGCAATCAAGGGATTTTCACACTGGACCAGACATCAACATGGACTGTTCTGACACACAAATCCATTTGTCAGCTTATTGTAACTTTCCTGAATCTTTAACCAGGAGTTGTATCCCTCCCAGCCCATATTATCCTCCTCACTTGATTTTGCAGTCAAGATGTGATGCTTGAATTTGTGACATACTGGTCATTTCCATGGCAACAGACTGTCAAAAAGATTTGACTAACCTGCAGGATCAAGCTGAAGGAGAAGCCAGTCTGTTAGGGAGAACAGCTTTTGTTAAACCACATCTTAAATAATTAGCAATATCCACTTAACACTGAAAATTCTCAGGGCCATACTAACCTCTGATTTAGAAAGCAGCAGTTGTTTGTTGCCATCCTGGTATTTCTTACAATACCACTGCAAAGGATGATTGTGGGAGTTGATGAAATTCTAGTCCCGGAGTGATACAGCAGAGCTCTATCATTCTGAGTTAGGGAGTAGTGTTAGTATCTATGTAGAGCAGAGCCCTAACCCTGTTGTTGCTAGAAAGGTGCTGTGTGTCCTTCGCTGGTACACACCAGGTGCAGTAGTCCAATAAAGCCATTTAAAGCATGGTTTCTTGCACTTGTCAATATGCTGAGTTAGTGCGCAGCAAATCAGGATATGTGAATCTACAGCATGCCGGTTTGCTGTGTGCTAATGCACTGTGTGGACACTGCTACAGTACAGTGAAAGTCCTGGCAGTGTGTTAAACCGCACTCTGGTACTTTCACAGTGCTGTAGCAATGTCCACACCGCGAGAGTGCACAGCAAGTTGCTGTGCTGTATTCACATCCTGGCTTGCCATTTACAAACTCACTGTGTAGACAAGCCACTAACTTGCCAGATCTTCAGTGGAGGTTTCTAGGATATGTTGGTGGCATTGTGGAGCTACCAGAATACAAGCTGAGAAGAGAAGAACCACAGGGTTACAAACACGTTGGGAATGGAGGTTGTTCATAACTTTGAACAAAATGTTATGGTAGTTCTTTCAAAAGTTTACAACTGAACATTGACTTAACACAGCTTTGAAACTTAACTATGCCAAAAAAAAAGTATGGCTTTCCCTTTATTTTTTTAGTAGTTTACCTTTAACACAGTGCTGTACTGTATTTGCTTTTTTTTTTGGTCTCTGCTGCTGCCCAATTGCATACTTTGAGTCCAAATGAGGCATGTGATTGGTCAGTTTGTAACTCTAAGGTTCAACTGTAAATAGTTTTAATTTGTACGGTTCCATCTCCACAGGGCTTTCAACAGAGGTTTTTAAGAAACATGCTTAAATTTTAGTCTCGGGAGGGCTGTAATACATTAGCATAACCCTGATAACTGGGCTCAATGCAGGAGTAACAGTGTAGGTCAGGGGTGGGCAAACTACAGCCTGCGGGACCATCCTGTCCGGCCCTCTGGCCCGGGAAGCTGCCCCTAGCCCTCCCCTACATTCCTCCATCCCCTGGAACCACGCGGCTGCGCGGGCAGAGCTCTGGGGGGGCGAGGGGCAGCATGTCTGGCTCCGCGCGGTGCCAAACACACACTCCCCTCACCTGGAGCTACACTGCTGCGTGTGGGCAGGACTCTGGGGGGTGGGGCTGTGCAGCAGCTGTTTGGCTCTGGCCACTGCTCTGAACAGCATGGTAAAGGGGCCGGGAGGTTGGATAAGGGGAAGGAGCTCCCGGGTGGCGGACAGGGAGCAGAGTGGGTTGGATAGGGGGTGAGGTCCCGGAGTGGTAGTTGGGGCTGGGGGGGAGGCATTGGATGGGGCATGGGAGTCCCGCGGGTCTGTCAGGAGGTGGGGGTATGGATAAGGGTTAGGGGACAGGGAGTAAGGGGCGTTGGTCAGGGAGTTCCAGGGGGGCAGTTAGGGTGGCGGTTTCTGGAGGGGGGCGGTCGGGGACAAGGAGTTGGGGGCTCTGAGAGGGGCAGTCAGGGGGCGGGAAGTGGGAGGGGGCCAGAAAGGGGGCAAGGCTAGGCTGTTTGGGGATGGACAGCCTTCACTACCTGGCCCTCCATACAATTTTGCAACCCCGATGTGACCCTTGGGCCAGAAAGTTTGCCCACCCCTGGTGTAGGGTTTATTGGCCTGTGACTGACTCAGACGCATGTGATAGGGAGATTTTAATAGGCTGCTAAAAGTCTGGTCGGTGGCATAGTGGGGCTAAGGCAGGCTCCCTACCTGCCCTGGCTCTGCATAGCTCCTGGAATGACTGGCACGTCTTTCTGTCTCCTAGGCACAGGGATGACCAGGGGCTCTCTGCGCTAGTTCCAACTCCACAACTTCCATTGGCTGGGAACGGCGGCCAATGGGAGCTATGGGGGCGGTGCCTGCATGCAGGGGCAGTGTGCAGAGCTGCCTGGCTGCCCCTGAACTTAGCAGCCTGACATGCTGGTTGCTTCTGGGAGCCACCAGAGGTAAACGCTGCTTGGAGCCCTCACCCCCTCCTGCACCCGAACTCCCTGCCCCAGCCCTCCCAGAGCCTTCACTCCCTGCTGCACCCCTGCTCCAGCCTGGTGAAAGTGAGTGAGGGTAGGGGGGAGTGAGCGATGGAGTGAGTGGGGCAGGGCCTCTGGGAAAGGGTCGGCATGGCAGGAGGCAGGGCTATGTGTTCCAGATTCTTTGCCCTTATTCATTGCTTGTAAGTTGGATTCAAATTGCAGTTTCCTGGGCAGGACAAAGAAAAAGTGACTCAAAGGTGTAATTAGTTTATCTGAACTTAAATCTTCAGTGTACTGGAATTCAGAGGGCCACTAACTTTTTCCCAGGCAGTATACAGTTCAAAAGCTATTTGTGTAAAGAAGTGCTAGTGCGTATATAAGAGATTTGCAAGTTTCCCATTAGAGAACTTTTATTAAAGGAAATTACTGTAAACTCTGCTGAAAGTTGTTCTCTTGAAATGCGTATTTGAAGTATTACTGAACAGCCAAGGCGAGGTAGTGACACATAATTGATGCACTTTTTAGTTTAAATGGTGCCCACTACTCCTTAGTATGTTAGTTTCCATGTAGATCAGACTGTCAGCTGAGCTTGAATTACACATGTTCTTTTTTGATTTGGGTCTTCCGAATGCAAAAGTGCAGTTGCTGTGAAGGTTTATTCATATTGGAGCTCTGTAGACAAATTTAGTCTGAGGACAGTTTGGCTTTGGCAAACTATTCATAAAACCAGGTACAACGCGGTCTTCAGATTCAGATCATGCTACAGTCAATTCCTGGTAAAGACAGCCTTTTTCTAGTTAAATATGTAAGAGTTCAGGAAATACTGTTTCTCTTCAGAATCTATTGAATACGTTTTAACTATCATATCAGAAATCTTAATGGCTGAGTTCAATCTTGGTCAATAAAAATTGTATTTATGTGTAAATGGAAGAGGAGGAAGAAGGTGAAAAATATTAAACTAGACCAGGATACAGCAATAATAGGATTAGCTATAAAATTTCTAGGTAACTTCTAAAAAAAGCTCCTAACTACTGTAGGCCTATGTTTCAAAGGATTGGGCATCCAGTGGTGTTTCTAATTTCTGTATGTAGCTACTGCTGATCCACTTAAGAATATTTGTGCATGCTGATAGTCAGTTATGCATTGAATTTGCCCTTTGCCTAAGTACTCACAGTAGTTGTCTCTGTGTATGCAATTATGCACCTAGCCGGTTGAAAATTTTCATGCCTTAATGGTAAGAGACGGGCAATAAATCCTGTGGATGATTTTGCCCTCCTTCCTTGAGTTTGGATGTGTAATATAGCTGATACTGTAGTTCAAGTGTATGGATCCTGTCATCATCAGCTGATACGTTTTTTCCTTTTCTTTCAGATTTTCTATTTTGTACATACATTGTTTTGTATATACTGTATATGATGACTTCGGTGGGCAGTGAACGTACCCGGGGCACTCGGGACAAAACACAGATTTCAACCACACAGCCAACACAACCACAGAAACAAGTAGTACAGGTAGGTGTTGTGTAACATCTGTCCCTCGGGTTGAAAGTAAATGCCATGTTATGATCTGCAACCATCCCTGTGGTCAGTGGTTCTCAAACTTATGTGATTGGGCCCCCTGCTTTGTGTCTGTAGTCATTTATGCCCCCCACAAGTACACTTACTGCTACCCAGCTCTGCAGGCACAGCAGGGAGCAGTGATTGCTGGCTGGGTGCCCAGCTTGGAAGGCAGCACTGCACAGAAGTAAGGGAGGCAATATGAACAGTGATATTCTTCAGTATCACTTGTCACATCAGACTTAGTGCCCCATTGCCACCCTTACTTCTGTGCTGCTGCTGCCGCTGCGGGGCTGAGAGCTGGAGCCCTGCCACCTCCAGGTGAGGGATGGGGCGGAGAAGGAAGGAGGGCCTGAGCCTGGGCTGCCTACTGGTGATGGAATGAGATCGAGGGGAAGGAGAGCCTGAGCTGCCTCCAGATGATGGATAAGGGTGGGAGGCAGAGCCCAGGTGACGAGGCTCCGGCTGTCCCCTTTATCCCTGCCTCCTGGGTCCGCACGGCCCTTCTGCATAAGTACCAGCCACCTGGGGCTGACAGCTAGAGCTCTCCTCCCAAAAAAGTAAAAAGTACACAGCTCACATCTCCCTTGACACATTCCCTTGCCTCCCTTGGGAGACCTGCCCCATAGTTTAAGAACTGCCCTAAGTTTAGTAAAGACTGAGAGTGGAGGAGGGAAGAAAGAATTGCATCAGTTTTGCAAGCATGTCCGGTAGCTTGTATTTTAATACTGTATTGGGTTACTGAACAAACTGCTTGCTGGGTTCAAGCCTGGATCTATATTCCTACGTCCACGCTAGTTCCACGTTCTTCAGCGGCGCTCCAGATCAGCAAGGAACTGCAAGGCTCTCTGCTAGTCTTCTGCCAGAATCTTATCCCATGGGCTCTTCGCATCTTTTCAGACTTCAGCTCTTTCTGTTGTCCAGAGGCTAGAATCTAGATGCTAGAGGAGTGGTTCTCAACTCATGGGCCACTTGCGGCCAATGAGCACACAGCTGTGGCCCATGTGACATCTTCAGGGCCATACAGGTAGAATATATATTGTGTGGATGTGGCCCACAGAACACAGAGCTACGTATGCAGCCCGCAGTCGTGAATAGGTTGAAAACCACTGTGCTAGAGGATCTGTAGTTGGTGCTGGAGCTGGGGTGGATGAGCGAAGCTTCTCTCTGTGGCCAATGGGGACCACACTCAAAAAGGCATCTGCAGCCGGATCCAGAAAGCTTCCAAAGGCCTGTCAGGTGGGGTGTACCCAAGGGAAGTGGTACAATGAAGATTAAAAAAAGATTTGTCTTTTATAAGCATTGAAGTTGACACTGTTGACTATGAAGGACCTAGGCTATCTTTCCATTGTTTAGAGACTCAGCAATCCTGCAGTGATGATCTAGGCCAGTCCATCAGGGTGGGGAAGGGAAAGAGAAGCTAGGCACTAATAGCCAGATTTTTAAAGCTGGTTGGAGCTGCTGGATGCCAAGGACTTCTGAAAATCTGGCATTAATTCAGGAGTCACCCTCCTGTTCTGTTGGGCTGACCGTAGCCTGTGTCTGTCTGTCTTAGGGCTGCATATCCTAAAATGCAACAGATTACTAGTGCTCATTTGGAGAGTGGTGCTGCTTCTTGGCTCTTGGACTGACTTGTAGTATGAAGAGGCTGACTTTCTACTGCATATAGTAGTCTCTTTTACCATGTAACCCCAAGTTTCCCCCTCTGATTTGCATTCGTAAGTCTTGAACTTGGTGTTTCACTCAACTGCACAGACCCAGAAAGTAGTTTTCATGGGAGAAGCTTTATTTTTATAACCTGACAGCTTGGATACAGTAAATCTTCTGAGTTTTCCCATGTGGTGTCTAAATTCTTCTCTCCTTACTTTTCATAAGGTGATGCTGGTTTGGTCAATTGAAGAATTGCTTATTTTAAGTACTGACTGTCCTGTGCTGTCTTCAGGTATCACATTGGCACTTTTTTATGGAGGAGCTTACAAACCAACAGAAATGTGCTGTATTTTACTTTGTGGTCACTGTTCATTCATTTCTCTGAGTTGAGAGGATGCTGCTAACCTCAGAAATCACCTTAAAGCTCCACAGTGTAATGCAGATCTTAATTTGAATTGTATAAGAAATTACATTACACTTTTCCTTCCTCTGAATGGTATCACTGTTACACTGCGTTTGTAACATTTGTGTTACTTGATTTTGTGGGGTTTTTTTGCTTTCTGATTTTGTGTTGGTAGTAAGACAGATCATGAAAAGTCCCTATGATTGTGTTTTGTGATTGTTACTGTGAAGAACATGGTATTTCAGACAGGTAGAACTTAGCTGTCTTGTTTATTAATCATAAGAACTAAAAATGATGGTGCAGCCTTTTGTGGGCTAATACAGTGCTAGTTACAGAGTTGACAGTTACTCAGTAAGGGCAAACCAGACTGCAGATATTGAAAGCGACACATCCCATGACTAATGCTGGTTTGGTAACTGTCTCTGTTTTTTGGACTCTTCATTTAAAATGGGTGCAGCTCCACTGATGATAGCTGTAGTACAAACAGAGTTCAGGAGCTTTTACAACTGACTAATAACTCTGGGTAATAGGACAATGGTTACATTTCTGAGCTCTGTGTCCATACAGATACTATTGATACTGACACTAGTTGTGTTGCACCCATTGGGATTTGCAAGTCAAAAAATCCTAGTGCAGATAAAGCCTTTATTTCCAGTTTTTCTTTGTGGATGTGTCACACCTTGTATTACAATCAAGTTCCAAAAGATTTTGCTTTTTGTTTAACAATGGTTGGTTTTCTTTAAAAGTATTGAGCAGGGATAAAACAGGTTTCTTGTTTCTGGTCAAATAGTTGTCTCTGTTCAGGAATGCTACTGTTTGTTGTGATTACTGTCTAAATTCTTCACTGAGATAAATTAGTGGGTAGGTTATCAGAAATGGGGAAACAAGTGCCTTAGTGTGACAGGAGTGTTGTGCCACTAGATAAGCCCGAGCAACTGGTTTTTACTTATAGGGACTTTGTTCCTAAAATTGTTGGTGGACCTTGCTCCTTAACAATAAACGTGCCTAACAGCTTACTGGTGTGTGCTTACATGCATTTGGTGTTAGTCTGATTTGAAAAACTTAGTTTTAATTGAGGGAAAATGGTCTGTTGGATTGAACATAGAGCTGGGAATTAAAAGCTTCTGAATACTCTCTCAAGTCTGTCACTGACTTACTCTGTGAGGATAATGTATGTAGGATAGCTTGGAAATGTAAAGGACTAAGTACTGTTATCAGTATAAACTGATTGTCCTGCAGCCTGGAATTTAACTTTTCATGGTTGCATACGCCACTTTCCTCAAGGAACTGGGACAGCTACAGTGACTCCTCAGTAAGTCAGCAGCTGAGGGATGTGTGTTGAAAACAATTTTTAAACTCTTCCACTCAGTGTTTAGACTTGTTGCAGGAGTGATACCTGCCTGCCTCCTTTAACAGCACAGGCATTCTTCTTGAAAGAGGTGTTGGCTACTTTGACTCTCAGCCGAGGAATAGAATTTTACTGTGCAACCTTTCTGATTCTCATTTTCATAACAATGAGATTCACCCTCGACAGTGGGTTTTCACCTCTGTTCTTCCATGGATAGCTATGGTCCCCTTTCTCAATAAGAAGTCTTTCTCAATGTGTCAGCATCAACTTGGGACCTCAGTATCTCCGCAGCATTCAGTTTAGTATCCAGCAGGTAGAAAAGATTTCCTGTTTTGGGATGGAATGAGGCCCATGAGCAAAAGGTGGGCCAAAGCCACCTTCACTTTTCCTCTAGAGGTTTATCCTGCAGACACTATAGAGCACTTAAAGCCACATGATGGATCAAAATGTAGCATTACATGATGTGGCCACTAATGTGCATGGGCGGCAAGATGAGGGCTGCTGCAGTCTGCCCCATGTTATGTCAGTCAAGTGTGGCTCTCGGGATTCCTGACAAATTGCCAGTGTGGGTCTGTTGTCCAAACGTATACCCAAAGCACCAACTTTTCCAACAACAAAAACAGCCATTAACAAAATTTTTCAGTGACAGATTGAGAGACAAAGGAAACAAGCTTAGCGCTTACAAGGAAAACAAGTGAAAATGTGAGACCTGATACTATAGAACAGTCCAGGGGCTTGGTTACACACTGACAAAGCTGTACTGTAGATGGAAGCTGTCCCTACAACAGAGTGAAAGCTCCTGGAATCTAAGACTTCTATTCTGTTACAGGGGCACACTTAGGCAGGAAATCTAGATAAGTCCTGTGTCACAATTGTAGTGTAGGTGAATTTATCCTTCATATACCCTCTCCCCAACCTTAAAGCTGGTTTAGATGAGGCCCTTTTAGTTCCTCCCTCATATAACTTCTGAGCCTGTTCCCTGTATCCCTCTTCAAAAATTTTGGAAGGAAAAATTGGTGTGTGGGAGGGATTTTACATGAGTAGTCACAAATTTTTGTTTTATATTTTAAACAAACTTTTTGGGACCCTTACTGGATATTTGCACTTTTCAGGCAACAGCAGAACAGATTCGCCTCGCTCAGATGATCTATGATAAGAATGATGCAGATTTTGAAGATAAAGTGAAACAAGTACGTTTCCCATGTTACTACTGGTGAATTGACTTTTATGTGTAACTTGAGTGTGGTGCTTAATAGTTTTGTTTCTCAGGTTTCAGAAGCAGAGTGATCTCTCTCTGTAACTTTCACACTGCATCCTCTATCCTTCAACCTACCTCCTTGATTAAGTCCATTGTGGCAGTGGGGAGCCCATGGTGTCTCAGCATGCCCTAAAGGCTAATGAATCCAGGTTGTGGTGGGAAGCAAGTTCCAGAATACAGGACTTCTCACAGAGAATGCCCTGCCAGTAGCTGCCTCCCATTTAGATCAATCTAAACACCTTTCCTGATTGCAATTGTGACCGTATTGCATGGGGGATAGGTGGGCAGTCAGTCTCCCAGATAGGCATACCAGATAGGGCTTTGTTGGTACAAATCAACAGCCAGAACTTCATGTAGAGGACAATAAGCAGATCTGCTAAATCCTGTGTAATAACAAGATAGGTGCCTTGTACACTGGCTGCTAGATGATCCCAAGTTAAAGCAGCATGTAGATCATATTGCTCATATCTAATCTCAGGGTGACTGTAACAAGGTGAGCTTTAGGATGAAGCTGTCACATCACACAGATGAAAATGGAATGATGTTCGTCCCAGGTAGGAGCAGCTCAAGATACTTAAAAGTTCCTCAAACTGAAAAACTCAGTGACAAGTGCCAGCCTCAGTCACAGGTGCCAATATCATTGTTGTCAATTTTTCTGATGGCTTTTTCTGATCTACCGGTGTTCCATTGGGCTTGTCTGGGTTGAACCTTATCCACCTAGCCCTCATCCGTGCCCTAATTTCCTATAGATAGAGAATCCCTTCAGTGAGCTGCTATTGCTTCATAATCTTAAGAATAAAGAGTGTATTTAGCTCTTATGCATACACATACGTGGGAAGTATTTATCACCTGTGTAAACTGCATTTGTTAACATCTTGGCAGCTTTTCAGGAAAAGTGGAAGTTTAAACATAGCTCAAAGGTGAATTGAATCTTTATTTAAAAAGCAAAACCTGAATTCCCAGATCATTAAGAGCAGGTGTAGGCTTAAAATTGCAAATAAATTAATTGTAAAATCAAACTGCTTCTCATCAGTTCCTCTTCCACTTGCATGCCAGGATCTGGGTACAGGCCTTTAGGGTTCTAATTGTTCTGCTGTAGTGGGTAATCATTAGCAGCTTAGGCAGTGTAAAGAGTTCAATTCCTTGCTGTGCCTTGGGTTATGATTATCACTTGCTGCCAAGTGCTATTATTGGGGTTACTATTGAAAAACAGTCAGCAGCTTCAGCTGGTGCAGAATCCAGCAGTCCACCCATTTAGAGGTCCATCTGAGGGTGACTGCATGGCAGCTGTTTCCCCTCCTTCCAGTCGCATTTTCATGGGTTTCATTTATAAAGCCTGGTCTGAGGCATTGTCTTTATCCCTTACTTTTCCCTAATGTCTACATTATACAATTGTCTGGTAGGTGCTCAGTTGCCATAGCAATGGGTGCACAGCAGGAGCCAAATTGTGTACTCCCTGCTCAAACCAGAGGACCCTGCTTGTAGCATAACCTGTGTGCATCTGCTGGGTGCAGAAATAAATAGGATTCCAAAACTCTGCATAGGAGGGCCACGCTACCTGCATGGACCAGAATGTGGCAGAGGCTTCCAACATATATGGTATTTTGGGGGAGGGGTTGGGTTGGTGGATCTGCCACTACAGAGATTATATCTAGTTGGTCATCCGTTCTCCCCTTGAAAGCGCACTGCAGAGACTGCTATGGCCGTGATGCTCTGTGACCTATTGTGGGGAAGGTTTCCTCTGGCTCTTGCACTTCTCTGCTGTACGCAGCTCTCTGACCCCATGTTAGTGATCCCCAAACTTTTTATGTCACTCCCCTATTACCTGTAATGTAATCCGTGTGCGCCCCCCAGGAGTAGGGTCAGGGGCTGCGACTGCAAGCTGGGCGTGGGGCCAAAGCCAGGACCTGAAGCCGAAGTGTTGGGTAGGGGCTCGGCTGCGGCTGGGAGCAGGAACTGGGGTAGGGAGACAAGGCTGGAGCCAAAGCAGAGCTTGGAGGGCAGAGTGGGGCTGGGTGTCGCTCCCTCCTTGAACCCGGGAAGTGGTGGGGGCTGGCCCAGGACCCCTCACACCCTCCAAACATTCCTTCACGCTTCCTGAGGAGGGGCACACCCACCGTTTGGGACCATTGCCCTAAGTTATCAATAAAAATCAAACACAGTAACCTGAGCTTAGATCTTGGCAAAGGTAAGGCTTTTCAAGTTACCCTTAAAATGTCTTTATTTGTCCTGTATGTCTGTAGATGTGGTGTTAGTGACTCTGGGATCTCAAGCAATTCTTTAAAATATATACATTTTAAACACGGCATTTCAGTTTGTCTTTGGTACAGCAGTGATGTTCTTCCTGGGAGAGTCTGCAGAAGCACTAATTCTCACCTTATTCCTTTTAATAATGGTTTGGTATCTAATGTGTCTGCAACTTTTTTTTACCAGCTTATGGAAGTGACGGGGAAGAACCAGGATGAATGCATAGTGGCGCTACATGATTGTAATGGGGATGTGAATAGAGCAATCAACATACTGCTGGAAGGAAACTCAGACACAGTAAGGATCCACTTCTGAACAAAACAGCATATTTTTATTATGGTCCCTTTTCTACTTTCTAGGAATGGATTATGGGAGAACAATCAAGCATTTGACCATAAAAGCCTCCAGTCCCTCTGTCCCCTTCCAGCTCTCTCTAAAAAAATAAATGAAGATTGGGGAGACTTGTCACTCATAGTGGAATAATAAAATTGGGAGTGTCATTGGAGTAAAAAAATCTTTCATGCCAAGTATGTGCACAAGAGAAGTGCAAAAAGGAGCATAGGTATTGAGAAATTTGGTCACCTTTTTAACGTGGTCAGAGGAGGAGGGCTGCCCAGCCAACAAGCCAGAATCTTTAGCACAGGTTCTTGGAATATTAACCTGATCCTGATGTATGCTGTAGTATGTTAACGTTTTATTGTAACTTTGCTTTAACAAAAAGTTTAAAAAAACAAAACCCAGGCCTGCACAACAAAACACCCAAACTAAGCTTTGAAAACCTTATTGCTGTCATGTCACTTTACTGCTAAGTCCCTCCAGTAGACACTAAGACTTCATATAAAGAAAACCACTTTATCTCCACCTCTGGATCTGGTACTTAATGGCAAATGCAGTGTTATGTGCTGCCATGTCTGTAATCAGTCTGGTGTCTCAGGCAGTTGGAGATGGTCCAGAGTAAACTGCCTTGTGTGTTCGCCGTGAATAGGCCAATTTTCACTGCTGTAACAGGAGAAGCAGCCACTTGTAGATGTACTGTATTGCTCCATAGGTGCGCACTGCAAGTGTAAAATTAAGATGAGGTCTGTGCCCTGAGGAGTTACAGTTCAAACTCTAATAATGGAACAGTAGGACATGGCAAATAGCCTCATTAGTGAGAATCTCTTTAAGAAGAGGGCAGAGGAGTATCTCCAAATATGTTTAATAATATACTGAGTAGTTCAAATTTCTTGTCCCAACAAGTAGTGGACAAGTTGTAATTATGGGTGAAGTTGTTCTTGCAGAGCCTTTTAAATTTATAAGGTGGGATTTGCTCTACTTCCTCATCTCATCCTAACTGGGAAGAGAATCCTGGACTTCATTTCCTTTTTAAACTCTCTTCCTTTATCCTGTAACAAGTCAGTGCAAAGACATGTCCTGCTTAGATGTTGCTATAAGCCAGTTATTCCTGTTTCAGCTTCTAAAGTGTCAGGATCACAAACTGGGATCTCTTTCTAGTTGAGAGGACAGGAAATGCTTAAGGAAGCAGGTAGAAAATAAACCTTATTCTGTCCAGCCTGTCTAAATGTTGGAGTCCTCTAAGGTGGACTGTTGCCAAGACTGAGAGTCTTTCACAGAAGTCATGAGACTTTCTGCGACCTCTGACTTCTGCAGCTGCAATGGCTGGTGCCACTGACCCCAGGGCTGTCTGAGCAGCTACGATAGGCCCAGGGTCAGCGGCACCACCTATTGCTTGGGCAGACCCAGGCCATTGGTCCCTTAGAGCAGTACCGTCCGCTGGAGCACACCCACAGCAGCTAAGATTTAATTAGGGGTATTTTTAGTAAAAGTCATGGACAGATTACTGGCCATGACTTTTTGTTTATTGCCCGTGACCGGTCCATGACTTTTACTAAAAATATCTGTGACTAAATCATAGCCTTAACTATTGCTGCACAATCAGTGGTTAAGTCATGACTAGCAGAAAGCAACACACCTTGAATGAGTGTCTTGGGTATCTCTCAGGGATCAAATACATACTTAAAACAAAACAACCCCCCCCACAAAATATCACGTTTTAATGACAGCAAGTATTGACTTCAGTCTGACTTTAAAAGTTTGAGTGTTCATGGTCTTCACATAGAAAAGACTTGCTCCTTTGGGTAACATAAATGGGCTAGAGACCATTGTAGTTCTCAAACTTTTTGTGTGGCGGCCCTTTTTTTCTTCCCTGCGGGCAGCCGTGACACATTGTATATCCGCTGAAGTGCCACCGAATTGAATACTTCTGCTCTCGGCGGCATTTCGGCGGACATGCTGTGTGTATCGGAGTGTCTGCTGAAAAGCCGCCGAAACCAGACACATTCACTTCGGAGGCTTTTTGGCAGACACTCTGAAGCGCACAGCCAAAATACTGCCGAAAGCGGAAGCATTCCATTCGGCGGCACAGGGAGCTTGCGACCCCCAGTTTAAGAACTGCTGGGCTAGAGCACAGCAGTATCTTGTGTTCCTGCAGAAAAGGACCTGTGGATTACAGTGGGCGTGAAGCTTGGATATGAGTCATCTGTGTGCTCTTATTGCCAAGGAGGGCAATGGCATATTGGGCTGTATTAGTAAGAGCATTGCCAGCAAATCGAGGGAAGTGATTATTCCTCTCTGTTCTGCACTGGTGAAGCCACACCTGGAGCATTGTGTCTACTTTTGGTCCCCCCACTATAGAAGGGTTGTGATCAGAATTTGAGAGAGCCCATTGGAGGGGAACAAAAATGATTAGGGGACTGGAGCACATAACGTAAGAGGAGAGGCAGAGGGAACTGGGTTAAATAGTCTTCAGAAAAGAAGTGTGAAGGGGGGATTTGATAACAGCCTTCAAGTACCTGAAAGCAGGGTTCCAAAGAGGATGGAGCTAGGCCATTCTCAGTGGTGATAAATGACAGAACAAGAAGCAATGGTCTCAAGTTGCAGTGGGGAAGGTCAAGGTTGGATATTAGGGGAATCTGTTTCACCAGGAGGGTGCTGAAGCACTGGAATGGGTTACCTAGAGAGGTGGTGAAATCTCCATCCTTGGAGGTTTTTAAGGCCCAGCTTGAGAGAGTCCTGGCTGGGATGATTTAGTTGGTGTTGGTCCTGCTTTGAGCAGGGGGTTGGACTAGATAACCTCCTGAGGTCTCTTCCAACCCTAATATTCTATGAATGTTTTCTCTGTTTAGAAAATTAGATAGCTTCTCTTTCTTGAGCTTTCTGTAAATCAGAAGGAAGGTAGCCAACACTTTTGATAGCTTAGCATAGCACTTTCACCCTTTGGAGAACCACTCTAAATCTATCACTCACCATAGAGAAGTGTGGAAGGCTTGGATGGTTGTACATCAGTGTATTACCGAGTCTGCCTGTTGGGAACCTATACTGATGTCATAAATAGCAGCGTTTAAAAACTTTCTTAGTGTGCATTTTTTTATTACATGAAATGAAAGGATTTAATGCTGCTCTTAAAATTTGCTGCTGTGCATATTCACCACCTTTCTCAATTATTTTTGAGGCATTCTCTTGGTAGTTCACCCAACATACATCTTGAGAACTGTGTACTGTCTACCCAGCATTCCCTCTACAAGGGTATGCTTCCACACCACCGACCTTGGCAGCCATAGAATTACAGGAGCATCATGCTTTGCCACAAAAGGACTTTTAAGCCAGTGGCTGTTGTTAAATGACAGAGGAGAAAATTGGATCTTAGACCCAATGTTCAGTAGTTCTTATAGCCTCTTCTGGATGTACGGAATCAATGCAGGGATTAGGCAGTGTTTCTTCGTATGACTATTTTTTCCGCCGGGGATATTACTCAAATGGTCAGCCTCTGTCTTCATGCCTTACTAGCTGTTTTGCTGGCTAAATCCTTCAAAGCTAGAGTGCCAAGCTGGCCCTTCAAACAGTCTATTCTGCCACTTAAGATAAGACCAATAACTTCGCCAAAGACAGGCCTCTTTTGTTACATTGCTGCCCAAGATCAGATCTGCAGCTGGCACTTAGACTGCTTCAGACAAGGTCAGCTGAAAACTTTGTTACTTAACACCGTTATTGACAGTGAGTTACCTTGATGCTGGGTTTCCTCTCTTCTAAGATGTTCCTGTTAGGGATACCAGCCTTAGCCTTAGAAGACATCCTTAGGAAAACCCAAATTCCTCTCAGCGCTTCCTTCGAGAGGAATTATTCTTTCTGTGTATAAGTAGCATTAATGGCTTAATGAAACCCTCCACTTCAGCTATTATTTAAGAACTTCCCCTAATGTCCAGAGAAGGAAGGACATGATTGTTCCATAGCTCTACGCCTGTTACTTAACACACTCATTAACACCTGGACAGTTTCAGCAGGAATTCTACTCTTCCCACCAATTCGTCAGTTCTTATAAGGAGGAACTGTGGTCCTCCTGCTTCTGAAGTAGAACATAAGAATGTCCATACTGGGTCAGACCAAAGGTCCATCCAGCCTAGTATGCTGTCTACCAACAGTGGCCAATGCCACGTGCTCCAAGGGGAGTGAACCTAACCAGTAAGGATCAAATGATCCCTCTCCTGCCATCCATCACCATCCTCTGACAAACAGAGCCTAGGGACACCATTCCTTACCTATCCTGGCTAATAGCCATTAATGGACTTAACCTCCATGAACTTACCTAGTTCTTTTAAACCCTGATATAATTCTAGCCTTCACAACCTCCTCAGGCAAGGAGTTCCACAGGTTGACTGTGGACTGTGTGAAGAACTTCCTTTTTATTTGTTTTAAACCTGCTGCCCATTAATTTCATTTGGTGGTCTCTAGTTCTTACATTATGGGAACAAGCAAATATCTTTTCCTTATTCACTTTCTCCACACCACTCGTGATTTTATGTACCTCTATCATATCCCCTCTTAATCTTCTCTTTTCCAAACTGAAAAGTTCTAGCCTCTTTAAATAGACTCTGCAATAATCTCTGTTTCCTGCAACACATCTCTTCCCATATTGGGGGACACCAATTCCACAGACTCGTTAGAAAATGGAAAAGAGAGGAATTTTTAAAGGCCTCTCTTTACCACTACTCAACTTCTGTTCGACTTCGCATACAGCTTATGCCTGAGCAAAGGTATCCGTTTGATACCTTCCCCTTTTAGGGTGACTTGTAAGGTGGTACACTGTAGGATTTCCTTTCCTTTTAGAGATGTCTCAAACTTTCTCAGGATTTCAGCATATAAATAGGCTTCATCGGCCATAGTGCTTGGAAGCCAATGGTAATCCTCCTGTATTGGAGGTGAATCAAGCTTTCCACCACATACAAACTAATGTCCTTTGCATATTCTGTCACCTGTCTGATGAGCAACTCATAGTCCATGTCTTCTGTCAGCTTAGGAGAAGCCCAAACCTATGATACTTCAGCCTCTCACATATGAGAAGAAATTGAAATGGGATTGTAACTATCACTCTCCTCTTCCTTCCACCAAACAATATCAGCTAGCCATGAAAGGGAGCTACCAGAGTAACTTCTTGCAGTGCTAACTCTTTCCAACAGAGCATGGATTATTTTTGATTTTTTTTTAAACTTTTAAAGCATTACAGTATTCAGTTTGTGTTGCTACTTTGATAGCACTTGGGACTTTTGCATTGTCTAGCCATCATTGGTTAGCTTTCACAGCTCATCCTCAGGAGTGGGGACTTTGACTTTTTGCTCAATTACTTCAGGAGAGACTGGGCAGGACCTAGAGTTAATAGCAGCCAAACTTTGTCTTCATTATGACTGGTACTATTGCTTCTCTTGAGGTCACAGCTTCATCCAGCATTCCAGATGGTGGTTGGAGGTATAAATTGCCCTCTGTTTGTATGTTGTCTGTCTAGACCAGCGTTGTCCAATACGTTCATCAGTGCTTTGGTTCCAAGAAAGCCAAGTTCATTTGTTTTATTTTCTAGTCCATCTGCTCTCTCATTGACCTCTTTCTCCCTGTTGCAAATATGCATTCTCCCCTGGCCTGTTGAGAGACGGAATGATTGTCCTTTTTGTTTCCAGTCAGACTTCTGAAAACAGTTGAGAGGATGAATGCCTACGTCTTAGCAGGTTTTCTACTATTCTGTCTACCTAGACTTCTTTAAAGTAATCTGAGTCAGTTGTAGCCAGAACGATTTGGGATATTAAATGCGTGCTACCTATGTTCCAAGAGAAAACCCTCTCTCCAAAAGCTGTATCCTCTTCCCCCTCACACAGTAATGTCTTCCTTGCTCTCTGTCCTAGTTTAGCATGTGAAAAGCATCACATACATCTATGGCTTTATACACAGAAGATCCATTTATCTATGAATTGGGGTTTGGCCTGGAAAATTTTGCATAGTTGACTGTAGTTATCTCTGCTTTTTGATCTGTTGTGTCTAATATTTCTCCACCCAAATAGACTTCATGGGAGACTGTAGGGGGAAAGAAGAAAAGCCTTGGAAAAGAGAGCTCAGAGAACAAAGAGAACAGAGAAAAGCGAGGGGACAGAGAAGTGAGCCGTGGACGGGGAAGCTCCAACAGACGGGGAAGAGGAGGCAGCCGTGGCCGAGAGTGTAAGCACAGACACCTTCATTTTTAAAGCTCTGGTTGCCTTAGTTTTTCTCTTGCACCTGAAATTGGTCGAGTCATGAAAGAGAACAGGATCTAATGGAATAAAGTCCAGCAGAGCCTCAGTGTGGTGACTGAGTTTTTCATTTGTTTTTTTGGCAACACGTATGCATGATGCTATTACATGTCTTGTTTTCAAGATAATTTATTTTTGATTTATCTTTTTAGAGGCAAATTGAATTTATTTGAAATATCTTTTGCTTTTTTATGATCACGTGTTCTTTTGAGAGTTGCCGTTTGGCACTTAAATTTGGAATAGAACCTTTGTGAGGACTGTGATGAGCATTGTAGAGCAGATAAAACCTGATATTTTTCCATACGTTTCTTTTAACAAGCAAATAGCCAAGTTTTGATTCCATTTCATCTGAGTGGGAGAACCTGAGGGTGGTTTGAGTTTTATGAAATGTTTTTCCCCTTAAGGGAAAATGAAAAGGCCTTGGTATATCCTGGGGATTAATTATGAGCGCACACATGCACAAAGATAAGCTTCTGCACAAATAGAAAGGGTTCGGTGTGAACCTAAACATTATTAGAATTACCACAGTGTATTCAAGGGCAGTGATTCCAATACATTGCACAAAAGAGTGCTAATATGCTGCAAATGCTATTTCCAAAGTTAGGTAAGACTGAATTAGATCACCATTGAGTGTTTCCCATTATTTAAGCCATTTCTTAAAGCACCCCATCTATATTAAAAAAAAAAAAAATACATACGAAGTCCATATGAAAATATATACGTACATTTAAAAAAAAACAAAAAACCCTCCAACCATACAAAATAGTACACTGCATGGATAATTCTCCCCTTGAAGAGATGATGAGAATAAATGAACCACATGTGACCAATGTTAGTCACATTGCTTAATGCACTACTGGAAGGCCCTGAGATGCTGCAGTGATCAGGGTGCTGTAAGATCGTACATAGAATAGAATGGTATCTAAATGCTGTTTCATTTAATGATCTGGAAGATGATGTAAAGAGGATATTAATGAAATTTGCAAGTTGCTGTCTAACAGTTGCTATTAGAACAAATAAGGGAATATCAGAGAGTTAGTGCATGGCAAGCCAGAGTGTGAATGTACAGCCGCTCTGGTGTCCCATGCACTAACTGACCATATGGCCCCGACTACCAAGCACTATGGGACTTTTAGTGCATAGTTGCAGGGTCCTGACCTGTTAGCGGGCAACAAGCTGGAGCAGTGTAGATTAACAGCCTGGCTGGCTGAACACTAACTGACCATGTGGACAAACCCTAAATTACCAAAATAACAAAGTAGTTGCCCAGAATTTGTTTGCCAGAGCCAGATGCAGCTTGGCCTTCAAGTTTTGGGCTCTGTTCTAAATTGGGAATTTAGGGTTATCAAATGGGTTCTAAATCTTGCAAAACGGGCTCTCCACACCTTTATGTGCATTTAGTTATGTTCCCATTGCAGTGCTGAATACAAGCTGTGCAGTGCACAGTCTCCATTTAACAGTAACAAGTGCTGTAGTAAGTGGTAAGAGTCTTTATTTTCCTCAGGGACCCCCTCCTTTGGATTTCAGCTGACACTTCAAAACACCCAGCCAGAGGTTTTCCATGGAATGTAATTAGAGCTCTTGTTTTTTTAAAAAAACAAACAAACAAAAAAAACCATTGTATCCCATGCAGGTTAAATGTAAAGGGCCAGATTCTGGTGCACTCTGTGTGAGGTGGGGAAAAGAGAAGGCATGAGATGGGAGGCTTCTTCCCCACTCTCCTGATACCTCCTCCCTGATTCTTTCACAAGGGACAATCAGAATATGATTGGGTAAGGACAGCTCAGTTTAAGATTAGTCTCAGTACCTGATGCCTCAGAGAGGTGAGGTCATGATCCTGTCCTCCTTCAGACAGGTCAGTAGAGCAGGCCAGGGACAGAGTGTGATGCACCAAAGAATGGCAGAATTCCTGTTGCCCCATATTTTCCCCGACAGCCCCAGGTGGGGTTCCTGGTTAAAGATCGTCTCCCCTGCTCCCTCATTCCACTCTACAATGCCAGGGCCCAAGGTTTACGAACTTTCATTTAGGTACCCAAATCCATGTTTAAGAAGCTTAAATAAGTGTATTGATTTGAGAGGTGCTGAGAACCCACAAGTCCCATCACTTGTCCCAGCTCAATACCTCTGAAAATCCAGCAGCTTATTTAGGTACTCGTTAGAAACCGAGAGCTACACACTCTGTTACTACTCTCCATTGTTTTCAAACCTCTTACAAATGTAAAGATAAAATTTCCTTCCCTGTCAATCGTCTATCTTCCCTCCCCAGTTCGAGTAGAAGAGAACGGAGTGGACAACAGTCAAGGGGAGAGGCCTTCAGACCGTGGAAAGCGTGGCCGTGGAAGAGGTAAGATGGCATTGCTGATCTGTGGACAGTCACGACTTTTCGCTTGTTCAAAGGATAACCGGCTTTTTTAGATCTCAAAAAAAGCCAAAAAAGAGGATCTTAAAAAGCCCAGCCATATATGATAGTCGGTGCCCTCTGGTTCCTTAAGAATAAGGCATGTGTAATTTGATTTTCATTAAATTTTTGGCTTAAGTGACCTAAACAAGGTCCACAAGCCTGCATGACAGGTTCAGATGTGGGCTGGTGTACTCAGATCTGTCACTTGACCCCAAAGAGATCCACCGTTTGGGCTGTGAGCCCTCAATAATCTGATGTTATGGGGAGTGCCAGCCACCCCATGAAAGTCAAATCTGAGCAGAGAACTGTGGACGCCCAAGACGCATTGACCTGTGGGGCAGCACTGAGTTAATTTGTTAATAATGAAGGTGGAGGGGTTTGACTTGTACTCATACAAGTCCCTTAAAGTGGATTCTGGTGGTGTCAAAAATGCCATCTCTGCTTTATACCTTATGAGGGGTCATTGTGCTTCTCTGAGTCTTGCTAAGAGGCTTGCTAGCTAGTTGACATGGAAGGCTAAGGGGAACCTGGGATACTGTGAGGAAAGAAAGTGGATCAAGAGGTGCAGGAAGCAATCTAGTTTGTGTTATGCTGAAGATAAGGGAAAAGGGTGAAATCTGGATTTGTTGGGGATTTGGGAGTCAGGGAAGCTTCTGTTGATTTAGTAGGTGAGGACAGCATGGCTTTTGGGGGTGGAAGTGATTTCTTTAGCATGGAGGGGGGAGAGTTTGTGGGGAGCCATAGTATCCTGTGAGTTGGAAGAGAAGTGGTTGTTGCTAGGAGGAGCTGGGGTAAAAGTATGTCATAGCTAATAAAAGCAATAAGTAGCATACTCCTAATTTCATATGCACAGAATATTTTTGCAGTACTCCCTATCCTCGGCATAATACTTGATGATAATGAAATGTTCAATGACACATGATATCAACAGTTAATCTGTATCTAACCCTGCTCCTTTAAGGACTGGAAGGAAACAAGGGCATCTAGTTTCCAGAGCAGTGTGGGAACATGACTAGGTTGTGCATGTGAATCAGCAAATTCCAGGCTAAGTATGTGTACTGAGTAGCTGTTCAGAGAGGGAGATGATATAATTAACTGCTATTTTCTGAATTTTTGCGCCAAAAAAACAAAAGGCGCAAAACTGATAGAGCTCAGATTTTTGTTAAGAAAGTGAAATTTCTGTTTAAGCATCTGAGGAATAAGGAAAAGAGATTTTAAAGAGAGATTAAATTAGGAGTCTTTCAATTGATGTCCTTCTCCAAGTTGAAATGTGTTCCAAAAATTAGTCTCCCAACATTCACCCAACCCTTCATAGTTTTAGTAAAAGTTTGCTGGTGTTACCATAGGCACTCAGATACAGTAGTGAGGCTAAGCACAGTAGGATAATTAGATAGTTTCTTAAATGTCTCACAACTAGGCATTTAATAATCCCTAATAGAAAGCTGGCATACCTTACTGTCAGCTTCAAGCAGACACAATTCATTGCATTGTGTGGTACTTCTATATCTGCCTAACAAATCAACTGCACAGTCACATAAATGAGCTAATTTAATGGAAGGCCATCTGTAGCTCGTAACTATCCATGCTAAACTCTTTCTTCTTACGGCTTCTGGATCATTGGCTGATGAGTGCATTTTGGGGGAGAAAAATACCTAAGGTTAAAATTTACTAAAGTAATCCTTAAAAGCTGCAGGGATTGCTTAAAGCTGTACATTTTACTTCCACACTGTTAAGCCGCCTCTTTTCAGGATCACGTGACCTTCTCTCTCTCTGCATATTAGAAGAAATATAAATTTTCCTGCAGTCAGCATAATGCAATAAATACTGATTTCTTGCTGCTTCATTAAATACAGAAAAGTCAAGACCAGGGATAAAGTTTCCTTTTCAGTAGAGAGCAAGTTGGTCACTTGTGATCAGCATGGCACACTCTCTTTATGAATCTAGTAATAACACTGTTCGAAGGCATCGCATGTAGCATTTCTATCTCCATTTCTAATGCATATGTCGCTTGGGAATCTGGGCACCAGATAGAAAATTAGGGGTTGATTAATGCTTGAGCAATGGAGACTCACTCTCCCTTCCTATTTTAAGCTGCTTTCTCAGGCAGGAATAATCTTACTGGCTGTTTTCTAGGAGAAGCCTTGCTGGGCCATTGTGTTACTACTTTATAGGAGAACAATCTGATTTAAAGAGATGACATATAGTAATCCCTGAAAATGGCAGGAATGGGGCTAATCCTGTGGCAAGAGTGGTGCATAACCCTCCATAGAAACCCCTGCCCTGAGTGTTTCACCCTCGCGTCTGTAGGTTGCATGCTTATTTAGCAGAGATGCCATGATCAACTGTTAGGCAAAAATATTGGGCATTTTTTTTCAATTGTGTGCACTGGACATGTGTGCTATGTTTACAGTGTACAAACAGTACGGGCCGATGTAACAGCAGCTGGGATTCAGAGCAGTTGTGTACTATTGGCTGATTAGTAGCAGGCAAAAGCACTTGTGTGTTAACATATTGCCTACTGGAGTGGCTCTACTGCACAGATCTTAATCTCTTCTTAATAAGCAGAGGCTATAATCTTTGATTTGGAAAGAAGTCACGGAATGAAAACTTTTTAGCTTGTATCTTCATCTTTCATTTTCAAGACCGAAGTTCGGGAGATGGAGACGTAAGCCCAGAGGTAAGTGGGGAAGTGGGGTACAGGGAGGAAACACGAGGAGGGTGCAACAGAAAAGGCCTCCTGATCACAACTAGCCGATTACTCTACTTTCTCAGTAATCTTAGGTGCCTATACACAAACGCAAGAAGCCTGGGAAACAAGCAGGAAGAATTGGAAGTCCTGGCACAGTCAAGGAACCATGATGTGGTTGGAATAACAGAGACTTGGTGGGATAACTCACATGACTGTCATGGATGGATATAAACTGTTTAGGAAGGATAGGTAGAGGAGAAAAGGCGGAGGAGTTGCTCTGTATGTAAGGAAGCAGTATGATTACTCAGAGCTCCAGTATGAAACTAGAGAAAAGCCTGTTGAGTCTTTGAGTTAAGTTTAGAGGCGAGAGCAACAAGGGTGATGTGGTGAGCACTTGGTGTTGCAGCTAGCAAGGGATGTTAAGTGTAACAAGAAGGGTGTTTCCACGGGTATGTTAGCTACAAGAAGGTGGTCAGGGAAAGTGTGGGACCCTTGTTGAATATGGAGGCAACCTACTGACAGATGACGTGGAAAAAGCAGAAGTACTTAATGCTTTTTTTCGTTCGGTCTTCGCTGACAAGATCAGCTCCCGGACTGTTGTTCTGGGCAGCCTGGTATGGGCAGGAGCTGAGCAGACCTGAGTGATGAAAGAACAGGTTAAGGACCATTTAGACAAGTGGGACATGCACAAGTCCATGGGTCCAGCTCTAGTGCATCCGAGGGTGCAGAGGGAGTTGGCTGATGTGATTGCAGAGCCATTGGTCATTATCTTTGAAAACTTGTGGTGACTGGGGGAAGTCCCAGATGACTGAAAAAAGGCAAATACAGTGCCCATCTTTAAAAAAGAGGAGGAGAATCCGGGGAACTACAGACCAGTCAGCCTCACCTCAGTCCCTGTAAAGATTATGTAGCAGCTCCTCAAGGAATCCATTCTGAAGCACTTGGAGAAGAGGAAGGTGATCAGGAACAGTCAACATGGATTCACCAAGGGCAAGTCACGCCTGACCAATGTGATTGCCTTCTATGATGAGATAACCAGCTCTGTAGATATGGGGAAAGCGGTGGACGTGCTAGATCTTGACTTTAGCAAAGCTTTTGATATGGTCTCCCACAATATTCTTACCAGCAAGTTAAAAAAGTATGGACTGGATGAATGGACTATAAGGTGGATAGAAAGCTGGCTAGATTGTTGGGCTCAACAGGTAGTGATCAATGGCTTGATGTCTAGCTGACAGCTGGTATCAACTGGAGTGCCCCAGGAGTCTGTCCTGGGGCTGGTTTTGTTCAGCATCTTCATTAATGATCTGGATAATGGAATGGCTTGCACCCTCAGCAAGTTCACACATGACACTAAGCTGAGGGGACAGGTAAATATGGTGGAAGGTAGGGATAGGGTCCAAAGTGACCTAGACAAATTGGTGGATTGGGCTAAAAATTCTGATGAGGTTCAACAAGGATGGGTGCAGAGTTCTGCACTTAGTATGGATGAACCCCATGCACTGCCACAGGCTGGGGACGAACTGGCTAAGTGGCAGTTCTGCAGGAAAGGACCTGGGGATTACTGTGGGTGAGAAACTGGATACGAGTCAACAGTGTGCCCTTGTTGCCCGGAAGGCTATCGGGATCTTGGGCTGCATTAGTAGGAGCATTGCCAGCAGATCAAGGGAAATGCTTATTCCCCCTATTTGGCACTGGTGAGGCCACATCGGGAGTATTGCGTCCAGTTTTGTGCCCCCCCCCCCCCACTACAGAAAGGATGTGGACAAATTGGAGAGAGTCCAGCAGAGGGCAGTGAGGGAACTGGGTTTGTTTAGTCTTCACAAGAGAAGAGTCGGGGGGATTTGATAGCCTTCAAGTACTTGAAGGGGGGTTCCAAAGAGGATGGAGCTAGGCTGTTCTCAGTGGTGGTAAATGACAGAACAGGAAGCAATGGTTTCAAGTTGCAGTGGGGGTGGTCAAGGTTGGATATTAGGAAAAACTATTTCACTAGGAGGGTGGTGAAGCACTGGAATGGGTTACTTAGGGAGATGGTGGAATCACCATCCTTAGAGATTTTTAAGACCCAGCTTGGCTGGGTCTTAAAGCCCTAGCTGGGATGATTTAGTTGGTGATGGTCCTGCTTTGAGCAGGGGGTTGGACTAGATGACCTCTTAAGGTCTCTTCCAACCCTAATCTTCTATCATCTGGAAAGATACTGGAACAAATTATTGAACAATCTATTTGTAAGCACCTATTGGGTAAAAGGGTTATAAGTAAGAGCTAATATGGATTTGTCAAGAACAAATCATGAAAAAACTACCTAATTTCCTCCTTTGACGGGGTTACTGGCCTGGTGGTTGGGGGGAACTAGCAGATGTGATATATCTTCATTTTCGTAAGGCTTTTGACATGGTTCCACAGTCCTGGACACTCTTATAAGTAAACTAGGGGAATGTGGTCTAGATGAATTTATGAGAAGGTGGATGCATAACTGGTTGAAAAATTTTACTCAGAGCAGTTACCAGTGGTTCTCTGTCAAACTGGGAGGATGCAGGGATCTTCTTAGGCCTGGTGCCTTTTTAATATTTTCATTAATGATTTAGATAATGGAGTAGAGTGTACTTATAAAATTTGTGGACGAGACCAAGCTTGGAGCGGTTGCAAACATTTTGGAGCACATAGATTACAATTAAGAATGATCTTGACAAATTGGAGAAATGGTCTGAAATCACTAACATGAAATTCAATAAAGACAAGTGTAAAGTACTATACTTAAGACGGAAAAACAAATGCACAAACTATAAAATGCGGAATAATTGACTAGGCAGCAGTATTGCAGAAAGGGATCTAGGGGTTATAGTGGATTACAAATTGAATATAGTAACAATGTGCAGTGCAAAGAAGGCTGATATTCTGGAGTGTATTAACTGGAGTGTTGTATGCAAGACATGGGAGGTAATTGTTCTGCTGTACTCCGCACTGGTGAGGCCTTGTCTGGAATTCTGTGTCTAGTTCTGGGTGTCACGCTTCAGGAAAAAGGTGGGCAAATTGGAGAGAGTTCAGAGGAGAGCAACAAAAATGATGAAAGGTTTAGACAACTTGACCTATGATGAAAGCTTTAAAAAACTAGGCAAGTTTCTCCTTGAGAAAAGAAGTCTGAGGGGGGTCCTGATAAGTTTTCAAATATGTTCAGGGCTGTTATAAAGAGGACAGTAATTAATTGGTCTCCATGTCCGCTGAAGATAGGAGAAGGAATGGGCTTAATAGGCATTAAGGGAGATTTAGGTCAGATATTAGGAAAATCTTTCTAACTACAAGGGTCGTTATGTACTGCAATAGGTTACCAAGGGAGGCTGTGGAATCCCCATCACTGGAGGTTTTTTAGAACATGTTGGACAAGCATGTGTCATGGATGTTCTGGGTATACTTGGTCCTGTCTCAGCTTGGGGAGCTGGACTAGATAACTTCTCAAGATCCCTTCCAGCCCTACATTTCTGTGATTCTGAGAGTATCTGTTGAGTAGAGTTCTATAACAAAGATGATATGGAGAGCTGCTTAGCAGGACACAGTTGGATTACAAATCCTAAAGTTATAAAAAACAAGATTCTTTATATGTGAAGATATTACAAGTGTAATAATTTTACCAATTTAGCTTTCCTTGTGGCGTTTTGCACTTTGAAGAATGAGACTAGACTTGTCAGTTTCACTTTTGTTCTTAGTTTTTAGTAAATTCTTTTTTCTTTATGCTGATCTAGAGCATTGCAAACGCTGTAGGGAAATGTTTATTAAGAAAAAAACCTGCTACCTTAGGAATTAAAATAATGAAAAAGGGGTGCCTGGTGGTGATAACTTCTGCCTGAAGGGTCTCCGAGATTAGAGCACTTACCTCGGAGCCACTCTATATTGTATTTTTCAAGGACAAGGTCCAGCTGCAGCCACATCCAGTTTTCCTGCCCAATGTGGTTTCACAGTTTCATGCTAGCCAGGACATATTTTTGCCAGTCTTCTTTCCAAATACTTGTATGTCTGAGGAGGAACGTAGGTTGCACTCGCTGGATGTCAGGAGAGCGCTAGCCTTCTACATCGAAAGGCTCGAACCATTTTGCAAGTCGGCGCAGTTGTTCATCACGGTGGCGGATAGGATGAAAGGTTGTTCAGTGTCTACCTATAGAATTTCATATTTGATCACTGCCTGCATCTGATTTTGCTATGATCAGGCAAAACTGTCTCCCCCCACAGTTGTAACTGCACACTTGACTAGAGGGCAAGCCTGGATGGCGGCCTTCCTGACCCATGTGCCAGTTCCAAATATCTGCAGAGCTGCAACCTGATAGTCCATTCACACGTTCATGTCTCACTATGCGCTTACCTAGCAAGCCCGAGATGGCACCAGCTTTGGTGGAGCAGTATTACAAGCTGAACATCTATCAACTCCAAGCCCATCTCCAGGGATACTGCTTGTGAGTCAGCTAGAATGGAATCAACATGAGCAATACATCTCGAAGAACAACAGTTACCTACCTTTTCGTAACTGTTGTTCTTCGAGATGTGTTGCTCATGTCCGTTCCATTACCCGCCCTCCTCCTCCTCTGTTGGAGTTGCTGGTAAGAGGGAACTGAGAAGGGGTAGGGTCAGCAGTGCCTGATATACCGAGATATGAATGTGGTACTCCAGAGGGTGTCACAGCTGACCCTACAGATACCGCTAAGGCAAAAATCTCTGACGTGTGCAGGGAATCTACATGAGCAATCCATTTCAAAGAACAACAGTTAGGAAAAGAGAGAGAACTATTTTTTTTTTTTTTTTTTCAATCATTAAACCACACTAGGGCTTGATCCTGTGCGCATGTGTGTGTCTGGAACTCTTAATGGACTTCATTGGGAATGGAGAATGCTCAGCACCTTAGAGGATCCAGTATCCTATTTCCTCTTACTGAGATGGTATGGCAAATCTCTCTAAATGCAACAAAGCAAACTACAGCTGGTGTGCGAAGTCGATTAAGAGCGTGAGAGACGTTAGTGAACAGAAAAAGGTCATCTGGCTCAATTAGTAAAATGTGGGAACAAACTAGAGTAAAATGTCAAAATGAGCAGTACCGTTAACCCCCCCCCCCCCCAACTTTCCACTGCTGACTTCCTGTGAGCGGAGAGGAATAGCCAGGATTTGACTTAACACTTGAACCTGTTGTTTGCAGATCTAAGTGTAAAGGAAGCTGAGAAATGTCAGGATTAGGAGTGGCAATTAGAGCTGTAATTTTATTCTTTGCCTGGTGCCCCCATTGTTTGCTTTTGTGCTCAGTAGGCTGACTAATTGCAGCAAGGTCCATTCATGCAGCCTGCTTGAGAGAATTTTAAAAATTGCTGCTGCAAAGTTGCTCATTCTCCTTTCTTGAACAGATGGAAATTTACAGTCACAGAATTGCCTGTTGTGTTGCCAGAAAACCTGTGACTTCTTTTTTGTTTTGAAAACTGATCATTGTGGTGCATTTTTTTGTTGAAACTGTATGCACAAGGCAACTCCATAAAAAAAACAATTAGGGCCTGCCTTCCCTCCCTTGGATGGATGCTTCATCATAGCACTTAAGGTTCCATCTACCCAGCAATCTGTTGGTCACTGTTAGGGGACAGTGTTTAAACAAGGTCCTAATACAGGGCTGGGGAAACCTGTAATGCCATAGTGACTCATCTGTGATTTCTGTATGAGTTGCAGGTGCTAAGCACCTCTAGGGAGACAGATGCTTAAATATCTTTGAGGCTGTGTTTTAAATTCAGAGTTTGGAGGAGAGAACTTTTTGGTTTAAAAAATTCAAAATATGGCCTTAGTTGCTTCCTGAGAGAGAGAGGTCACTTTCAGTCCATACACCACAGAATATTTCTGATTCCACTTCCAATGGAATCTGCTGTTTTGGAAGCAAAGATCGTAAAAGATTGTAGGCGTTCAGATTGTGCACAGGAGGTTTTCCAGAGTTGGGTCATGTTGCCATGCATGGTAGCAGCATGTCTCCTCTCTTTAGGATGCATCCAGCCTCTCTTGATCACCCATGCTCCACTGCAGCAACCTTCTTACATCACTTCATGCTGGAACTCTCCCAAAAGACACAAGAGGAATTAACATCATGGAAAGTTGGGGCTTGTTTATACGGGAACATGCAAGAAATTAATCTGAATTAAAATTTAAAGGGGTTTAGTTAAACTTCATTAAACCCTGGTGTGGATGCTCTTTTTCAGAATGAGTGACCTTAATTTGGTTTACTTGATTTCCCTTAATGAATTAAACTGAATTAAGGCCACTTTAATTCTGAATAATACCATCCACACAGAAGCTTAATGCAGTTTAATCAATCTACTTTAAACTTACAGCTTTAGGCTTGGTCTGCACTTAAAGTTATGTAGGCATAGCTGTGTTAGATAGGGGTGTCAAAAATCCCCACCACAGACCAACATAAAACCCCCCAGTTTAGGTGCAGTCATGACAAAGAGGGCTTTTTTTGATATAGCTAATGTCATTCAGGAAGGTTGTGTTCCTACTCTGATAGAAATGCTCCTTTTGTCAGTGTAGGCTGCCTCTAAACCTGGGATTATGCTGGCATAACTGTACTAAAATAGCTGTCAGCATAGGCTCAGTAGTGTAGTCATACCCTTAGTTAATTTGGATCAGTTTTCCTGAATGTTCCCATGTAGACAAGGTCTAGCTTGCCTGTATCCCTTTAAAAAAGATCCAGAATAGAACTTCCTGGTTAGTTACCTTGAAGACCACCTCTCTTGCGGTCAGAATATGGAGTGAAATTGCTGCAGGTCATAATGTTTAGCCCTAAGTAGTAACTCCATTTTTCCGTCCTTAATGAAATAGCAGGACAGACACCAGGACAGGATCTAGCACTCTCTTCATGCACTAAATTCTCATCTTAAACATAATTAGGAAGGCCAAAAAAGAATTTGAAGAACAGCTATCCCAAAGACTCAGAAAGTAACAGCAGAAAATGTAAGTGCATCAGAAGCAGGAAGCTTTCTAAACAACCCATGGGGCCATTGGACATTTGAGGTACTAAAGAAACTCCCAAGGAAGATAAGGCAATGGTGGTGAAACTAAATGAGTTCTTTGCATTGGTGTTCATGGCTGAGAATGTGAGGGAGATTCACAGACCTGAGCCATTCTTTTTAGGTGACATGTCTGAGGAACTGTCCCAGACTGAGGTGTCATTAGTGGAGGTTTTGTTATGAATAATTAACCAAGAAGAAGCCACCGGGACCAGATGGTATCCCCTCAAGAGTTCCGAAGGAACTCAAATGTGAAATGGCAGAACTACTATCACTTAAACCAGCTTCTGTATCAAATGACTGGAGGATAGCTAATGTGACGCCAATTTTTAAAAAGCGCTGCAGATTTTAAAAAGTGCAGTTATAGGCTGGTAAGCCTGTCTTAAGTACCAGGCGAATTGGTTGAAACTATAGTAAAGAGCAGAATTATCAAACACATAGATGAACATGATTTGTTGGGGAAGAGTTAATCAACATGAGGTTTTTGTAAAGGGAAATCATGCCTCACCAGACTGCTAGAGTTATTTGAGAATGTAAACAAGCATGTGAACAAGGTTGATCCACTGGATATGGTGTACTTAGATTTTCAGAAAGCCTTTGACAAGGTCCCTCACCAAAGGTCCTTAAGCAAAGAAAGCTGCATGGGATAAGAGGGAAGGTCCTCTCATGGATCAGTAACTGGTTAATAGACAGGAAACAGAGAATGAATAAATGTTCAGTTTTCAGAATGGAGAGAGATAAATAGTGGTGTCCTCCAAGGTCTGTACTGGGACCAATGCTGTTCAACATAGTCATAAATGATCTGGGAAAAGGGGTTAAACAGTGAGGTGGCAAAATTTGCAGATGATACAAAACTACTCTAGAGAGTTAAGTCCAAAGCTGACTCCAGGCCACCACCTCAGGCCCTGGCTGTGCTGCAGGGATGCTGTGGCTTGGACACTTGCTCTGGCGGTGGCCACATGCTCTCAGGCTCTAGGTGGCAGGACCCTTCTTCCCAGCATCATGCCCACCCTGTGAGGGTTACGATCCCCCTCCAAGTCTGGTCTGCAGAGCCATTTGGCCGAGCCATCACCCTGTCCTCCCCAACTGGTCACCGTACCCATCTCTGGACTGCTCCAGCTCCAATGCTCTGCCCCAACTCCAGTTCCACTCTCAGCACTGCTGCTGCTCTGTGTCCACCTCCCTGTGCTGCTTCTCTGGCCGCTCTGTTTGCAACAGCTCTCCTCCCAGCGCAGGTCTGCTCTGCAGGCTGCTTCTGTGACTCTGCTCCCAGCACCGACCTGCCTCCCGGGCTACTTTTCTGCCCTCTCTGGCTCTAGTTGCTGCAGCTCTGCATCCAGGGCAGGTCTGCTTTCTCTGGGCTGTGCTCTGGCTTTGGGGCTGCAGGTCTGCTCCCAGCACAAGGTCTGCCCTCACTGGGCTGTTTTTTTGGCCCCTCTGGATCTGGCACAACTCTGTTCCCCAGCTCAGCTTGGGCCCACTCTTTCTGACCCAGGCAATTCCAGCTCACATGGAGGATTGAACCCCCATGGCCTTGATTAGCCTGACTGTCCTGTCAGTCAGGCTCACCTGGAGCATTGGCCCCCCCGCCAGTTGCATCTGGCGGGGGTGGGCATGCAGCTCCCAGTCACCGGCTGGGGGTAACTTGCAGCTCCTGGCTGCTGAGGGCGGTGCGGGGGAGACGTGGAGCTGGTAGGGGGGGCCCCCTCTGCAGCCATCGAGGTGGATGTGGGGACCCAACAGTTCGCCATGGATATTTTTAGTAAAAGTCAAAGACAGGTCATGGGCTTCCGTGAGTTTTTATTTATTGCCCATAACCTATCCATGACTTTTACAAGAAATATCTATGACAAAATCTTAGCCTTAAGTAGAATGTGAATTAGGCGAGAGTTTTGGCTTGGTGAACTGAGATTACATAGAGGACAGCTTGCAGGGAAAGGCCCAGATCCAGGAGTAGGAGGGGGAAACAAAATGGGTTGTTGAGGCTGATGGTACAGCAAAGGAATGAGAGAAAGTGTGATAAGATTAGGCCAGAGGTGTAGGCCGGGGCTTGTTGTGCAGGCCTTGGAGTCAAGCACAAGAAATTGAAAGTTAAGGACTACGCTGAACTTAGATGTAATAGCTATACATCTCCATACTAATCATAAAAAATATGGTTTGAGTAGTTTCAAGTACAATGGATTCCGGTTAATTGAGGCACATTGGGACTGGAACAATTTGGCCTGATTAAGCAGCTCTCCCAATTAACCAGAGTAAATAAAAAGGGATGCTTTGTTTCCGGTCTTTGTGATGTGTCCCGATTACGTGGCTGCCCCAGTTAACTGGTGGCCCAATTAACCGGAATCCACTGTATATATTTGCATACCCAAGTTTAATTTGTGTGCCGTAGAGAGCTAGGTTGATTGACACACATTCAACAGTAGCAGCACTGTGTTGATATGTATGATGTTCCTAAGATTTTATATTGGCCCGTACCCTGGTCTGTTTGATCTTCTCCTCTGCTAGTTTTAAGAGAAAGGAAAGAATTGTTGCTTTACTATACTACTAAACATTATGATGAACTAATATTTTGCTCTTTGTATGGATTAGAGGAGGGTTTTTTACTTTTGAGGGGAATTGAGGAGAGAGAAATTGTATTTAGTAAATCCACTCATTCTAGCTTTCTTCCTCAAACCCAGTGTTCTCCTGTGTGACAGATTAGCAATCAGCCCCTCTGTATGGGTGCTATTAAAGGCTGTTCTCTCTTCTTGTAGGGTTTGGACGGGGTAGAGGGCGAGGAGCTGGGAGATTTTCAGCCCAAGGCATGGGGTAAGTGATGCACATAGTTCTCAGGGGAAATCGAACACAGCAGGAGTGTTAATTGCTGTCCAATCTTTTAATACTACTTGAGAGAGATATTGGCTATTGCTGTGGATAGAAAGCTTACAAATCTGTGAAATGGTGTCTGTGACATACTAGTTTGATTCGTTGTATGCAGAGTGACTATTGCCATCTCTAGGCAAACTAACATGAACATGAGTACACAGGAGTCAATATGTCAGAGACAATTAAAAAAAAAAAAAATCACTCCCCTGTCCTCAGAAAACTGAGCTTGTTTCCATGTAACCCAGTCTCCGCAAGGAAAGTCCAAGTCAATCCAGAGGCTTTGCAGGTTGAAAGTTCTGCATGGCTGGTTTGAAGCCTAGTTTGAAAGGAAACTTGTTTGGTTGTAGTTTGAAGCATGTAGATTCTAAAAAACAAAACAAAAACCCAAAAGACAAGTGAATCTAATCTTTTCTTCCAGAGAGTGCAGGAGCTTACCTCCATTCTTAGTTTTCTATTTAGCCATTATTTGCTCTCTGTAACTTCGTGGATCGTATCCATGGTGTCAGGATAATACAAATTAGCCTTTTTCTCTTCTCTTTTGTGTCTTGGCTCCCTCCACCCCCTAGATAAGCCTTCTTCCTACTCTTCTCACCCTGGTCTCATGTGATAGGCTGTAAAACACATCTCCCCCCCACCCCCGCACCTTTTTGTAAAAAAAAAAAAAAAGTTTCCAGGTCACCATTCGACTTCCTCTTAGATATTGAGCTGCTTTGGCTTCACTGGGTATTTCAGAACACTTCCCTGCCACCATCTTATTGATATACTATGTGTTGCCCTGCGTAAATGTCAGACACCTTAAAAGCATGTGACATGGGATTCTCATCAGTAGTATCCTGCTGAGAAATGATCAATTGATAAGCTTTATACTGTGACTGTAAAGTAATGTTTAATGAGGATGGAAATGGTTCACCTGTTACAATTTTTCCAGGCACTAGATTTTGTTCAGATTTTTTACAAAGACTTTCTTTTATACTGTGCTGGTTTTTGGTGGCTCCCTTGCCACTACCCCTACCCTATTGTGAGTAAAAGGAAATTGACTTTTTTGAAAAACACAATTTATCGAAATAGCGCTATATGAAAGACAAGAACTGGTAAAAATCTAATACAAATACCGACCATAAATTGGGGCATTTCATTTTATGTGGCTTTCGTATTCATTTTCTGCATATTTCTGTTCTTCCCAACCCTTTTTAAATCCTAGGACATTTAACCCTGCAGACTACACGGAGACTTCTGCCACAGATGGCTTTGGGCCAAAACCAGAGGTTTGGGAGACTAGTCAGAATGATGCAGATGATGGAACTGGTAAGATGGCTTCCAAAAGTGGAAGAACTGGAATGAAAGCCTGTAGCAAGGTGCCATTAAAATAAGTTATGCTGTGTGTTCTTGTGAACATCTGAAAATATTTATACTTCTCACCTGACATGAATATTTGCTCATTTATACAGAGTGCTGCTGTACTCCAGCCTCAGGATGGCTGTAATACGTACAGCTCTGTGGTTAGACAATGAGAAGGGTAGTTCTCGCTCACAAGATTATAAACAATTCCCCACGATTTAAGAGAGATTGAAGAATGGAGCTATTCAAATACGTTTCCCTGTAGGGAATTTTGATGGGTACATTACAGTGGGATTTTCCAAAGCACATGAGTGATTTTCAAGCACAAGTCTCACTGAAAGTTATTGAGACTTGTGCCCCTAAGTCACTCAGTCCTTCTGAAATTCCCACTGATATCATGCAGGAAGGCAAACAGATTAGTTCCTGAGCTGTGGGAGTGTTCCTAGATCTTGGTGTATAACTAGGAATGTAAATAGGCCATAGAACGGCTATGAACAGAACAATCTCATCTTCATATGAAGATTAAGAAGGTTTTGTATTTATTAGTGGAGTCTTAAGGATGGAATGTTCATTGTTGGTTAGAGGCAGACACACAAACAGTACGTTGAAAGACGAGTGGTCTTGTCCAAGTACTGGAAAGGGGAGAACATAATCCAACTTATCAGTGACTCAGAAAAAGAACAAGATAGCATGCTGCCTCTGAGTTCCAGGTCAAGAGATGTGTTCAGGGCAAACAAGATCCTGTGTCATGCTGGAGAAATGCCACTACTTACAGTAGTCCAGTTGGGAACCAGCAAGTGAAGGAGAATGGATGACTTCAGCATCTGAGGAATTGCTTACAAGATGGAAGGGTTCTATGCTTGTCATCTTCTACTGTCAAATGAAAGGAAAAAGCTGATATTGGCGACCAATTGCTGATGTAAGGAGAAGGATTTCAGCTTCACTGAGCATTGGTGTGAGCCCCTTCTGATGTGGCCTTCTGCGTTAGGTATTATCCATGTAGGTGGATAGAAGGCAAGTCTCTTTGGTTCAGAACTGGTCTGGCTCCTTATGGCAAACTTTAACTATGTGGAAAGGATCTTTTACTTAGCTCAAAGTCTTGCATGTATTTCCAAAATGAATTATTCTGAATAGATTTGTCCAGCAGCAAAACACATATAACTAGAATAAAGAGTAATAATGCACTGATGTTTGTTTTTTTTTAAAAAAAATTTAAGGCTGGAAGAGGCAATAGAAATGATAGTACACACATTGTGAAATCCCCCTATAATATTAACACTGGTGCTTGCTATAGAGAGGCAGAGAAGAGAAGGGGGGGAGGCAAGGCATGTTATTGTAATTATTTTAAAAGCAGTGAAATCCTATCTTAATGAAGAAAGGAAAAGATGCCAGGAAGGAGAAACTTCACTGAGAAATTGATTGTCTCATCCTTGCTTCCTCACTAAGAATGAAGAGCTAGAGAAATTCTTGGACGAGCTATTGATATTTGAAATCATGGGATGATATGCTAATAGAGGACTCTACCCAAATGTCTTGGTAATGAACAGCTAAATACGACTAAGCACAGATTCTTAAGTTACACAGAGGACGACTTTGTGATACAGATTGGGGAGCTATCATTACCTACTTACCGAGAGTAGAAGAATTCACTGAAAAATGGTGTGGGGGTAATAGAGTTTGGTGCTAACGCTTGAACCACTGAAGTTCTCCTAGCTCTGAATGGGCTAGAACACATCAATACAAGGGTATTAAATTCCAGGAAACCGAATTTTGAAGAATATGGAAGGCTGGTGAACATAGTGCAGTGGGAGGAAAATGTGGGAAAGGAGCCTGGAACACCATAAAATTGCCATACTGAACAGCGAGTGACTAGAAGAATAAGAATAATGCAAAGAAACAAGAATGCATGCAGAGCAAAAATAAGAGCAGTAAAAAAATGCAGAATGAAGCATCTCTTCTAGGTAGGAGTGGAAAGGCAGATTGACAAGGGCTTTTGCATTTTTAACTGGAAGAAAAGTACTGGATAGCTAGAGGGGAAACTCAAAACCACAAATTACAAAACAGTTCAGCCTTCTTTTAAAAGATGTCCTTCTAATATCAGCTCAGTTTTGAGTTCATCATACTTGTTAATTTGTCCCCCCACTAATCAGGTTCAATTTTTCAGCTTTTTAAAAATTCTTCTTCGCTTGTGAAATCCATTTGCACTAAAGATGCCTTAGAATATGTTGCCCTGGTCTGTCACAGATGGCAGAAGAGTCGCAAAAGGCAGCATGGATACTCTTGAGATGCATCATTTTGGGGCATTGTGGAAAAGGCAGCAGGTTCCATAATATTACAATGCAACACCAAATACTGCTGATTGTAAAGAGGAAAGGCGAGGAGGAGTCTAAACTTACAGAACCTAAAAACGTTAAAACACAAATCTGTTGCAAAGAATAGAAGGGAGCTGTTTATAACTTTCCCTATGATTTGCTTCTTCTGTCCATTATTTTTTTAGTTGTAGGTATGTTGTATAAATAGGTTAAAGAGAACTTCTTTTTTAAAATGCAAAATGAATGATCCCTACGTGAAAAGCAATAAACCTGAGCACTGGGTGAGTTGGTAGGTTAATGGTGTACTGGTCAGGGGTGCTTCTGGCTTTCAGATTTTTTGCAATACACCAAATGCGCTCACTTTCTTGTGATTTCTTGCTGTGGGAGAAACCTGTAAGCGTCTAGAAAATAATGGGATGCTGAGCAATAAATAGCATGGGTTTTATATAGAGCAAGTCATAGCAGACTCTATTACTTTTTTTAAATGGAATTATAAAATCAGTGAATGAGAAGAATGCAGTAGACGTGATCAAATGTTTACTAAAGTACAGATAGTGTGCCTCAAATTTACTAGTAAATGTAATTCAGATTGGCTTGGATATGTGCAGTCCCATGGGATTGATGAAACAGACAGAAGGGCTACAAAGAAAAGAGAGCAATAAATCACAATATATCAGTCTTGGAAGATGGAGATAATGGTGTGTCGGGGAAGCTGCAAGGGGTTGGGTTTTAGGTCCATTGTTGAAATGGAAAGAGCATTTTAATGAAAACTGCAGATTACACTAAATTGGGAAGGGCTGTAAATTACAAGGATAACAAATAACACAGAGGGGAGCTAGGGAGGTTAGAAATAGATGGGGATACAATAAGTTTCATGCTCAAAGTTCAAGCTAATGCATCTGAAGTAAAAGCAGGGGAAATCCCAAAGGTGTAATCAGTAGCCAGAAATTAGGAGGAAAATAGTAGCAGTCACACCAGCAATAAATAGTAAAACGTACTTTTACTGGCTTTTTGAGTTGCTGCAAAGCAGATAAACAGCTTTTACGGAAAAAAATGGAAGCACCCACAGATGGAAATCCAGGATGAAATTTGCATAACAAACATACATGGAAAAACAAAACTCAAACTTTCAATAGAAAGAAGATACTTGTAAGAACTGCAGTGTCCCAGAAGACCTAGGGCAGTAGTGGACAGAAAATTATTCAAGTCTGCAGTGCTGAAAAGTGGCATTAAAGCCAGTGTGGTGTTTTTTTCTTTGTTTTTTGGACTGCAAAGGCGTGAACGCATTTGAAGAGAGGCCCTGCTGTGCTAGTAGTAAGATCATACCTGGATTACTGTATGCAGCTCCAGGCAAATAGGAATTAGTTCATAGAAGAGCAACAAAGTAGTTGAAACTGGAGGGATTGACTTTGGAAGCAAGAGAGAGAATGAAATGCGTGTAACTTGGCTAATCTAAAATACAGAGTGTGGGAGATGTGCTCATTGTCTGCAAATGTTTGAAGAGTACCAGTACAGAAAATGGGTTGATCCAGTGGGGTTATAAAATAACAATAATGGGATGAACTATTAGGCTGAATGTCAGGGAAATGTCCTAACTATGGAATCTGTTGGTTTAGTATATTCTCCCAAGGGGGCTGGTGGAAACCCCATTGCTGGACTTGCGTAAGACAAAACTAGAGAAAACACTTGGAGCATTATTGTTTATTATTAAAGTACTGACACAAAATACAGAGACCATGCTTCCCTGAAGAGCTTTACGGCCTACACAACACAGAGTAGACAGGAGGATGCATTCTTAAGAGAAATGAATAAAAATACATATAGAACATACTCCACTGGCCATGAGGAAGAAACCAGAGGAAAGGCTGATCTAACTTCCACATCTAAATTATACTTCTCACTTGGGCGCTTCCTCCTGACTGAAAAGCCATGGACACGTGGGCTAGCTTGGGAGTTTGTCCAGGAATTGGAGATCTGGTGAATTTTCCCTGGAAACGTCAAAAATTACTTTGGTTAGCTGCAGGTACATGACTCAACGCTTTATATGGAGAGCTTCAGTGAGAGGCTATTTGGTATAGTGTGATTGAGAGACATTTCAGGCAACTTTATATTGCTCCACAGAGCCAGCCCAGAGTGGACATTATCTTGCTCAGGACCTGCCAAATAATTGTGGACTCCAAGGTATAAGTCCTCTTTCTTTTTTGGGGGGTATGTGTGTTTTGGGGCAGGACTGTTCAAGCTGCCAAATCAGCAGTGTTCAGTCCTACTGTCTATGGTGTAGCTGCAATGTAAAACACACAGAGGAATGAACTAAGATACATTGAGATATGTGTGTGTGTATATGTGTATATATATATATATATATATATGTGTGTGTATACACCTATATTGATCTAATTAGTGCACACTGGATTGATGCTGTCTTCAGGGGCTTTATTTTAAAATTCATTAATTGAAAATGGTTCAGAGATGAATACAAGAATGTGATTAAAACGGTGGTGTCTTATGAATCTACATTTGATCAAAGGTGATAGAAACTGAAATTTTACTGCTGGTGGGTTCTTCGATTGTGTAGTTAATTTGGTGGCTCGGTTCCTGGGGCAGCCTCAAGTGTGTGAGCCCCAACACCTGTGCTTTCTAATAGTTTCCTTCTGTTGTGTGCCCCCTCTCTCCCTTGCTGCTTCCTCTGGAAGAAACCAGTTTTAAAAACATTAAACACGTTTCCTCCTGCTGTGCTGTTCCTGCAAGCGTTAGTCTGCCTGCTGTGCTGCACAGCCTGCTCTTGCAGCTTGTGACATAACTGGCGTGGTACCATGCTGCAGCTGGAGTGGCAGGCCAGCCGCCATGCTGCCACAGAAGGAATGAGATATTTTCTGTAAAATGGCTCTCTTCTACTTCGGGGGAAAGTGGAATGGGGTTATTCTGGCCTGAGGAGACAGGCAGCAGGTAGGAAGGGAGTGTCCTAGAGGGGATGCCACTGTGTGCCTTCAGCTCAGGAGGGTACGGACCAGTGATACAGAGACTGAGGCTCGTGAGCCTCAAGTGTCTCTTTAATGTGCTTCCTGTGGCTCTTTACAGCACATGATGATATTCAAACACTGTGTGATTTAATTATTAGCCAATCTGTTATTAACCAATCAGGATGCTTTTACTATGTTGCTTACCAATTGTAGTTGGTAAAATAATACTTGGTCAGTCATTTTGCTGTGAGAAATGTATGTAAAAATAGTAAATAAAAGAAACGAATTCACACTACTGTGGCTCTTTTGGGTTATGTTGATTGCTGATTTGGCTCCCGAACCACTGAGGTCTGAGTATCACTGGTCCAGACGCAGATTTTGGAAGTCTAAGCATGTCTTGCTCCACTGTGCAGCCAATATGGATCCCATGTTTGTGGTGATGCAGAGCTCAGATTCTACTCTGCTTTAGGATTCCATCATTGTTAAGCTTAATCGTCAGGGAAAGGTGAGTGAGGTGAATTTCTCACCATGTTTGGTGCTATTGAGTATGGTGGCTGATTTAAGGACACTGTAGTCTTTCCTTTAACATAACCCATCTCTGGTACCAGAATGGCTAGAAATATCCTTAAATTCTAGAGAACATGTTAAAAATTGTCTCCCAAAAGACCCTAACTGTAGAGCATCTCATGATCCTGACCATAATTTCCTGCGTGTACTGCATTCATAACTGTAATTAGAGATGAACGGTGAGATGGCTTTTAATGTGCAAACTGGAATATGATATTGGGTCTTAGGATTTGTGCCTAATTTCTCTTCTCTCCCAAACTGCTACAGGAGCATGGAAGAATTCGATAGAAGAATGGACGGCAGAAGACTGGAATGAAGATGTAAGTATATGTGGATGGGTAGGCAGCAATTATTCACTCTGTGCTGTCTGTGCATCTCCTTCAGAAGTCAAAAATAAATGTCCTAATACTTTGCAACATATTGGGGAGGTTGTAGAAAAAATATTTTTCTTAGCTCATTCCTGTTTAAAGGAGATAATAAAATCAATTATTTTATTAATTTCATTGTACTTTTATTATACAAGTAATGTAAAAATATTATTCCCCATTTTATCAGGCTGGTTGAACCATTTGTGAATATAAAGATTTTACAGATTTTTTTGCAGTTAAAATATTTTTGTTCCTAACCCAGCACTTAGAGTTGATCACACACATTGTCCCTTGCATTGTCTAGACCAGGGGTTGGCAACCTATGGCATGCATACCAGTTTCCCCTGGCACGTGGCGGAGAGCTCAGCCTGCCGCTGCTTTTGGGTTTCCCCGACTGGCAAGGGGCCAGCTAGGGTCTCACCGCCTGCCCCACTCAGCTCCCGCTCATTTAGTTTCTCCGCAATGACTTTATCATCTTTAAGTGCTCCTTTTGTATCTCTATCATCCAGGGCCCCCACTTGCAACTTTTACTTGCAACAACAGTAGATCTGTTTTAAAAATGATCAGAAGTGTGATTAAATTGGCAGTGTCCCTTAAACAGGATTTAAGACAGCATGAAAACCATTTTCGTTTAGTTTTAACTGCGTAGGCCTCAGTAACAGTGTTGCTGGAAGAGTGCTTCCCAGCCCAGGTAGGTGGACTCATGCTAACTTGGCTTGATTTATCATGTTAGAAATAGCATTGTGGCCTTGCAGCACTGGCGGAGGCTTGGGCTAACCCATGGGCTTGCGAACTTGAGCTTGAACCTGAGCTTAACCCATGGGCTTGCGAACCTGAGCTTGCGAACTTGAGCTTGCGAACCTGAGGCTTGGGCTAACCCATGGGCTTGCAAACCTGAGCCACAAGGTCTGCATTGCTATTTGTAAGGGTCCTGATTTTGCTGGTTTATTACTCTTACTTTGTATTTTGCTTCAGTTCTTAAATACAGATCTTGAGTATTTCCTCCTAAGCCATATTAGCTGCGTGTGGGAGATGGTTGGCAGCTGGTAAACATTGCATACTTGGTGATGAGGCAAAGGTTTTACAATTGAAGCTTTGCTGATGTTTATATTTGAAGGGATGTCGCTGTAAGAGGGGGAGGTGCCTCTGTGAAGTTGACTTTTAAAAATAGTTGATGACCATTGTTATCCACCTATTCCTAGGAATGTGCTAGTACATTTGTGAAGGGTTGTTTGTTCTGTAGCACAATTGGTTATCCCAGTCCGTTACTCAGAAGCAGATAAAATTGCTTCTGAGAAACTCTGGTGGCATCCATTTCAGCTGCTGCACATATCATGGGCTCTGACAAATGCCATAATCCCAGCAGACTCTCAGATCTGCTGCTTGTTTACTGTTTGCCACAGTCCACAGCATAAACTTAAACACAGCAGAGCTACTAACCTGTATCTAGGGAGTTGTTTTGCATGCCATTTTCCTTGGATAGAGAACATTTTTCCACTCCATGCCCAAGAGATGCTTTTGAAATTGTCTCAAGTTTGTCAAGCTCTCTAGTTAACTTGCTTTCAGGGATTGTCAGTGTTTTTAGTCACTGTTGATCTTACTCCAGGTGAAGTGGTCATGGGAAACTGTTAATGTTATATTGAGGATTTAATATTTAACTAAGGGATTGCAGATCACAGCCTACCACTCTGCTCTTAACTGACCCCTTAGTGCCATAATCATGCAGAAATCTCACAAGACGGCAGAAAGCATAGTACAGTCTGTACTACAATAGCATGTAATGGGGGAAGGTTCTATAGATGTAGCAGAAACCTTTACTGTGAATTTATTTGGGCTGAAATTAAACTCTTAACCTTCTTCATTGTTCATTATTAAGGCTATGATTTAATCATGGAGGTTACAGCAGTCATAGATTCTGTGATTTTTAGCAGACCTCCGTGACCGCTACACTTGTGGAGGTGGGACAGCGCGCCCCTGCCCTGCAACTAGAGAGGGCTGAAACCACGACCCTGCAGCCCCAGCCCGACGGCTTCCACTGGCGTCTGCAGCCAGGGCCGTGCACCTAGCCCCCACGGCTTCAGCCGGAGCTGTGTGCCCAGCCCTATGGCTTCCACCGGTGGCTACAGCTGGGGCTGCGCACTCCAGCCCTGCGGTGTCCCAGGCTACGCAGGGCTATGCCCTCAGTCTCTGTGCACCTCCCCAACCCAAAGCTGTGGGCAGGGCCTGGTGTGGGCTGCAGTCAGGGCCCTGCATCCTTGTTTTGCAGCTGCAGCCAGCTCTGGAGCAGGGGCTGTGTCCTCCTTGTGGCTTCTCCCCCTGATGTGGCTGCTTGAGCTGCCCTCCCCCCTCTGGGACTCCATCCCTCCCCACTAGCTAGCCCTGGCCCCTTGTTATTTTTGGTGAAGTCATGGACAGGTCACAGGCTCCTTAAATTTTGTTTATTGCTTGTGACCTGTCGATGACTTCTACTAAAAATAACCTCGACACAATCTTAGCCTTATTCATTATGTGTATAGCGCTGTGTGTGTACGTAGGGTGCTTTACATAACAGATGTAGTTGGAATCTCTGCCCAAAGAACTAAGTTAAAATAAGAACAGGCACAGGCAGAATGGGGGGATGGAGGGAGGGGCTACGAGTTTCACTTTCTCATAACACACCATACTTTGCATGAACTGTGCGCCAGCATAAAATCCAAAACGCATTGATCCAACTGTCAGTCCAGTCTTCCAGCACAACGGGACTATATTGGTGGCAGGCATTCACAGTTAAAATACAGAGCAGAATCAGTCCTGGCGTGTAACGCTCAGTTTGGATGGGCATCGTTCCATAAAAGAACCCCAATCAGATGAGGACTTTTGCAATTTGATTTAGTGACTGTAGTGTATTTAGGGATGTAACTCCCAGTGATGTCAGTGGAACTGCACACAGTATGGCAGAGATGAGGCTTTCCAAAGCCTCAGTGGGCCTGAGTTAAGAATGTGTAAGGCTTTAAAGGAGCAGGTACCCAACCTTTAAACTCTAGTGAAATGCTTGCTCACTCCTTCGGTAGGTCAGCTGTCCTTAGGCTTGATCTACACATAAAGCTGTACTGATATAACTAAAGAGATGATTTTCTACTGAATTAGTTAAAGGAGAGTAATGTTGTGTGTGAGTACTCTCATATCTGTTTGAACTTTACAGTTTAACAGCTATATAAATATAATCACTTGTATCGGTGTAACTGCATCCACACCAAAGGGAGGTTTCATCAGTTTGACTAAATTGATTTCTTAAGGCTTGTTTAAACACAATAATTGTCTTGCTTTAACTATACTGGTGTAGTAAAAGCAGCACACTTCCCCTAGAGTGAACATAGTTTTATACCAGTAGAAAGATGCTTATATTGTACTGTTATCTTATTCCCTGTCCATTATGAGAATAAACTAATTTATGCCAGTTGAAGACATCTTTATGCCACTATAACTGCACTTTCATTAGGGTCTGTAATGATATAACTATCTGGGTAAAAAAAAAATCACACCCCTAACAGATACAGTTCTATTTGCATAAAATCTGTGTGTAGACCAGGCCGTACACCAATGTGTTTAAATCAGTGCAGAACTGTGTGCAAATCCTTATTAAATTTGTGCTGTTTTTTCTTTGTCCTTTAAAGGTGATCGACAGTGCAATTTGTTACTATGATTTGGTATTACTAATCTCTGTAAATTACATAACTGGGGTGGATTATTTATTTTGAATATTGCTGCATGTAAACTTTCAATGCACATATAATTAAAATACACTTTCTCCCTCCTCCTTTCTTCCCCCTTTCTCAGCTTTCTGAAACAAAGGTCTTCACTGCATCTTCTGTTCCAGCTGAGAATCACATCACTCCTGGGCAAAGGTAGGGGAGGATTTACATATTTGTTCCATTGACTGTTCTCACAGCCTAAACTCTTTCACAAACTCCCTGTAAGGTTAGTTGCTGAAGCTTCAGCATTTGGCACACTTTAAAGTTCTGTTGGATAAAATACTAGAAAACAATCCTGTGTTTGCCCTGAGGAGGTGGCATGGATGTGAATGAACAAGCTCGTGTCTAATTAGAATTTTTTAGGGTGAATTTGTTTTAGTATTAATATTGATTTTATCTAATATTAGGCTCTAGCTATACTGTTGCGTACAAGAAGCTGTATTAAGTATATGAAAGGTGTGTGTTCCGAATCCTAATGATGTTAATGTGGAGCGGATTCAGGCACATGCCTAGTGTTCTATTCCTGCTTCTGCCACAGAATTCCTATGTGATAATGGGCTAGTCACTTCACTGCTATGTGCATGAGTTCCTCCATCTACAAAATGGAAATAATACTCACCTCATGGAGGGATGCAAACTTGACCAGTAATATTTGTAAAACACCTAGAGATTTTTCAAGCTGCAGGTGCTACTGACTGAGTGTCAAGATCCACTCAAGTAAGCAAATAACACCTTTTCACTTACCCCCTCCATGGCTCAATCATGTTAATCTCTGTGATCTTATTAGGTAAGACAATGGGTGTTTAGCTATCATGGTGGTAAGTACTTTGGACATACCCAAGATGCATGATATTCCAGTTGCTCAGCATTTCACTTTGAAATGCTAAAATACAGAACACAATGCAAGATTTTCTTCAATTCTGAAGAAGTAAATGTGGCAGTGATGGTAACCCTGTACTCAAGCAGCTGGCAGAACCTTGCTATCTGAGTAGAAAGCTGGATTCTTGCTCTTCTGATAAGTACTGTGTGCTGGAAAGATGAGACCCAGAAAGGTTAAATAATGTTGCTAGCATAGTGTCCTTCATATGGATATTAATTATTTGATCATCTTTCACTCCTCAAATATCCCAATTTTGAGTATTTGACAGCTTCTTACTCTTTTTCTTGTAGCATTGACCTAGTAACATTACTTCAGAAGCCTGTGACTTCTAGCCAAGAAACAGAAGGCAACTCTTTCGAGTCTCCCCAACAGCAGAGCTTTGGCCAAGCCCTAGTCTTCACGAATTCCCAACACAACACGCAGATGGCATCAGGAACTGGCAATTCCAGTGCTGTAAACTCCTATTCTCCTCAGAGTCTGGTAAAATTCATTTTGTTTTTTTAAAGACTCAGAATCTTAAGGAATAAACACTTGATACTTTTTCAGTTAGTTTCTTGTTTTCTCATGACTTTCCTTTGTAGCACTTAAATTGCAGGTGATATTGAAATATGTGAGAGGACACTAAGAATGTCCTCACCAAAAAAAGTATCAGATGGACTTTTTTGTTCTCATAAGCTCGTTAATTGTCCATTTAAGTGAACTACTTGTATTGGTTCTTGAGAAAAGAGCAAATATGTTTTCTGCATATTGATTAAAATGAAACTTTGTTTAAAAAGCATCAAATTCTAGTCCAGAAGACAGTGATGTGGTATTTTCCAAGCACATATCTGACTGGTCTGTGTGGAAATCAACTATTTCTGAGTTTTCTGGACTAATGGAAAGTTGGCTACCTTTTGTTAGTTTTAATAGAGTTGGAGATTAGATGTAGGAAAATGTTTTGAAACAAATTAAGTACTGTTGCCAGTAACTTTACCTTTACACTGTTTTAAGGCACTATATAAACAAAACTACATGGGTCAGATTCTTAGCTTGAGTAAATCAACATACTTCCATTAACAGTTGTGGAGCTAAACCAGAATACAATAGCTGGTATCTGGCCCCATATTGTCAAGAATCAGAGGGGTAGCCGTGTTAGTCTGGAATTGTAGAAGTGACAAAGAGTCCTGTGGCACCTTAAAGACTAACTAAAATTTTTTTAGAGCATAAGCTTTCGTGGGCTAATACCCACTTCGTCCGATGCATGCAGTGGAAGTATCCAGGGGCAGGTATAAATAGGTAGGCAAGAACCAGGTGGGAGATAACAAGGTTAGTCCAATGAGGCTGAACCAGCATGTTATCTCTAATCAGGGAGGGTGAGGTGTTCCTCTAGCAGCTGAACTGGAGGTGTGAATAGCAAGAGAAGAGAAGCTGCTTTTGTAGTTAGCTAGCCATTCAAAATCTCTATTCAGTCCCAAATTGATTGTGTCAAATTTGCAAATGAATTGCAGCTCTTCAGTCTCTCTTTGTAGTCTGGACTTGAAGTTTTTTTGCTGCAAAATGCTGACCTTTAAATCTTTTATGGTGTGTCCGGTGAGGTTGAAGTGCTCTCCTACAAGTTTTTGAATATTGCCATTCCTGATATCTGATTTGTGTCCATTTATCCTTTTTCGTAGGGACTGTCCAGTTTGGCCGATGTACATAGCAGAGGGACGTTGCTGGCACATAATGGCGCATATTACATTGGTAGATGTGCAGGTGAATGAACCAGTGATGGTGTGGCTGATCTGGTTTGGTCCTGTGATGGTGTTGCTGGTGTAGATGTGTGGGCAGAGTTGGCATCGAGGTTTGTTGCATGGATTGGTTCCTGAGTTAGAGTTATTATGGCACGGTGTGCTGTTACTGGTGAGAATATGCTTGAGGTTGTCAGGTTGTCTGTAGGCCAGGACTGGCCTGCCTCCCAAGGCCTGTGAAAGTGAGGGATTGTTGTCCAGGATGGGTTGTAGATCACTGATGATGCGTTGGAGAGGCTTTAACTGAGGACTGTAGGTGATGGCCAGTGGTGTTCTGTTGTTTTCTTTCTTGGACTTGTCTTGCAGCAGCAGGCTTCTGGGCACATGTCTGGCTCTGTTGATCTGTGTCCTTATTTCCTTGTGCGGGTATTGTAGTTTTGAGAGAGCTTGGTGGAGATCTTGTAGGTGTTGGTCTCTGTCTGAGGGGTTGGAGCAAATACGATTGTACCTCAGTGCTTGGCTGTAGACAATGTATCGTGTGGTGTGCCCGGGATGGAAGCTGGTGGCATGAAGGTAGGCATAGTTGTCGGTAGGTTTTCGGTATAGGGTGGTGTTGATGTGGCCGTCATTAATTTGCACCGTGGTGTCCAGGAAGTGGACCTCCTGTGTAGACTGGTCCAGGCTGAGGTGGATGGTGGGGTGGAAGCTGTTGAAATCATGGTGGAATTCTTCCAGAGGAATTCTTCCTGTAGGAGAGCACTTCAACCTCACCGGACACACCATAGAAGATTTAAAGGTCAGCATTTTGCAGCAAAAAAACTTCAAGTCCAGACTGCAAAGAGAGACTGCAGAGCTGCAATTCATTTGTAAATTTGACACAATCAATTTGGGACTGAATAGAGATTTTGAATGGCTAGCTAACTACAAAAGCAGCTTCTCTTCTCTTGCTATTCACACCTCCAGTTCAGCTACTAGAGGAACACCTCACCCTCCCTGATTAGAGATAACAAGCTGGTTCAGCCTCATTGGACTAACCTTGTGATCTCCCACCTGGTTCTTGCCTACCTATTTATACCTGCCCCTGGATACTTCCACTGCATGCATCGGACGAAGTGGGTATTAGCCCACGAAAGCTTATGCTCTAAAAAAATTTTAGTTAGTCTTTAAGGTGCCACAGGACTCTTTGTCACTACTGGCCCCATATTGTTAGTGCTAAGTTTTAACTTTTCACTTTTAATTCGAAATCTGGGGATAAACTATGAATTGAATTGCTGCCAACAGGAGTGATTAACTCTGACCTCACAAGTTTGGTCATGTTAACATTTAGTGAAATATTTTTTCCCCTCATTTTATTCCTAGTCTTCAGTTCTCTGTTCTGGGTTTGGAGAACTTGGATCCTCTAAATTAACAAACTCCACTGGATCTCCACTCTTGGACCAGTTGAAGTCTCCAGGTTTGGGTCAATTCACCTCTCCGAGCTCTCAGCAAATCAGCAATAGCTCCGCTGCCACCACTGCTACCACCACATCATCCTGGGATCCAAAACCCCCAATTAGCCAATCCTCTGTCCTCAGTCAGTTTGGTAAGTGTTTAGATGGGTTGTTTTTTTTAAAGCCATTGACTGGAACATCAGTGCCCGATGTTATGTAAGAGATTTTTAAAATGACATTGAGAAATGACTTCTCTTTTGAAATTAGATTCCTAAAGGAGACTAGTAAACGTGGTCACATTATATTGAGGTTCCATTTATAAAAGATTAATAAATGATAGATGTTATAAGCATAATAAACGTGAGTAGTATTTTTATAGATGGTTTCAGTAGAAAGTGCTACAGATGGTTGTAAGCAGCCTATTCGGCTCATCTCTGACAATTGACCATTTATTAAAAAAATCTATTAATCAGTAACCCTTTATAAACTATTTGTAAGTGGAACCTTAATATAAAGTATGACTAAATGTCTCTAGGAATCCTGGGGAAAGACCTTTTTGTGTTTCCTTGACTCTACTTCTAGTGACAGTGTAAATTTTCAGTCCTAGACTAAGTTAATACCACCTTATGATTGGTTCTCTGGCTCTTTAATAGTGTGGATCGCACCTTAATCCTGGGACAGCCTGCATACTTCCCTTTCTGTCCACGATGGAGTCAGTCACCATCCCTCCCATTCACAATTACGTAGACCCTTCTCTGAGGAGGGTTAGAAAAGATTGTGATAAAAATTGCTTGAGCAGTCTGTTGCTTCCAGTGATGTTCCTACTGTGGAGAATTACAGGTCCTGGTTTTGCCAGCATAGAAGCAGCTATTATGGTAGCAATCACAATTGTTCACATAAAGTAATATTAATAAAATATTTCATGTGTTTTCAGCTGTATTTTAATGCAGTTTAAGGAGATAAGGAGAAGCTAGCACCAGGTGACCTGCAATGTTCTGTGGACCTCTTGTGTTCGTGAACCACAGTTTTGAATCATTGCTTATAAGCCTGTCTTCCAACAACTAAAATCTATGGAGGAGATTTATAAAGGGCAGTTAAGCATCCAGCTCCAATTGAAAGTCAGTGGAAGTTGGGTATCTAACTCCTATTTGAGCCTTTGAAAATCTTCCTCCTCTTAAAATCAGGAAACCAGAAAATGTAATTATATTGTCTCTAACATGTCAGTATTTCTTGACAAACTTTGTCCAAAAGTCATGAGTTTTAGCTTTTATAGTGAATTGCTTTTTCCACATTTAACAGAGTCCCACTTTCAGACAGATCCTCACGGGGTGGAGCGGTGCAAGGTCTGACCAAAACAGCGATTCTCAAAATGGGGGTCGCGACCTCCCCAGGGGTCGCATCCCAATTCCAGGTGGGTTGCAAGCCCCCAACGCTGCTGAAAAACCGCTGAATTGAATGCTTCCGCCTTTGGTGGCATTTCGGCAGAAATACCACGTGTGTCACCGTGTCCACTGAAAAACCACCGATTTCAGCGGACACACAGATGCGCGTGGTATGTCTGCCGAAATGCCACCAAAAGCGGAAGGATTCATTTTGGTAGACATACCAGGGTCACGAGCGCACGTGCCTTCTGAAAAGAGGTTGCTCAAACGGAAAGTTTGAAAACTGCTGGACTAAAATAATACATAACATTCCTGCTAGGGACTTGGCTAAGTTGCCAGCTCCATGGTTGCAAAAATAATCTTCAGAATCTGAAGCTCATGTAAAATAATGCGTTGACTGCTGACTGAATCTGCACACAGTTTGCAGCAGTAGCTCTGAGAGGGGTGAATAAAAGCACTGGTTCTTTAACTACAAATACAGAAATGGAACATTGAAGTCCTGGGAGCAGAGTTTAATGCATCAATTATGATTTTATTTTCCCAAATGCTGGCTAGACTTTAAATCCCAGCCTGAGCCATCCCCAGTTCTCAGCCAGCTGACCCAGCGACAGCAACAGCAGATACAGGCAGTCTCTGTTCCTCCTCCTGGATTAGAGTCCTTCTCTCAAGTAAAACTCCGAGAGCCATCACCAGTAGACAGTTCTACGGCTGCAAGCAAAATGCTGCAACTCCCCAGCGTGTGTCTGGATAACCAGGCCGTGTCTGTCCATCAAACGCATCAGAAACAGATCAAACCACCGAAACGGAGGATGCCCCCAGCTTCTAAGGTGGGTAACCCAGCAGGGGCAAATATAGGCTTTAAGATACATGGGGGAGTAGGTAACTTCATAGGGCAGTCTTGATGCCCTTTTGGTTTTAAACAGAGAATTTAAATCTGGGTGGCTTTATAGTCCAGAAGACAGTGATGTGGTATTTTCCAAGCACATATCTGATTGCTTTGTGTGGAAATTCAACCATTTCTGAGTGTTTTTGGACTAACCAGTGGCTGGGAGTGAATGCTTAAAACAATATATTCTTTAGTAGGCACAGAGGACAGTATGACTTAATCTCTTAGTCCCAGAAGCATGTGGGACCGACCAAGTTTTAAGCTGGAGGGATTCTATTTAGGTGAAATTATGCAGCTCCATCTGAGAGGCAGCTGCAGTGGCCAACAGATAGATTAGAAGCCAAGGCTGTGAGATTGTAACCAAGTTGCATACTTGGTGTTCTGTATGTTTGTAGTTCCTTAGAGTCCAAGGTGGTTTGAGTGATTTTCTTTCATATAAACTATACAGATACAAGATTTTTTTCTTTTTACTTTCAGATCCCTGCCTCTGCAGTGGAAATGCCTGGATCGGCCGATGTGACAGGGTTAAATGTTCAGTTTGGAGCTCTGGAGTTTGGGTCAGAGCCTTCTCTCCCAGAGTTTGGGCCAGCCCCAAGCAATGAGAATATCAGCCAGGTGCCCAGCAACAGCTTGTACTCAAAACCTGTAAAGTACGTAAGAGTTCCATTCCTGCATCCTTCTGTGTTCTCTTGTACCAAAAAAGGGGCATGTGAAGATCAAGGTTTTTTGTGCCAAGGGGCTGTTTGGTGTAGCTGTCTCGGAAACAAAATATTATTTTTTGTAAGCTCAATTTATTTTCTGAGGATGGCACCGTTAAAAGCAGGACAGTCCCTTTCTCTAGTCATCAGAAAACATTCTGAAAAATGGGTTAGAGTGGAGGTGGGAATGAATTGAACTTAAATGCTCTTTTCATGAGCCACCCTTAACATTACTACTTGATATCTTTCAGAGTTTTGTTTGTGTAAAATCTTCCTTAAAGTTTATGGAGAAAGTACAGAAATAAATTCCTCCATTAATCTTAGTTTGTTTTGAAAAATTTAATACAAACTTTAAAAGGAAGGGGAAAAAAACCCTTTCAGTTTTGGCACAGCAAACATCGCAGCACTGTGCTGATGTATGGGAGCTTGAAAGAGACTTTATAAACAAATGAAGGGATACCCAGTTTCAGTATCCAAGAGGTGAAAAACATGACTTGCTGTGTTAACTGTCCTAAAATAATGTTTGTAAAACAGGCAAGAAAATGTAGTTAAAAGTGCTTTTTAACCTGTAAAGTCCTACAAGACTGGTGGTGACTCAAGCAGTACTGGAAAGGCAACAGATGTAAAGAGTCTAGAAAGATCTAGGGGCAGGGAACAAATCTTACTCTGTGTATGTAAATTGTTATGTATATTTACAGCTGTGCTGTGTAATAAATAAGAGGTATTATTAGTGCCTTTTGCCTGTAGATCTCAGAGTATTAGAATATTGACTAGAGGCCCCAATCTGATCAGACCCCATTGTGCTGGGCTCTGGTACAAACACATGGTAAGAGGTACTGTCTGCCCTCTAAACCTTACAATCTAAAAGCATAAGAAATCACTTACGAAGTAGAACACTAATTCTAGCCAGGAAAAAGCAGGAAAACCATTATCAGAGGTAGCTTCTTCGAGAAGAGGAAGAATGCAACATGGGATGAGAACATACTGTTGTCCTAGGAATGGGAAATTCCCCCTGCCGCTCAGTGTAGATGCTGGCTCTGAACAGAGGGCCACTGTAACTGCCTAGGCCCACGTTAAGTTGTGTTACGCTAGGAAACTGGAACGTGAGCAACTTCTAGCTGAGCAAATGGGTACCCAGTTCCAGATTGCTGTGCAGGAGCTGGTAATATCATGAAGGTCTCTGAAATGACATTTAACAAGATGATACATAACTTTTACTTTTTTCAGTGATCCTTTGAATACCTCTTTGCCAATATCCAATACAGTACAGGAGTCCACCTACACAACCTCGGCCATCACTTCTTCAAGTCTGACCTGCTCATCCCAGAGCACTAGCCCCGTAACAACAACTTCCTCCTATGACCAGACTTCTGTGCATAGCAGGATAGCATACCAAAGCTCCATGGCTCCATCAGACTCAACCCCTGTTGCAGTCACGGTGAGTAGATTTCAGAGACCTCCAATATTGAAAATACATTAATTGGGTTAATTACTGCTGGGTTTGGGTGTTGGTGACATACTATTGCTATAGCTCAACTGTTTTTTGTTGAGCTCAGCAATAGTACTGGTTCTCTGAGACTTTATTGGCTAACAGAGATGATGTTTTGTTCTGTTAACATTCTTGGATTGGTTAAAAAGATTCTCTTTTGACCCCCCCGAACTCTGGTTCTTTGCTGTTTCTTTTCTTGCCCTTCGGTCCTCGGGTATGCAGATCTTTGTGATGTTTCTATGGATTTTGATTTCTTGGTTTGCTCTTCACTCTGTTTTTAGCTAATGTTCTCATTTTGATTAACTCCTCCTTCCTGAAACTTAGCATCTTGGGTTTTTGTTTTTTTTAAAAAAAAAATTGATACATGGTGGCCATTTTAATATCTTGCCAGCGTGGTGCAGAGACTGTTTATTATATTTGTACAGCATATAGCACAGTGAGGCCTGACATGGTTATGGCCTGCAAGCGCTACCACACTATAAATGTTAAATAATAATAAAAATACAAGACCAAAGAGAACATGAACATTATATTTTAAAGATAACAGGGTCAGCAGAGCCACATAAATCGCATCCAAGAATTTAAAAAGAGATGGTTGAGGAACTTACTAGGCTGTTAGTGATGATTTTCAGTAAGTCTTGGGGAAGACACTGGGGAAGTTCCAGAAGACTGGAAGGAAGCTAATGTTGTGTCGTTATTTAAAAAGAGTAAACGGGGTGACCTGAGTTATTATAAGCCTGTCAGTCTGACGTTGATACTGATCAAGATAATGGGGTAGCTGATACAGGGCTCAACTAATAAAGAATTATAGGAGGGTTAATGCCAATCAGCATAGGTTTATAAAAATAAATCCTGCCAAACTAACTTGATATCTTTTTGTGATTAGATTACAAATTTGGTTGATAAAGATAATAAAGTTTTATGCAATGTACGTAGACTTCTGTGAGGCATTTGACTTGACACTGGATGACATTTTGATTAAAAATCTAGAACAATATAAAATTAACAAGGCACACGTTAAATGGATTAAAAGCTGGCTGGCTGATAGGTCTAAAATTGTAATCGTAAACAGGGAATCATCATCGAGTGGATATGTTTCTAGTGAAGTCCTGCAGAGATCTGTTCTTGGTTCTATGCTATTTAGCATTTTTACCCGTAGGAAAACATAAATTAATCATTGATAAAATTTGCAAATGACACACAAACTGGGGGAGGTGGTAAGTAGTAGACAAGTCATTGATTCAGAGTGATTTGTTTCACTTGATAAGCTCTCTGTAAGCAAACAATGTGTGTTTTAATGCAGCTAAATATCAATATCTAGGAACAAATAACGTAGACCATACTTACAGGATGGGGAACTCTGTCTTGGGAAGCAATGATTCTGCAAAAGATCTAGGGGTCATATTGTCTAATCAACTGAACATGAGCTTCCAGTGTAACACTGTGGCCAAAAGAGCGAATGCGATCCTTGGATGCATAAAAAGGGGAATCTCGTGTAGAAGTAAAGATGTGATTTTACCTCTGTTTTTGGCGCTGATGTGACTGCTTTTAGAATACTGTGTCCAATGCTCGTGTCCACAGCTCAAGAAGGGTGTTGATAATTTGGAGAGGGTTCAGAGGAGAGCTACAAGAATGATTTAAGCATAAGAAAAGATGTCCTGTAGTGATATACGCAAAGAGCTCAGTCGATTTAGCTTAACAAAGAGAAGGTTAAGGGATAACATTACTATGCTCTTGTAAGTACCTAAATGGGGAGTATACATTTGATAAAGGACTTTTCAAGCTAGCAGAGAAACGTATAACAGGATCCAGTGGCTGAAAGTCAAAGCTAGACAAATACAGAAACAAAGCGTACATTTTTAACAGTGAAGGTCATTAACCATTGGAATCGCTTACCAAAGGTTGCCATGGATTCTCTGTTACCAGCAGTTTTTAAATCAAGTTTGGATGTTTTTCTAAAAAATTCGCTAATCCCAAAATTTGGGATTATTTTGGGGCAGTTCTTTGGCCTGTGTTATACAAGAGGTCAGATTAGATGATCACGATGGTCCCTTCTGGCCTTGGAATCTACAAATCTGTGAATCTAAATGACAATAACATCATCTTTGTATTTCTTCATATGATCTCCATGCAACAATTTCAAACATAATTACGTGCTAGTCTCTGTAACTTAAGGGCTCTATCATACTTAGCTTATGAACAAGTCTAATGTGATGGTGCTCAAGATTATAAATCTAGAGCAGTGGTTGGCAATGTTGGCATGCAGGACCGCTGGGTAAGTACCCTTTGCTGGCCCTGTTGCTTTATTTACCTGCCACTTCGCTGCGCGCCGTTTCCTGCAGCTCCCACTGGCCCCAGTCCGCCATCCTGGTCCAATGGGGGCTGCGGGAAGTAGCGCACAGCAAGCTGGCAGGTAAATAAACCAGTGCAGCCTGCTAAGGGTACTTACCCTGCAGTTCTGCATGCCGACATTACCAACCGCTGATCTAGAGCAGCATTCTTCAAAGATTTCCAGCTGCGGCCCATTTCCGCGGTCCAGGGGTATGTCTGCCGAAATGCAGCTGAATTGAAAGCTTCCTTTTCTGTGGTGGCATTTCGGCAGGACAAAAATAGGCCACCGGTCTATTCGGCGATCTCCCAGGCAGGATTGGCGGTGGCACCGGAGTCTCGCGCACCCCTGGGGTGTGCGTATCCCACTTCAAAGACCACTGATGTAGAGCATCCACTTTTATGGACCAGAATGATCCAAGAAGCAGTTTCCCCTCAAACCTTATCTCCCAATGGAGAGTTCCAGTCTCTCTCTGTAACTTGCCTACGTGCAGTTGTATGTTCTATTAGATCAGAGAGACAACAGTTTCTCATGTGTTCCTGACTTTACCATCACTCATTCATATAGCCTTCTTGTTTCATTTTTATTCCTGTGTCCCTGGGGTGTGTGTGTCAAACATTGTACCTACACTTTCCTACTATATAGTTTAGCCCAAGGAATGGCAGTTGATTGTTTTGCGTCCCTGTTGACTTTCAGTTTGGAATGAATATAAAGTTTTGCAATGAGCAGCCTGTTAAATGTTGAATCATGCAGAGTTTTTAATACCACGTCTGTCAGGTGGCTTACTCATTCATTTTCCCTTTGTTTACAGAATGGGCACAGTGGTGTTCGAACACAGCCAAGTCTTGACAGTAAGTTTATAAAGCTCCATTACATACACAACTGTTTTTCTGACCTTACCTTACCCCTCAACATATACAACATTGTAATCATAGATAGCTTAAGGTTTTGTACAACTTTCTCTGTTTAATTTTTGGTTGAACAGTTTGAGTTTTAAATTTGGTATCAAAAAATAAACACACAGCTTGCCCAAGCCTCATTGCTACTCACACGCTGCTACAATCAGATCTGTCCCCTCTGACTCCCTCAGCAAACCATCAATCCTTAAAGGGACAGGGCACAGGTAACTATGATGTTCCCTTGAGTGCTGCACCCCACCTATGTAAATGTAACGTCCCAACGTTTCCGTTAGCGATGTATAACGTACAGTCCATTCTTTTGATTTATTAGAAGTCTGCAAGTTGCACAAACTTGTAACTGTCATTCTCAACTGAGTCTTTGAGTCGGTCTCTCTCTCACAAGTTCTGGTACCTATGGTGGAAATGTATGTATCTCTCTTCCGTTTATTTCGTATTAAGTAGAAAGTCTGGCAATTTTAGTTCCAAAGTTCAACTGAATAGTCAGTTCTGAACACCGTAGATGCCTAAAGATATTCATATATCAAGAAATAAAAGTTTCTGTAAGAGCAGTGATATAATCATGTTAACTCCAAGTCATTGGGCATAGGGCAAACTATTTGGAGAACATACTAAATTAACATCATAACAAACTATCCAGAAAGTATAAAACGCTTCATTTAATTTTTGAGTCAATATCACTATAAGTCAATATCACTTTACCAGTATTACATGTGTCTTGGATAGCCTGCAGGATAAGGTACAAGAACAGGTATTAGGTATAGCATCTGACAAACATGATAGCCAGATGGTACATTCACTAGTTCAATGGTTTGATTTGTCCCTACATGTCATATTTTGATGTCTGTGTGGCTCTTCTTTTTCTGGTTGGATGATGTGGAGTGTCATTGGATTGTTCTAGTGATCTACCCTCTTGTGCGCTGCTGATTTCAGGTTCCATGGGCTCATTTTGACATTCATGTTTTTCAGTGGCTGGTGTGAGTGGCATACCAGTCTAATGCAGTTTCCAAATTCACAGGGTCAATCACATCCTCATTTCCCAGATCTGGATGAAATGTTTCTGCCTTGGAATTCACAGAATCAGTGCCATGGACATTATCTGGTGTCATCACATAATGTAGTTCATCTTCACTCTCATTATCATGCATGCATCCGACGAAGTGGGTATTCACCCATGAAGGCTTATGCTCCAGTACGTCTGTTAGTCTATAAGGTGCCACAGGACTCTTTGTCGCTCATTATCTTAATCACTGGAGTCCAAATGCTTGTTCTTGTTTTGATCTCTTGCTGTGCTAGTTTGCCTTGGCCTCGGTTTCTTCCTTTGTTTTCGTTAGAAGGTAGTGTTACATCCAAGGGCAGGCAGTCACAGAGAACTAAAATATTGCAGTGGATGACCCTTTAAAACATCCTTCCCCATCTTTTGCTTTTTAATTCATAGACTGGACTATCCCCTTTCCTTTCAAATAAAACATCAATCTTGTCTTCTTAATAGAACCTTAATTTTCCTGGGCACCTTCTCTGAAAGATTCTGCACAAGTACTGTCACCGGACAGGAGGACAGCACCATGCACTTTCTGACTATAGTGATTTTTCCACGAATAGTGGATTTTTAAGAACACTTTACCAGTTCGTAAGCTTCTTTCATCTGCTATGTCCATTTCTCAGCTTAATCTTTATGGTGCCCAGTATACATTCAGAGTTTATAGTTAAACCAAATACAATGTAAATGAGCAATGTGGTGGTCTTCCATATAATATATAGAGGAGAGAACTTTGTAGCTTCATTTTGTGTACAGTTATTGACTTAGATGGCCTTATTTAAGGGAGAATTTCCAGCTTGACTTGTGGTGTTCTTGCAAGGTTCACAACGTAGCAGAGAGTTCAGTTCTGCCTTTCTACCTGCCCATTGCCTTATGGGTGGTATGGGGTTGTGTGAGATGTAAAATTGAAATGGTAGTGCTGTAACTTTCTGAATAAATTATTTTCGCACTTAAATGGTTCTGTTGTAACTGTTAGTTGGCTGGTGAGGTTTCTTTTGCTTGACTCATGTACAACTCTAGTAACATAATGTTTGATCTTTGCCTTCATCTGTGGCCAATTAAACCAATCTCTTGAATGACTACTTTCTCTGCTCCTAAATGTCCCATCTCTTCATGTAGCTCTTGATTACCTTCCCCCCTCCCCCAGGAAATACCAGTTGATTTTGTAACTTGGTTTTCAAATAAAGTATTCCATCTGTTTGCAGATGCAATGGTACCACTTTCACGCATCAGGGTGGACATATTACCATATCCTCCTGTGTGCTCTTGGTTATTTTGTCTTTACCCCATGGATCTATAATGAAGAAATTTTAGCAACAACTGGATCTTCCTTTTGAACTTCCAAAATGTCTTCTCGTATAAATGGTTTTATGATGGATTTAATACCCATGGAGATGAGTTTCTACTGGCAAAGGGGTGGTAGTAACAGCTGCTAAGTAAGATACCTTGTCATCTTTTTTACATCTAAGGTCTGAAACACAGCATTAATGTCTTTGCTTGTATCTCTTGTGCATTCTGTAATATATATTTCCATATCAAGGGGCACTCTGGGTAAGGCATCTGGCTCCATATTAGATTTCCCTAGATGATATTTAACTTTGAAGTTAAAATCAGCTCATTCTGAAGCCTGTATGCTGTGGCATTCAGCCTAGCAGAAGTGAAAGCATAGGTTAGCAGGTTGCTATTCCTGTAAACTATGAAGGATTTTGTGAGTATAGAAATAATCATGGAATATGTCAGTAACAGCCCACTTCAAAGCTAGAAACTCCAGTTTTCTTGAGTGAAGGTGATAATTCTCCTCAGCTGTAATACGTGGTGTTGACCCATACCGATTACTCTACCTTCTTGACATTAATAGCAGACTGCACTTAATCCCTTATTGGAAGCATCTATAAATTCTAATGAAGGATAAAGGGCTACGCAAAATCAGGATAGGCTGTTATTGGTGGTAGTTGTTTTAAAACATTGTGATGTTGCTCAGTCCAGATAAGTGGCTGTTTGGAGGATATCTGTTGAAATGCCTTTCCTTGCCCTTTAGCCTTTTTCTTTTTCCAAGCCACTTTTGATGGTGTTGAGTCAGATTCCAGTGAAACAATCAACAAGTCATACAGTGGCTTTGCTATTCTAGAAAACTCTTGAATGTAGCTTCGTTAGTAGATGATGAAGCCTAGCAGCTTGCATAGTTCCCCTGTTGTGTTTGGTGGTCTCTCTGCGAGACCATAAAGAATCAAGGTGTCAGCTGAATCCATCTTATAACCTTCAGCGGATACCACCGTTCCCGAGTAATGTACCTCTGTCTTAAAGGTCATATTTAGAAACTTTTCATCTTAATTATATGACTCTGACTGTTGCAATACTCTCCTTATGCTCTCTGCGTGTTCTTCAAAAGTGCCACTATCCACAGGAACGTTGTCCAGTTAGGGAAATGCACACCTCATCTCATCTTCCATCAATTTAGCAGCTGCCAATTGAGGAAATGGATTTGCTACAGTGATGAGGAAAAATCCTGTTTGTTGCTGTAGCAAGTGTCTGCACTACAGTGGCGTAACTGGAGTGCTGCAACCTGTGCTGCTGTAGCACTTATAACGTAGACATACTTTAAACTGGGTACTCTGGGTTGCAGGTTGGGTGTTTAATGGCAAATACACGCCGCTCCTGGTAGATCTGATAGTGTCGGCTTTGCCTCTGCTCTCTTGTGATTTTCTTGTATGACATCTGACTGGTAGTGTTCTGTATTGCCAAATCTGAAACAGTGTTCACAAGTACAGCCTCTGCCAGATTATCTGCAGCTAACACATCCTCTTTTCTGAGGTTGCCTGCTTGCATGTGTACTTGTACCGTTCAGTGCTTTTTTGTGCACCCAGACAGCTTTCTGCTAATACTAATTTCAGCTTTTGCACCTTTGAGTTCATAAATACTGGCCTTTAGTTCCCTTATCTCATCCATCAACCAGTCACCTTTTGAGATTCTTTTCCCTCAAGAGGAGATTGCTTCCCTTTCTGACCTGTGCTCTGTGTATGGTGATTTCACAGAATTATAAGCTGCTGCCGTAGCATGTGCTCCACTCCCCAACTTCTGGTGTTTCTCTGCTTCCTCAGCTACAGCAGCGTGCAGCTTCTCAAACAAGGTCTCAACTTGATTATCTTTTAAGCGAGGTTGCATTACAGTCTGAATATCCTGTCAGGACTGAATGGAGGAATGTGTTTTGTTGCAAGGACAAGGTTATATTTTAGGTCAGAGTCAGCTCCTTGTGAGGCAAACAATACTTTCTCTCTGAAATCAAGTGCTCAGATTAGGATATCCTGATATGTCTTTTGGCTCTTGCACTGGGCTTAAGAGCTGCCTGCAGGTAAAGTTCGTTGCATCTTTTCCCTGGTTATAGGACCTTGAGATGCTCCTTACTTTTGGCAAGCTCAGTTAGTTTTTTCCTTTCAGCTAGCTCCTGAGGCTCAGTCCAAGGCAAACTGTCCTAATTACAGTATCTGTTATCTCGGTGTACCCCTTTCAGTTTGATAAATCAAACTGCTTAGTCTCAGTTAATCTATCCTTTGGGTGGGAGTTGTTTTTAAATGTTTGTATGGTGGTGGTGTAGCAGCAGTAGCAGTGTTGGTCCCAGGATATGAGAGAGACAAGATGTAGAAGATACTCTCTCACCCACCTTGTGTCTGTTGTTTTAGTCTTTCTTTAAAATTTGTTGTTTTCTGAGATAGGGGGACACATTTTCCCCAGGAGTTTGTTGTTTAATGGCTCTCATTCTTTTCTGAAACTATTACAAGTGACTTTGCAGACCAATCCTTAAAGGGACAAGGCACCAGTAACTTTAACCCTGATATTCTCTTGTGAGCTGCACTTTTACTTGCTGGCTAATAATGAAATATAAAATCAGTCTTATTAAATCTGCTCCCAGATGTGCAACTCTGAATAGACATGGAGTAACAGGGAAGTTCCCAGGTGTGTTTTTTTTTTTTTAAAAAAAAGTTCTCACGCCCACATTGACATCAATCAGATGTTTCTTACCAATTTTCCAGCTTCCCATTTGGAGAACTAGAGAGATCATAATTTTATTTTTAGTGGAGTTCAGAAAGAATGTGGCTTTGTTTTGTTTTCTCTTGTTATCCTGCAGCAAACTTCTGGGAATAAGATTGGCTATCATGTTCCCTCTGCTGGACGGCTTGTCTGCTGCAGTAAAGCAAAAAACCATGTGGATGCATAGACAGGGGTTGTCTGGTCTTTTTGCTTAACCTTTTTTCATGTATTATATTACTGGTAATACCCCCTGTGGCTCACTTCCTGGTATTCCTATCATTATGAACAACACTATGCTTTTCTGCCATGTATGAGCATGTCTGTGTTCCTTTTTATGAGTAGCAGCACAAATTGACCTGCCTGTAAACCCACCCCCTCAGACCCACACATTGTGTCTATCCCAGCTCTGGGGAGGTATCCATCTCTCAGAAAACACCCTCAGGGTTGGTGTTAGAAGTAGGGCAGTTTGTCCTTCAAGTACTCTTTTATCATACAAGTCTTGTGAACAGAGGTCTAGAGTATCCAGATCTGTAAACCTGGCATGTTTTCATCAGCACAAAATTCAGTTTAAGGTTGAAAAAAAGCTTGAGTCTGCTGATTTACCATCTTTGAATCGGTGGCTCTCAAAATATCTGTAAAGTAGTCTTCCAGTCGAAAATTGATTTACAATCCAAGCATGAGCTACCTCAAGGGAGCTGTGGAAGTTGCCTGTCTGTAACACAGTCGCCTGCTTTTTTATTTATTGGATTCGTTCATCTCCCAGGTTACAAAGTTCTCTGAGTACCCACTTGGCTACTTTTTTAGTCTCAAATTCTTTGCTGTGTGAAATCATCCTTAACTGACCTTGGAACTCTTAAATTTTATGCATTTTGTTCTAGAATCTCACTTGTACAGAGTCCCCTCTGGCACCCCCAATTTCTATTTCTGTTAACATTGCTGTCCTTTATCATACAGGTTTGTAAATTGGGGACCATCTTTGACTCCTCCCACACTTACCCTGCACATCCAGGCTATGTTCAAACCCTTCTTTTTCTGCTTCTTCTTAACACACTCAAATTCTGACCTTTTTCTTTCTGTCCATGCAGTTAAAACTCTAAAAAGTCCAAGCCCTCCTAATCTTCATCTTGATTTCTGTCACCTCCTCTGATTTCCACACCATGCCTTCCCCAACACCTCCTGTCCTTCCAATATATGAGTGCTGGGACTATATTCTTGCCCATTGCCCTATGTCACTCCTCTCTTCAGTTCTCTTCCCTGGTTTCCCCTCTCTAAACACATCCTGTGCAAGTGTCTTGTCCTTCCTGTCTAGGCCCTTCATGACTGCACCCCTTTGCTTGTCCTGTCTTGTCTTTTGTAGTGTCACCTTGGCTGCTTCTTCCTCTGCAAAGGGATGCCAGCCTTGTTCATCCAATTATCAGCTTCTCCTACAGCCATCTGTATGACTTTTCTGTGCCATTGCTTATTCATGCAGCACTGTCCCTGCATCTGAGTGATCTGAATATCACTACTTACTCCTTCAGATCCCTCCTCCACTTCTGCTTTGATCCTAACAAGAATTCAGCCAGTCAGCAGTGGCTTGGGTGTCTGTCAGGACTAGCCAGTTTTATTTTTTTTAAATGGCATCTTCATGAACCATCAAGTAGTGCAGTTGCTCCCTATGTCACTACATGCTTTTATTTTCATCACTCTCATCCTCCCTTCCTCTCTTTCTTTCTCACATTCATTGTGCTTGGTTTCAGACTAGGTTCTTGAGGGTAGTCACTGTCAATATTTGTTTGTATAGCACCTAACACAGTGGGAGGGCCTGATCCTGACTGGGGGCCTCAGAGCTACAATAAAACAGCTAACATAGGCTAGGATTATAACAGGGTTTAAAAGAGAACTGGATAAATTCATGGAGGTTAAGTCCATTAATGGCCATTAGCCAGGATGGGTAAGGAATGGTGTCCTTAGCCTCTGTTTGTCGGGGGGAGGGGGGCGGGGGGCGGTGATGGATGGCAGGAGAGAGATCACTTGATCATTACCTGTTAGGTTCACTCACTCTGGGGCACCTGGCATTGACCACTATTGGTAGACAGGATAGAGGGCTGGATGGACCTTTGGTCTGACCCAGTATGGCCATTCTTATGTTCTTAACATGGAAAGACGATGATGCTTAACTTCCAAGCACATATCCGAATTGTACTGTGGACACTCTAAGACTGAGTCTTTTCAACCCACTTGTATTTTGCGTATCAGTTAATAGTTAACTCGTTGGAGCATAGTCACTGAAACCATGAGGTATAAAAAGATGGAGCTGCATGAAAGGAGTCACTGGCCTTCTGAATGTTAGCAACAAATGTCTGTTCAGTGTACCTGCTTGTGAAATTCAGCAAGTAGTTTTCCATCTCTCTAGGATGAGTAAAACAAGGCCATGTTAGTCATCTGTTCGAGTCACCAAAAGTGCTCAATGAAAGGGTGTTATGTTTGATTGTAGCTTGTTTTGTTTCATTGTCAGCACTTCCCAAATACTTCTAAACCATTTATTAAAGGGATGTACTTCCTTGCTACTCTGAACCAGTAAGTTGTACATACTGTTTTTGTCTGTCCAAAACTCATTTGAAGAGTATCAAAACAGTTTCTTGTTCTTGTTTACAAATGTAGAAATTAAATTATTTTTTTTAATCTAACATCATAGATCTGCCTGGAGCTTTACAGGCAAATACAGCAGATCCTTGTCACACTTACACTTCAAATTAGACTAGGTGCAACAAGAAGAGCAGAGTGATATGGGGAAGGAAGAAAAAGGAATTGAAAGATGCACAGAGTGTTACCTTAGCTGCATACAAGCCATTAGCTCCTTTTATTATTTTCCATTGGACTTGGTGTCCTGTAGTTTTTACAGCTAGCAGTTCTTCATTCTTGACTAATAAAGCCATTGTGCTGGAAATCTGACTGTGAAAAACCCTATAAAGAGGGCAGGAATGGAGGTCATCTATACAAAATAAGTGAGCCTTGAGGAAAGACTGCGAGGAAGAGGCTACATCAGATAGTCTACATGATGTTCCAGGCATGGGCAAAAGCACAAAGTTGTAAGAGGAGATCACCATGGGATTATCAAGACATGCTGTGTTGGTAGAGCATAGAGTGGAAGTGGGACAGTTAGGAGAGGAACAGAGACATAGGCAAAGATTGGGAAGGGCCTTGAAAGTGAGGACGAGGAGTTCAAAATTGATGTGGAAGAAGATTGGAATCGATGTGGGAAATTCAAAGAAGGGGAGTGACAGACTAGGGGATAAAAAAAATATAAAAATAAAAAAGTAACAATAGATAAGTAAACAAAGGAATATCATTCATTAAAAATCCACCAGTGAAAATCTTAGACCTGCCAAAAGTAAGTAACAGATGGCATGGCTTTACCAATGCCTGTGGAATTTACACCAGTTGCCAAGTCAAGCAAAAGTGCTCAGTGAAAGGGTGTTATGTTTTGATTGTAGCTTGTTTTGTTTCATTGTCAGCACTTTCCAAATACTTCTAAACCATTTATTAAATCATTGGTAAATTGACTGGAATGTACTGCCTTGCCTTAAAGTCTCTCTGTTCCTGAATCAAATATGTGGGGTTGTGTGTGCTGAAATTCCTTTCTGATTGGCTTTTTCTGACTTGCAGCTACTTCATCAGTTCCAACATCTAAGACAGAAACCTCTCCCTCGCAACCTACTGCGGGGTCTCTGCCTAGCACGGCGTCCTCCACTGCTTCGCTTCTGCCTTCAGCTCCACAGCACACAGCAGCATTACCCAGCTTGCCCCAGTCCAGTGATTTGGCCAGCAGCTCACTCTCCCAGTTAAGCAGGTACAGTAGGAGGACAAAGGAAAATGGGTTGAATTTGGGATTAGTGGCAGTGTGTGCAGGATAGAAATGGGTCAGTGTACAAGGTGACTCCAGATAAATGCAATCCCCTCTCTTGTTTTAACCTGAACCTAGGACAGGTATTCATAAGAGGTCCAGGATAACATTTCTGGTTGGAATATGTGAACCACATGCTACATTTCAGCGATACTGTGCCCACAGATCTCTGGTTTTTGGAATCTCATAAATTTAGGAGCAGTATTGTATTTAAGGATTTGCTGCTTCAACGTAGCCCATAGTGGATTCCAAGTGAGACACTCGTACCTTCATTTGGTGTTTCTTCCGCCTTGTCGACAGCACCACCTATTGATCTGGTCAGTTTTTTAGCCTATAAAAATCCAATTCTTTAGCAGTTGCTTTTCTGACCACTTTTAAATGTTTAAATTCTTGATTAGAAACAGAGGGGTAGCCGTGTTAGTCTGGAATTGCAGAAGTGACAAAGAGTCCTGTGGCACCTTAAAG